>JARBWI010000009.1:10000000-10600000 GCA_037576405.1 Campoplex capitator | reverse complement strand
ATTTTCTCGAGTTGTACTGTTTAGACGCAAATTAAATTGAACTCAAAAAGATTTTATTCAAGAATGAGACAATCCCATGTTTTTTAGTCAAAATGCTTGTTGATTAGCGCATGTACGAGCGCAGGCACACGTTTCTCGTCGCGTATAATAGCTTAACGGTGGAGTATTTTGCATCACAAAGCTCGAGAAGAATAATCGGAAAGACGTCACCTACTTGACGTTCCTTTTTCGTCCTTATAACTTGTTTAGATAATCCAGATTTATGTATATAATATGTCGACGATATATATTCGCACACCCGGGTACATTCAGCCTCGAGCGTCTCAACATCGACAAGCTATATCGATCTTTTATAATCTGTCGGTAAAGTTTGCGTCAGCTTGGAGTCGATACTAGTTTCTCTCTCCTTCTACTCCTAGGTGAGAAAATCACTCAGCCTGTTCATGGCATCGGTTAATGTTCTCGCAAAAATAATAAAAAAAAAAGTGAAAAATAAAATAGAAAAGCTTCAGGGTGATAGCAAAAAAAAAACAGATAGTGAAAAATAATCGCAGCCAAGAGCGCCAAGTGGAACGCGTGTCTCAGTGTCGTTGGTTGTTGGGCGTGCAACTTCAAGCGCAACCGCAAAAAGTGTTAGTGTGCCGTGCGGCAGCAGTGCTTACCTGGCGATCCGAAAACACTTTCGCTCGTTGACTATCTCGGTCTCTTTCTATAGCAAGGAACCTGCTTTGCTGGCTGCTACGTCGATTCTCCTTCCTTTCGTCTTTTCCTTTTCTTACCTTTGTTACGAAACAAAAAGAACCTTTTTCATCGTTGCCATAGAACTATTATATAGCAAAGTGACTGGAACTGATGTAACCGCGATGGCGCCGAAATTTTGCGTAATTAATTATAACTCGATATCTCTTGAGAACTTTTAAAGTAGCTTTTTTATCTTAGGTTTCTCGAAAAGATTTCGATTGAAAAGAAAAGTGGAGTTGAGGAAGCTCAGTATCGCCAGAAGTAATGTCTACCACATAACATTACAGATATCTCACAATCAGAACAAAATAATGCCGATCAAGATTTATAAAATGTTTCGATCAAAAACATTGATTCCCGGGAATTACCTGTTATAGAAGTGTCGAGAGGTTCTCAGAAAGAGGATTGTGGTATATCACGATGGAAAGCACTGAGCCAGGTGCTGGGTCGAAGATATAGCGATCATGTATTTTGTAATTTTCACAAATCTAGACATTTGAAGTTCATCCCAGTTGGTCTGTAGCAAAATCTTCTTACGTTTCCATCGCCATCTGGTTGCGTCATCCCTACAAATTTGACAGTGATAAAAAAACAGGTGGCTAAGGTATGCCTTTCAATTTAGAATGTATATAAATTTGGTTAGAATTAAGCATACTGCAATTCCTGGTGATGAAAAATCATGACCCATCGTGAAACAATCTCGATTCTGCAATCCCAAACTAAAAGAAGACCACGTCTGCCGTTGATGGGTCTCAAATTTCGCTAGCATCAAAGGGTTCAGTTAACATTCTCGCCGTATAATTGTTGAACCGTGTCACAGACCGCCAGGGCTACCCTGTTATGTGTATATATACAGACAACCATTGGTACCATGACAGGTTTGACGTCGACCACTTTGTTAAACGGGTTCTCCTTTTGACATACAGCTCACTCCCTCTATGTTTTCCTCTTGCGTGTAACCCTACCAAAGACCGTTTGTTCTAACTACAGGTGGAATCGTTTAGTCAATTTTGCCTGATATACCACATTAACGTAGTTTCACACCTCAGTTTACAAAGCCTAATTGCTTTGATGTTTTTTGCCTGGTCATTTGGTTTTTTGTCTGAGTACTTTTCGGTCTGTCATTGTGTCGGTCTATCATTCGAGCAGTCACCGACCGCTGGTATTTCCAAAGCAACCTTTTCTAATCATATTAAATCGAATTAAAATCGATTATTTAGAGACAAGATATATAAGTCATGCATGGGATAAATCCATGAGGATATAGTTTCATACCGTCGCCGTTCATACAATGTTTTATTCGTTTTCGATTCATATAAATTTCTCCTAGTGTTCATTTCTACTGAAAATCGTTTGCTTTGATAAGGTCAATGCTCAGTTTTTTTATCCCAAAGTTTCAATTTTTCTTTCCCCGATACGCTTCTGTCGTTAACAGGGTCTCTAATTTGCAACCACCCTTCGGTATTCCATACTAAATATCGCAAAAATGGGGGGTCACTCTTGATAACGCTGTAACCATTTACAATTTACACATTCGAATCGCCAACCTTTCTTCACACGCTGACTGAAATTTCCATTCTCTCTGTAAGAGGGATTTCGCTCACTCTTCTAAATTATAATACATCACAAACACGTGCTGCTAATGCCCCGTCGAATCCGTTTTCGGAAAAAGTTGCCATCTTCGATCTATTTTCGAGATCAAATCCCTCTTCACATATTTTTACGAACTCCTTTTCGAATTATGTTTTTAGATTTCTCTATCAACAGCTCATCGACAACCAATTGGATCGGGTAATTCTCAGTTTTGTATCATATTTTTACCGCTGCTGTACATTTTTCAAATCCATACAATATTTTTCAATGAATCAAACGATCATCATTGAATCGCAATAAATCAATCTCAAATTAATTTTTTAATTCTGAATTCATTCAAACATTTCAACGAACATGAGCAATGTATCTTGTTTCGATTAAAGCGTAAACATATATGTCAATTGTATTGCCCTATTTGAATTTTCTTCTCTCTCCATTTCCGACTGTTCTGTTTTTGTAAGCTTTCAGGTTCACGAGCAATTCGACGGAAACCACATACGTAACTTGTACCGACTACTGGAAAAAAAAAAAAAAAAAAACATAGAAACGCTCACACATCGTTTGTTGCCACATGGACATGAACAAATTGCTTCAAATTCATACCCCGAATAGCTCTCGAGGGGTGTTAGCGTACGAGCTTCCGTCGCTCGCATCTTTGCAGTTTGGTTAAAGGTATCTAGCTTAAGTGAGGAGTGTGACACTAGAACGAAGATACTGGAGTCGAAAGTTTTAGTGAGACTAGGGAAGCCTCATTCACCCATAGGGGGAGGTATGAGGTTTTCCTGGTCCAATTGAGATAAAGAAGCCCCTGGAGAAATCAAATTCGTTTACATGAGAGACAATCTAAAGTGTACGAAGGAGTAAACGACGCCCGTTCTCGGTTTGCTTTGACACTGTGAGCTGACTAGTCTGCTATTCTGCACAAGCACTTATTCGTTCCCGTTCTCATTCGGTTATATCTTTCTTTCTATCTATTTTTGTAGATAACATTGATCTAATATTTTTTCGTAGTCTTGTCTTTCTGATTGGCTTAAATATCCAGATATACGTTGACACATGGCAGATTTTCACGTGTAAGTTATTCGTGGTGTTATCCGATGGAGCGTTATAAATTCATTTACACTGTAAGATAACTGATTTCAATATATTAGGAATACTTCATTACTGATGGTTATTTATAAACATTAACTATACCCATTCGCTTCAATCAGATTCGATACACATAGAAATGTTTATCGAACATAGTTGTCGAGTAGTTTTTATAGCCTCTGCAACATCATATAGAACTCCAAAAAAATGTAACATCGGCGGTCGCGTAGTGGCTCGCCGCCAACCAATAACATAAAAAATAAGAGAACCGCAAAACCAGCGTGAGCTCGAGGACTGCCGCATACCGCTTTAATCCAGTGAAAAATGTTTCTCAACATTTTCGAAATTCTATGTTAATGAGAATTAACATCCAATGATACTCAATTTAAGGCAGTTGGGGACATAGCTATTCTATGTCATATTGTTATTTTAATCTTATCGAGAGATCAACCGATTCACATTAGAAACACCAACCTAAAAAAATTGGTTTTCAAGGGTCGCAGCAGCGTTGTACCGATGCAAAGCATTTTTATTGTGTACTCTCTTCCCACGAGATGTTTATACCTTGAGCATCATTGGGAATACCACCGAGTATTATATCTGGAATTTCAACCTTCAAAAGGTAGTCACTGCGACCGACAAAAGATCTTGGGATCTCTGTGTTTTACGATTGTCGCACGAGTGAGAGAGCATGATGATGATATTCCATAGTGCCAGTTCTCTTTACTTGGGTTACAGAAAGAGAGCTGCTCGTAGGCTTGCTCGTGGTAATTGAGAAAGAGGTGCATTCATTGCGCAGCTGTAGCATGACTGGAGAGAGAAAGGGCTGCAAAAAATGAAGGTTGAGGCGAAAGGATAGAGACTATAGTATGAAACTTGCTGAAATTATATAGAAAAAGAGGTGGTTTTGCTTTTGCCTTTCGAGTTGGATGCTTTTCTACCCCTTGTTCTTTTAGACTCACGTCTAACAGTCGTTGGTCCTTTCTCGATCGTATATACGGTCTTTCTTCTATTATTTCTTTCTTCATCCACAAAGGGCATATATAGTTATCTGAGCGAGACTTCATTCCAGGGAAGGTAGAAATATCACCCTCGTCCTCCCTCATATATCTAGCACTTGAGAATTTTCGCACGCCTGATGAGTTCCCGTCACGATTCTGCGGTTTCTGAGAAAGATACCAACTTATACCACCTTTCGCTTCACCTGTGTGGAAGCTTATTTTCTAAGACGGCTGCTGAATAGCGCTGTAAATTTGCTCTTTCAGTTTTTTTTTTCAGCTCCTCCGTTCTTCACGTACTCCAATCATCACTTACACATTTTTTGTATTGCAAATCCTTTTTGATGTTGCTCATTTCTGTCCAATTGGCGTACTTATAATCTCGTTCGAGAAAGCTTTGACTTTTGTATCAACATCTACATTATTCCTTTATTTCTTGAGTTCTAGGCTGGGATTTCACTTTCTAAAATATTTTTTTCTTCTATTTTCAAGATTCGTGTTTCAGAATAATAATGGTATAACGTAACTTCTGAATACACACGTGAACAAGTGACAGGAAACGATTGCTTCCGGTATTTTACAGCAAGCATACTTTAATATTACTGTCGTAATAAAAAATTCACATATTTTTCATTATAAATAGAGAAGAGTGCTGGTATCCTGAAGGATAATCACCTTGATAGTAAACGTAAGTGCGTAAATTTATATATTAATCCATTGTAAAACTAGTCAAAGTTTACGTGGATTTCAGTTAATAACTTCCTCGGAAAGCACCATCATAATAAGCGTTCAAAATGGCTCTTCATAGCGTGCTGTCAGTTTTAGCGTTGTACTATGCTGCAAAAGCCGCTCATCTAATCTGCACATCCCAGAACATCGCAGCTTTAGCTTGCTGTGTTTTACAACCGCAAAGGACTGTCCACTGTGTTCGTACGATGAATATCCTGACGCAAACGTTCTCCCGGAGGCTACGCGAGCTGACCAAACGACCAGTTTTACCTTCAGCTGCCATGTAACTCGAGTGTGAAATAGTTGATTGCTACTAAGTACCGGTAGGACACTCATATATCCAGAGAGTATCCTTATGAGTTATTTTAACGTGGATGGTATACATTCGTACTGCTAAACCGTACGTTATTACACTGTAAGCAAGCTCACTTATAGGATACCGTTCTTAAATCCTATCGTTAGAGATGACTAATTTGTCGCTGATTTTCAATATGGAGGAATATTTTCTGTCACGAGACACTTATTATAATGTGCCTTCAAAATTTATTGCGTAAATTTTTCATACTGCATTATTTCATAAAGCGCACGTGCAAAAAGACGTTCGTACAGCACATACTTGACCATCAGATCGGAAGACGCGGTTGCGGATCGACGCCAAGTATTGAAAAAGTATTTTATACTTATTTTTCTCATTGTCTCTAATCTTAAGGGAGCTTATGGGTTCAAGGCCTCTACACCGTGATCTTCTACCTATCGTATAACAAGTACGGTTTCAAAAATACATGAACCCGCGAAAATCTCTGAAATTATGTATTTGATTAAATATTGCGGAAAAAATGTTTGTAAGTTTTTATAAATCAGTTGGAAACGTGGTCTCGGCAGTAGTCTAAAGTGAACTTTGTTAGCCACTTTTCTATATAATTATATCTATTCAGTCCCATCAGCATTTATTTGTCATTATTGTTTGAGTCGCGTTAACTGAGTTGGAATGATGCGTTGAATTGACTGCTGAACCATTTCAATGGTACAATGTGCCAGAATTCACTCTGTTACTCGCGATAGTTATGGAGCTTTGAATCTTATCTAGAAATGAAGAAAACAGATTAGCTTGCGTCCAGTCATTAACGATAACCATTGTATCGGCAACAGTTAGTTCCACCTGACACGAGGTTTATGCGACAGTGTGACGATGTATCGCTGTGGTGCTTTACCAACAGCTCTACTCCCATAAATCTGGGCGTCGTCACCCTTAATTGCAATTTGGCTCGAAACTGAAGCTGTCTCGAAGCTGCTGCAGCAGTTACAGTCCCGTTATTACTTCTCCTTAGTGAATGAGAGTGAGCTTACGCGAGAAGCCGCTCTCCTATGTTCGTACGTACTGCTGACGTATACGAATACCACCAAGAATGCGCATTTGTGTATTAGTATTTTCTTCAACACAAATGTCTCTTCTAGTCTTGCTGCCTCTTATTTTATAGACTATCAAGCTCTAGGTAAGGCTTACGGCGCATCTGCAGTCGTGGCACAATTCAAAATTGTAGGGTGTTGGTATTTCAGACAGACACACAGTATTGAACTTTAACTGAACTGCTTTCACAAATAAAATCAATCAGTCCTATTACAATATAATTCTTTCTCATTTCACGATGACCAAGGAATATTATCTTGAATTTGCGATTAAAATCAGTGAAATTGATTGTGACATTGTTATATTTCCAAAAATAGCTGAAATTTTCATTTTATATATTCTGTTTCCACTGTGTAAATTCTTCTCGATAATTTTATGTGTCTATTATCGGTACTTCTTCGGCTGAAGTAAATTGATTTTTTGTTTCAAGTAATCAGTTCATTTTTGTCTTGTCACTGTGCATTTTTCTAAATAGTTTTATATTAACCATAATATTTTTATCAAATATATGACTATTCCGTCCGATTACTGAATTACTGGACTATTTAGAAATAAATAATTCACTTGGTTCAAGTAAACTTTGTTCGGTGGTATTTTTTTACGGTGTTAAAGTATGTTGGAACAGGAAACGTTTGAATATCTATGAATCGTATATCAATCGTTTCAACGGTGTGATATTATACTGTACTTCAGCAATGTAGGTATATAAGATGTATCTGAACTTTGTAAAATGGTACAGGAGATCCACTCGTAAAAACAATGTATGCAGCTACATCTATTTCAGGATTAAGCCCTGAGGGGGCTTCACCCACGACGTGAGAAGATTCCGATGCAGGCAGCTGAGTGTGTTGGGCGGTTAGAAATGTCAGTGTTTATAACATCTTTCTTGATTGAAATGTTTCCTGCAAATACCGTTTACGCTTACAGGAATTGTATGAGAACAAGTCGGTCTCTTCAGCTACATATTAAAAACGATCATGTTTTTATGAGTCAAAGATTCCTATTAGAAAGTCTACCATCTTGAGAGAACTGTCATTCGAATTTCTCCAATTATTAATAACGATCTACCGCTGTCTGATCAACACAATACTATGAATAAGATTTACGAATCTTAGCTTTCACTCACGAATATATTACGTTGAAAAGATTGTATTTGTGAAAAAAAAAGTTTTTAACGTGGAATTCATGGGGTCAGCTTACAACAAGCAAGCTCTGCTTTTCTGTTCTCTCGTTGGTATCATTGTCCGTACAAGCCATCGTCAAATTGCCTTCCCACCGGTAAAACCCTGAACTTTTACATTCGTTGCGGTAGAGTTCGGGGGTCGAAAAATTCCATTTATATAATACTCTTTGCAGACAGTAGGTCTTTGTCGTTTTCGTTATAGTACTGCGAAAATAAAAGGTATCATGGATCCTATTTACCTCTGTTTCTTACCATTTCTTTGGTTCTCTTTGTATTTCATATATACAGGAAAAGTAGGCAGTACGTAGTTCTCTTCACAAGTCTTACCAAGTCACGGGCGGGGATACAAGATTCGAACTTTCTGTTGAAAGTTTGACCCGCCGTAATTCCGAACATAGTACTTACGTAATATCCCGATAGAAGGGTGGTCCATGGAGTGAGCTTAGCTTCTTCAAAGTTAGAGAGCGTCCTCCGTCCCATACTATAATTGCTATTTATTGCGGTATATGGAGTAGACTCCTGTAAAGATGCTGAGTTAAACAAAAGCCAATTGAAAACAAAGCACCAGAATAATCGTGATAATCGATACTGTACTGTTCTCGAATTTAAAGCGTTCACGCATCCTAATATTATCTTTACTACTATTAAAAAATGATGTGCTACGATGAAGCAAAAAACTTATTCGAGTATGCGTCACAAATATGAGCTTTGATCATCCTGCTTTTATCTGCGAGCTTCTTCCCAAGCTTACAAATAACTCTTATTTCGTTTGTTCTTTATTCGTTATTGTTATATCCACGAAAACAGTCATCATTGCATCCATCCAGACTCTACGACGCCATGCGAAAACTACATTTTTCTTCTCTGCCTCTTGTAAATGCCAGACTCTCCTTCCTCAAGCTCGACCCGTTGCAGTTCAGCCGTAATTGTAGTGGATAAGAAAAGATAATAAGAGGAATCTCTGAAACTTTTCTGTTTCTCGTGTTCTCATTTCGGACCCGTTGCCAGCATACACAAGTCTACACCCTACTGACGTCTGTAGCTTGGCAACGATCTTCGCGCACAGTTTTTGTTGGTGCATATACTGTGGAACTTCCGGTCTTTTATAATCCGTCAGGATATGCTATTATCATCTTTTGAGATTGGTGCTAGCGATTTAATCTCGAATACAACCATTTCTTTGTTAAAGTTGTATAACGGTAACACTCCCATTAGTTATTTTATTTCACTGTTCGAGCTTGTTATATCATTTCTTTAATCTGAATTGAATTTATTAATATTGGAATTTATATCGAATGCTCTTTTTTCTATCGTTTAGTGTACGTAGTTGTTGGTTGAGCTTCTTCGAGGATTAACCTATTTCGCGTTATTCAAATATACTGCATTACCGTGTGAAATTCATACAACACTTTAAACGCGTTTTAGCCTATATTTTGAAGGAGTGATTGGTAGGGTGCATTGAACAACCAATAGATGACGACCTTAGTTGGCGTACTAGAATCGAACATATGAACAATTTAGAGCATTCACGAGCATGTTCAACCTACATGGATTCCAAGAATTTCGTTGAATGCTTTGTAATCGCCAGGTCTCGAACGCACGCTCGTACGGAAGTAGATGAAAAAAAGGTATAAAGAGATCAAACCGTAGAACCCCATATAGGTTCAGGACTAACAGTCGGGCGTTGCGGTGAAAAATATTTTCATTCCGAATATTTCATTCGTAAGCGGGAATAATGGAAAGGGGTAGACGTGAGGCGAGTGAGAGGTACGGGAAGCAAGGGGGTATGGAGAGAAAGGGAAGACGTCGAGAGGGGACTACCTCTGTAGAGTTTGTGAACGAGGATTTCGCGCAGGTATGTGCGAAAATCAGACAGGGAACAATGGCACCGTGAAAGCGGCAAGCGAGCATGGCATACGCGTTTGAAAACAGAACAACAAAAACAATTGATTGAAAATCCGTAGTTCGTTGCGAGGCGTGCTTGCTGGTGCGAAACATTTTTTTCCCTTTTTCTTCCTCTCTTCTTCTCTGTCGCTCTTTCTGCTATACCATTTTTCTCTTTCCGTTCAGTCTTCTTCCGCACGCCGAAAACCTTCTCATCGTCGCTATGAATTCGGGCTCTCTCTTTGTAAGTTTTTTTTTTTTTTTTTTTTCGTTTTTCTTCCTTTTTCTTCGTCACTTCTGCCACCTCCGCCGTTTTATCATTTGTTCGTTCGTTTATTCTGGCGTCTCAATTATTGCTCTACTGCTGTGGAAAAACCAGCGTTTATTTTTTTATTTTTTATTTCAAACGCCCATACCACAGGCGACATCCTCTCATCTACAATCCAGAATTTTGTGGATTACGAATTTTCCATACTCGTCATTATTCAAGGGAAGTTGAGACAATGAAACGTCCCTGTCAGGTCTGATATTTCATAGGAGAGTACTACATATTTGCTTTCTGTCACGTTTCCTCTCTATATTCATATATATACACACACGATATATACGATCTCGTCACAGTTGTCACATTCGTCTTTTTCATTTGAAAACAAAAAAAAAAGCTTATCCCTTCATCACTGCGTACCGCAATGGCGCATATGCACACGTGCGTACAGGCATAACTGGACATCGTAAACGTTCCACACGTTCATTTTGTAACGCAATGTCACACACGGGGTTAGTGGGCGATCTGTTACCAGGCTCGGGGTGGAGTTTGGACAGTGCAGAGGGAAAACCATCTGGCCGAAATGTCGCACACTAACGGCTCACTAAATTCCATTCGTTACGACATACCACCACCCCCGTAGTGATAATTTCCCCTCCCCGCCGCTGTTTTTTTCGCATCTAGGGCTTTCGTTTCTATCATGAGCGTCTCGTTTACATTTGAAATTTCGTATTACTCGTTTGTTTCATTGCAAATATTTTCTCGTGGAATAATTGTCTTCGATTCATTATCTTGTCGTTGTAGCTTTATTTTTCTTAATTCACTTTTTTGCGTAAACACTTAACCATCTAGTTCGCCGCCAACGCCATCGCGTGTAGTTAGAATACTCCTCCCGTACCAATTGTCCATTTTGTTGACTTGAAAGCTTCACGTTGTTTTCACCGTTTTACGATTATGTCTGAATTCAATACAAGAGGGTGAGTTGGCGGCAAATTAGAATGATTTGTTGCCAGAGGCTTTTTTATATCGATCGCTTTCTTTTTTACTTCGTCTTATCGCGACTCACGTCAATATCCTCGTGGAACTCAAAGAACATTAGTCATGGTAAAGAAGAAGAGAGTGAGGGTAAAGACAAATTCTGAAAGATAATCCATTTAGGGCCTATAAAGTTTCTAATCCCGTCGCGTAACGGCAATGGCGTTATCGTCCGCAGATAGAAGACCGCAGAACTCCGACTTTTCCTCTTCGCAGCTCCAACGGTTCGACTCTACGGAGAGCCACAAGAACACACTCCCATTCTTCAATACATCAGTGCCCACTAAATGTAGGCCGCTCGTTGCACAAACACTCAGACAATGAGAATCATATTCTGCTACTGGTCTGAGATATCTTTCCTTTTATTTGAAGTTACAAAGAAAGGATGAGAAAACGAGAGCGTTTTAATGAGTTTCTAAACGGTCGAATTAAATCCTATGAAACGAGGAAGGCTGTCGTGTCAGCGGCAGCCATTTAATTAAGTCCACCTCGGTATATCTCGCTTGCCATTTATAATCCACATAATTATAAAGTAAATCACCTTTCGGGATTAACACAGGGAGCCTTACGATATACTTTTGTATTGTGCCTCTATTATTTCACACATTCCGACTGAGCTATTTCATGGAAAAAAAAGAAATGTTGAAATAACATGAAATTTTCATACTGAAAATGAAAGAAGATTCAAAGATCGTAGAGGTTCTATTTCGCGCGAATTCGGTGATTTAAAAAGAAAATTAACATGCCAATTGTTAAATTTGAGCATTGTGAAATACATTTCTATGTGTGCTATGAGTGTTAAAATTCCTCGATAATTGTATTTATTCTGATCTGACAAAGCAGTCTGAAAAAATGTATTGAAAAAAAAAAATCCATTCAAATTTCCATTCAATTTTATAAGCTGACTAAACGCGATGAATATTCTGTAAATATATGAAAATTCAAACAATATTTCCGTGGGAAAACATATGATGCTGAAATTGTTCTATTTTCCCGTGACATTTAATCAACGACAATCAACATGGGGACTAAAATAATATGTGCGTTTCAGAACCATCAAATTATGAATAACGCTTTTCTGGGCCTATATTTGCCTGTGCTCATTCGCCATTAAAAATCAATAAAAAAATCTGGCATTCGCCAAAACTAGAATGCGATCGATCGCAAGATTCCCTCTTCTCCTCTCTCGTGGCAACCATCAATGGCCTAGTAATGAAACAATGCAAAGCCATGCATCGCTGCGGGAAACCCAGTGTATTGTCAAACATTTTTCCATTTCGAGCGCTCCAGCGATTCAAGAATTTCCAACGTTTGTCTCTGGCCATGGACACTGATTCCGGAATTCATTTTATATTTTATTCTTCCAGCAATATACTCAGGGCTTTTTTTTATAGAAAAAAAACTGTTTTAAGATTGGGAGAAAAAATTGAAACTCACCATTTTTTAAATGCATTTTTTCACTGCTTAAGACGTTCGATTTATAAGCAAACAGGTTTGAACACATTAACCCTTTTGTTGTTTACTTCTTTTATTTTATATATTCATTATTAAACATAATGTTAAAGACAATAGATTGATTCGTGATTAGAAATAGACGCAATGTTGAACACCATGATAAGATTCAAAGTCGAATGTGATGAATTCTTGTGCGATATGAAAGTGAAGTTATGTTGAAACCGCTCCATATGTTGAATGCACTGTAGCCTCCACGTTGTTATGGTAACCTGTATATTGGTCAAAATTCATTTGTTTCTAAATTGCGATATTTTTATCTGACATAGCAAGCTCTTTATGCCAGTCTAAGCTCCGAAGCTAGAGATCTCATAGCCTGGTCAGTCTGTCGCTCACACAGGTAATTTCTCACCTGCACCAACATTGCTTTCCTTGTTCTTTGTAGCTTTATGGATATTCATTGTGACCGGTTCTTGTGCCTTCACCTGACGCACGTGCAGACTACCTACACCGTTGACAATAGGCAAATTTACATGTCGTAACAAATAGCTTTATTTTAACCGGTTTAATAGTGAAGGGCATCCGATTCAACCACCTGGTTAGTAAGCCCACGAGACGTTTTCAATATCAAAATGCTAAGAGCACATTTCGAATATATCGGCACAATCATTGAGGACGACACAAATCAAATTTTCACTCATAATACTAATTGACACTGATAACCAATTTGTAGTCTCTGAACTCAAAATCAGATTCAGCGATTCGTTTTTTTTTTTTTCGAATACGATAACTTTCGTTCAAATCCGCCAGGATTAGTCGGAGCTTATGTTCAACGCGGCTATTTATACGTCATTATGAGTTTTGTCACGATAACTTTGGGTGCATACACGCGTCAGTACCGTCGTCAACTGATGAAAATAAATTAGTATTATTCATAAAATATTGTCGCTTCAAAAAATCCATTCATTTCCGTGGGTAATAAGCGTACATTTCTTAACATGTTTTTTTCCGAATCCATATGCCAGTATTCTGAAAAAAAAAAACGATAAAAATAAAAAAGGAAATCTCGAGAATTTTTTAACCACGACTCAAAATATTCTAAAGGGATGAATATTCGTCGAGACGAAACTGCCCTATTTTTCGAGCCTCGTCTATTCAAAATATAATGGGACTCAATTCACGACGTATTCACGAGTGTGGAAAGAATGCTTTATTAACATGAATGTAAACCAAGCATTGAAAAATAACATTGGAATTTACCCTCTCGCTGCTGTGCACCGCAGTTTGAAAATGGAACAATAAAATTCATTACTATTATTCTGAAAAAAAAAAATCTCTTATTCGGCATGGCCAGTCGCTTTTTCGTTCAGGGTAGTTACGAAAGCTTTGAATAAAAAAAATCCTTGATAATCTTAGGCTATTGTTTTTCTTCTCAATAAAGATTTAGCAAAACGCTGGGGTTTCAATTATTAATAAAAATATCGAAATGGAATAGCAGAACAGTTGATAAATTACATTTTTTTTTTTTTTAATTAAACGTTCACTGTCGTCGTTTTCTGTACCAAATCCGAACACGCTCGTGAAATTGATCAAATCGAAAGAGAGCCTGCTTCGATGGATATCCATTATCTCCTTTGAAAATTCTCGCTGCTGAGGATCAGTTTCTTGCCCGTTTTTGTCCCAGCATACAGTAGAAATCCTTAAACGTTGATCGGATCCTCAGAGACGGCTTTTTTTTTTATAATCGTACACAGCGACGGTGAAACTCTTTTACGCGCCAACCGCTCGCGCGTCTCTCTGAATAATAAGTGCATTTTGTACGTTTTATCGTTCGACAATCGAACGATCGGTGCCGAGGCCGTCTGAATATAAACTAAGGAATCTGGAGCACCGTGGATTTATTCTCGACTCCTTCTTTTTTCCCAGCTGGTGTACCGGGGATTGTTCTCGCGCCCGTAATAGCCGCAGGTATTTATCATTTCTTTCCAACAAATGTCGTGAATTTCGTTCGACTTCTCAGCACTTACTGAGTAATTTGGGCTATTATGAGAAAATTCTCCAAAATGATTGGAAACAACTATTGAGGTCGGAGAAAGCTAAAGGTCCTCCACTGCGAGTACGTCGGATATAAGCTACCAAATTTTATATAACAAAATTTATGAAACAGTAATTAGATCCTTACCCCTTATGGGCGGAAGTCACACCCACTCTCAGCTTCTGATCAAGAGACGCGGTAGCGGCTCGACGCCAAGTATTAAAAGAAAAATAAAAGAAAAAAAAAAGCCAGCGCGAGCTCTACCGCACTCTAACATACTCGAATATGCCGGTTTCATGACGTCATGGCGTTTTCAAACCGTGCTGACGGACGTAATGTTTACAATAAAAAATATGGCTCCTAAATGAAAAAACTTTTGAAAAAACATGTTTTTCCGTGTGTTTTTAATTTTCATTTCTATCAACGAAAGGAGTTTGGTGTACGGTAATAGTTAATGAGGAATTCGAGACATATTCTGTATTCGGGACTTTCAAAATACATGAATCTGTGCCGTAAGGGTCAACTGAAAGGATTTGAAAGAGCAAAAATGAGAGAGATTTGATAAAAATTATTAAAAATACCGATAGTACCCAATGTCCTACTTCGCCTGATATACCACCTGTCCTCGTAACGTCGTCATTATATATATCGCATGATATTGAAAAAAAAGTAAATAACAACAAATGAACAAAACAAGTGAAGTAATTTATAGCAGGTATCAGCACATATATGTTTGGAATAGTCCATTAACACCAACTCTAAATGCATTTACGAGCATACGCGTATGTGCATACGTGTGTATGTACTACAAATCGTTTGCCAAGAGCTGAGAACACATGCGGCAATTGCAGAATCATGCACGTGCGGAAATATTTGAACAGTCCGTATATGTACATGAAGCATAAGACGAGGAAACATAAGTATATGATGGGGAAGACAACGAAGAGTACAAGCTGTTGGTTTCACAGCGGGAATACTATTAACTTGAGTCGCTTGACTCGGCAACGAACAGTTCGCGGTTTCGCGCTAGCTTCAGGAACGTCGAATTGCCTTTGGTATCTAAAAAGGCAGCGAAGTCTTAACGCCAGGTTACATATATTGTCCCAGAATTTGTGAGGTTTAAATACGGTGCGCTCTTGCACCCCAACTCAAACAAACCAAAGCCCCGGCTCATTCATATTATCATACTCGCTATTCTTGCACTCGAAATTGTCTCAAAATGTATCAGGATCGTAGTTGAAAAATAAAATTCTTTTGTTCATTCAACTTGGAAATGATTTCGAGTTAATGGAAGATGATTAGTCAGTATATTAATAACTCGAAAGCACCGCGGTTCGATTCATCTTTATGAGAAAAAAATGTATAAAATTTATTTTGATCTGTTGGCCCAATTGATTAGGTTCGGTACTAAAAAAAGATATAAAATTTGATGAGAAAATAGGAATCTTATAAGTATTTTTATTCATTTGAGACTAACCGGCACAGCTCGTTGTCGTCGCGGTCCGGAAACGATGTAGGGAATTTAAGATCCGGTCAGTGAACAAGGTTAACGCTGTTTCCGTGATGTACGTAATTTATTTAGCGGCATCGGCAGGTAACCCAGAAAAATAATTGCCTTTTTCTTGCTCAATATTTTCTCACCACCACAAAATAGCTTTGCGGAGAAATAATTGTGAATAATTAGCTTGAAGAAAGAGTTTTTGAACTGTTGTTACAGAGACGATTACCGAGGTCAAAAATGCAAATCGAGAACAGTCATATAAAAAATCTAGGTAATATCATACATTTTTTGATGAATTATTAGTACTTGTTGTCATTGGTAATCTAACTAAATGAACTTTGAAATATTTCAGAGCAATTACGGGACAATAGAATCAAATCTGGTTATAATAATGGGATGTAGTGATATATGGTGGAGCATTCCACGCTAAATCGACCACTACTAGAATTTTGAATTTTTTTCGCTGATTTTTTTTCTCTATTTGAGCTCATGGAAAGGAACTCGCCTGATTATTTTCATTTTCATCTCAAAAAATGAATCCAGCAAAAATTGTTGAAAAATTTTCAATTATTTTTTTCATTTATCTATAACTTATTTAAAAATCGAGCAAATCGAACAAATGAGAGGTCAGAATTTGCATTTTAAAATGTTCTTTCGTTTGAAAATATTAAAAAAATCATTAAATAATTAATTCAGTCTGTCTTTCTAGTTCTAAGCATAGAATCGTTTTTTTCTACAATGATTGTCTCCTTCGAATTTCTTCATATTTTTTTATAAAAAGCCATCATTTACTTGATGAATTTCAAGCCTAGTATGATCGTGGCAAATCATTTTTTCTTTTAACAAAAATGTATTATTTATATTTGTTGGTATTTATTGCACAAAAAGTTACTTATCGTGTCACAGGTGAAGGTTTCATTAATTTCACATATATTTAGCAAAAAAAATGCAAACTTCGAGTAGGGCCCGACTTGGTATGGAATGCCCGATCAATAATGAATTTTTGTCACAGGAAAAAGTACAGGATTTAGATATTTTTTTTCCATAATAATGGAAAACATTTTTTTTCACCTTTTCAGCTTAGAATTATGATATTTGAATATTATTCGTTCATTGTTCAAGCAAATATATGAGTATTAATCGAAATAATTTTTGCGAAATTACAATTTTCTAGAAAATTTTCTAGAGGAAACCCCAATCGCTTCAAAATATATTTTTCTGATTAAGAGTGAGAGAAAGGGTGGGACACTGGAGACACGAGGGGAGTTTCATTTACGTACATATAGTATACGAGGAGCAATGGTCCTGATGGTCCCGTCATCCATTCGCAGACTCAAATAATAAACTCCAAGACCCGGTGGAGAAAAATTAATATAAGTTGGCCGCGTTCTTAAGAGCATTCAAGCGAGTGGTTCCTGCAACAGCGAGAGGAGAAGGATGAGAGAAGGAATAAGGGAAAGAGATCGCGTGGCCAACTTATTATACTCAATCAATCATCAGCTTTCTTCTACGGATGAAATATAATGGCTCCCACGAGTGGCACCGAGCATAGGCGTCGTGGTTCACCCGCTACACCCGACAATCGCGTCCTCCACTCTTTCCCCTTATTTCTCGTTTATTTTCCTGCTTGCAGGTAAAGTTGAGAATGTGCTCTTTTCTCATGTATACACTCTCGTGTAGAGCAGAAAATGTGATATCGATTCTCTTGCTTTCTTGGTATGACTCCGATAATCTATAATCCAGCTGCTACCAAACATCAAAAATCATGAAACCACATAATCATTTGATTTTCTAGTTAACCTGCAACATATTAATTGATTGAACCAAATGCAACGATGAATAAATTAACGAATAATAAAATACGTGCTGTATTGTTGTCACATCAACTCTGATAATTATAATGAAAACATAAACATACGCGAATCAAAATGGACGTTTAACCTAGAATGATTATGAGAAAACATTTTTATGAGTTCCACTGAT
Source organism: Campoplex capitator (assembly GCA_037576405.1). Lineage (NCBI taxonomy): Eukaryota > Metazoa > Arthropoda > Insecta > Hymenoptera > Ichneumonidae > Campoplex > Campoplex capitator. The sequence continues at coordinate 10,582,104 of JARBWI010000009.1, read as the reverse complement.
TTTTGAACGAATGTTCCAATGATGATTGCCGAACGCTACACTTACAGAACATTTACAGAAGAACCGTTAGGTACGGAATCTTTTTAAAGTTATAACCAATTAGCTGGTACATAGCGCAATAGTTGAAAAGAGATGACAAAACAAAGAGGTCAAGACTCAACCGCAGAGATACTCTGAAGCCTGTATATAAAGATCTCCAGCGTTAGTCTGCAGGTCTCAAGGTGAAGCTCTGCAAAAATATTTGTTTAACGTGTTGAATATTTTTTCTTTACCACGTTTTCTCAAGTTTTTCGTATCACAGTTTAATATACCTTCTTTTTTATCACCTGAAAATGAATTTTTACCCCAATTTCAAGAGAAAAAAATTCCAGTTTTACGTACCAGTTGTCACAAATTTCACTATCGAGAGTTGCCATGATTTTACGACATGTAGTCATCGGTAGAACTGAACAAACTTCTTGAAACCACGGAGAGAAACAGTTTTTTTGAAAGAATACGACAACTTTTAATTCTGCAAAAAGCTTTGGTTTTCAAATAGATTTGGGCCCACAACAGCGAAATATTTATTTTCATCCTGCAAACATCCTGAGATAAATCTCATAAACATTTCAGCTATTTAAAAGTAAAACTATTACATGAACTCGTGTAAAATCACTTTACTTGGATTACTCTTACTATAATATGTCTGTCTATACCCACTCGCCAATAAGTGGATTACTCAATTTCAGTTGAACGGAAGTGAAACTTTTTCCGTTCTCCTACTTAGCACTTGGTACAGCTGACATATGTATATTGTAGGATCAATCAGCTCGAAACGAATAGCTCCATCATACCTGAGCAATTTATTATTCATTTATATATATGATATTTCTCTTCGCTCGACGATGTTATTTGAACTAAGCGGTATTCACATCAGCAGAAAGAAAAACAGTGCCCAGACTGATTACAGTTATTGCAAAAGCCTTAAACCTCTCACACTATAGCAATCTCTATATATCATTTGCTATATTCCTGTATCTTACGCCACTGACTGAATTACCTTGTAGAAATTACACAAACGTTGTTTAATATCCGGTAATCGTGGAGCTAGCTTCATGATTAAGATTCTCATTGATCGACGCCCTCTCTAAAAATAGTAATGACAGTTAATCTATTCTAACTCGCCAATTGGTAGCTTAAAATAATCAGATGTATTATAGCGTCATTGCTTAATGTCACTAATTATGATAAATGTTAACCTACATCGTGTATGTTAAGCGGAAATCTAATATTTTTTAATCCACAATTCTTCTGCCGTTTATATCGAGTCCTTGTCTCTGACCAGAAATTCATGAGACATACCATTCCTGTTATCCCTTTTTAGTATATTTTACTCCCTCATCGGAAAATCGATTTCAGAAGTGTGCTAAAAATATTTGGTTGCCTCGGTCATGTTCATTTCCATACATATACGATCAATGGATGAATCAAATTTGCTAATTTTCCATTGATTTATAAAATACTTGTAATTAGCTTCATTGTAATGAAATCGTATCAAATTGATTGTGAAAACTACAACACCATCACTAATGTGCATTTCCGAATGATTGAATAATGAAAAAATATTAAATTATTTATTACATTTTCGAATAATTCGAAGGAACATAGTCAACCTTATAATCTACCGTACCTCGAGGATTAAATTTTTATGGAGTCCATCACTAGTTATTATATGCAAAAACTCGCATTACAATATTGTACAGTGAATTTTATGGATGGATAATCTTTCCATTTGCACAGGTGAAATAACAGTCCAGGGAAAGGAAAAGAAGAGATGGATACATGTATATCTACGGTAGAGCAGATTATAATGGTGCCCCGTGGGGGAGTCGCGTACATGCGTATGTGCATGTATCTATATAATCTATGTAATATATAAAAGGAGTATATATCCAGGTCGCGGCCTCACCGGACGTCCAACTATCCAGTTTACGATTTACCATCCTAATTGGATGTCTCGTACAATTTATAAGATCGCTTTACAAGTGTAGACCGTTTTGCGCCAAGCGTGGATCTAATTCTTTCGGGCACAGGAGTGTTCCTTCCCTTACTTTTTTCTCTCATCCGTCTGTCCTTTCTTGCGTATCTTTTCTATGCATTTTTGTAAGTTTCCGTTCCACCTTTCCCTTTAAGCTTGAAGCCCCTCAAACCGTCTGAAATATTTCATTTTTAAGCTCGAACGTACATCCTCCTGTTTTCTTTTATGACGGAACCCTTATTGTAGTCTGCGCTCGTATTTTCCTTCGTATCGAAATAACAGCCCGGAAGTGTTTAAATATTTCTTTTCGTGTCTCGACTTCTAAAATTCAACGAACTTATAATAATGTTAAGAAAAAGAATCTTTTGATTATTTCTTTGCAAATCGTCGTCCCTCTTGATTAAAAAATCAGTTTAAAAACTGGCTGGCCCAACGCATCTTTTTGAATACAACAAAAAATAGAAAAGTCCGAAAACCGTCATATTCGATTACATAAGTGGCAGGGCTCATGCTGGCGTGTTTTTTCTTAATACTCGGCTTCAATTCGCCCTCGATAGTTAATCGAATAAAGCTTGATGCTTGGCGTGTTAGAAAAGTTTTCATTCAATTGACTCAGTTTGAAAATGCAAAGGAAATAATTTCTCACCATTCATCCATTTAATTGCGAAGGAAACTGGTTTATTCGCGGCCACGAATAATTCCCTCGCAGTAACTATTTGGAGTAGAATGTATCAATCGGTGACCTTCCGGTCTGGCATCACAACGAGAGTAAAGTTTCCGGTGATTGTGTAGCGGATCATGCTCCACATCGGGGCGTTACCGAGTTGCCTCAGTTTCCATCTCTTTCTATTAGAGTCAAACGAAACGGCAACTAGCACGTAACGATGCATTGTACGCATGCATTTATGTGAAAACGATATGGAGCACACGGAAATACTGTTATAAGCGACTGCCATTACCGCAACTTGTCCGTGAATGGTGTACCGCATTTTCATCTCTGCTCCTTCGCATAAGATGTTTAAACAGTCATTCATCGCGAGATCATATAATTTACATTTGGAAATACTCAGACAAGTATGTCTAATTTATAATTTAAAAAATTGTATTTCCTTTATCATCGTTGTCTTCTTTTTTAACATCTCATGATTCTTAAAATAACTCTATAGAACGCTTAGAAACAATGACGTTTTTTTCATCAGGAAGATTTTATTTTCTTGGTTGTGAAGAGCTGAATTAAGATTCGTCGCAAAGTGTCTGGGCACTGATGAACAAAAACTCCGAGGTACGAGAGCGTCCAATCAGTGTTAGTGACGCTCGTTGATGTTTTTCAACGAGGATATTGTACGGCGGTCTCGTTTCATCAAAAGCTCCTTGGTAATTAGTTTCGTAACAAACATTGCCTCGTTATTCGCCTCTGCGACCCATGTACAGTAGCAAAGGAAATACCTTTGTCCATTTCTCTGCCACTATCTCCGGGTCCGCCTTCATCTAGTATTCGAGCGTGTGGTACATACGATGATGGTGAAATGTAAAATCTAAATGGTTCTAGACAAGGAAATGAAACTACGAAGAACAGTGATAAAAAATGGTAGAGTGTTGTCCGGAACTCATTTTGTTGATCCCACTAACACGTGGGTTCGATTAAATCCGTTCTTTGCTGGCATCCCAGTACTGGCCCCACGTTCTACGCAGATGTTGGAAAAAGAAGCTTTCGGACATCATTGCTGGATCTCTGCATGTGGAACGACAGGTCATCGAATAAAAAGTTAACCCTGGAGTAATTCCACCAAGAAATCTTTTCCCTATACTCGTTTTTGTCGACTTCTGAAAGAGTAGTTCATACCAAACGAGCTGTCCCAACGACCCGGAAAATGGGTCTGGCCATAATTAAAGCTGGAGAAGGCTTCTCATCCACTTCCCCGTGCGTTTCCCTTATTCTGCTCTTTCGCTTAGATCTCTTTAACGAGAGAGAACGTTGGCCGGATGAACAAGCGTTCGCTGGGATAAGCCCATTGAGGCGTGCTGATTCGTTATAGGGTATGGAACAGAGCTTCACGAGTAAGGACAGGAAAACATCGCAATGAAGCTCGTGGACAATGGGGAGAAAAATTTGGATGGAGACACACATGCACGAGCATTTATGAACCTTGGATTGTAACATCGTAAGCAGACAAACCATTAGCAATATGAAAACGAAAATCAAATCTAAAACATTTATGAAACATAAATCGCTATTAATTTTTTTATTTGCTTTCTAATGGAGTTCCAGACCTTTTGGATCTATTCGTTGGGTAATACAGAAACTTGTAATCAATCATTTAATCCTCCCACATTAAAATATCTGACCTCTTGTTTGATTATTTATGTTTCACCCAACAACGACATATGGAGAGCCATCCAGAATGTGTTCTAAACTCGTTCAATTATTATTGACACTCTGCCTGAATGCGAAATTGCAACGTTCTCGTGGAACACATGCTACTGATTTTATAACGTAATTTTGCAGGATCAGGAGAACGCGAAGTTGTCAGTTTATTGGCCGGCAGCTATATTGAACCTCGTTTTCATGGACTAGTCTTTCAGCCGGCGTGAAACATTCTTGCCAATCACTTGACAAATTCTCATATCTTTTCGTAATATGTGTGTTGAATGTATGTCTGGTACGCATGATGGTTGCACTGGTCTTTTACCTTCGGAAACTAGCGCTAGTATATTTACAGTCTAATGCTTTCATTCTACCTGCTCATGAAAAAAGACACGTGCTTGTTACGCATTAAGGTGCAACATTATTTCATCACACCCAGCAGGACGCTTCCGCGCAGCTGTGTAACTTTCCAACACCGTATTCAGTACTACATGGACATACATACACCTACATAGATGTACGTACGTAAGAATTCATCTAAACTCCACTGGAGCAATTGAAAATAAAAAACTTTTTTCGTCAAAGACGAAGCGAAAGATCTCGGTATTTGATAAAAACAAGTATTCCTTTTGAAATGCAGGTGCTTGAACAAAAAATATTTGAAGGTTGAAAAGTTTTCGTAAAACTTTGGTTCAAAGTTCGGACGTTGAATCTCTAACCACCAATGTCGATTTTTTGTGCTTCGGAAATAATAGATATTATTGATCATAAAGTATATACCAGCTAAATCTGAACGAGCATACAATACAACTTGACCATTGAGGCGTTCAAAGGCCTTAAAAAACATTTATTCATCTTCGCCGGTCTCCGATTACTTTGAAGGTGTACGGTATTCTAATATTCGGTAACGGAAACACTGCAGTATCGTTGCGAATGTGGAACGACTAGGTACAGGAAACATATTAAACTGTAAAACGGTAACGTAATAAATGGGATAAATAGATGTATCTGCAATACATATAAAAGCGAAATCGAAAAGTGAAGTAAAGATATCGGAACTTTCGAAGTTTGCCAGCCGGGCTATTAGATCAAAGTTGGCCTCTTCTCGTGGTACTCGTCAATGGATTATTGCCGGATTTCCTCACAGTTCGCCAAGTTTGATTAGGTCGAGCTGCACCTAGAGCCAAGCCCCGTCTAAGGGAAAGTCTACTGATCGCTCTCTCGCTCTCTCTCTCTCTCTCTCTCTCTCCCTCCTCCTCTCTCTCTTTTACGATCTATCTATCGGTCTTCTCCCTATCACTCTCGATGCTACCAATTCGTTGAAAGCAATATTCAAGGCAACGGAAAAAACGAAAAAAATGGATTCTTTCAATTTTCGTCGATTCATCTCCGAATGTAAATCGCCATTCTCCCTTTTTCGAACAATAAAAATACTGATGATTAAAACAAAATTGAAATTGTGAATTTTCTCAATGAATATCTGTTCAATTGTTACTATATCGTGGTGTTAACTCTTCCGCGTGCCTTTCAAAAGGACGTCCATTCATCACAATGTGGGGGGTGATGATTATGCTGGTTGCGTAAGAGAGCTAAAAACTCCAAGCATCAGTTAGGCCTTTTTTTTCTCATATTCTCGAAATGATATCTTGAATCAAAGCGCATAAGAACCCATTGTATCTATATACCCGTGGTACATTTTGTTGCAAAAACTCGTGCATATACTCAGTCTATGGTTCAACCTAATATTTTCTACCACAAAACTTCGTACCTTAACGTTATTTATTGTAATATAGTACATATACAAGTATCATTTAAAGTATCTTTGATCTTGCGACATTTAAGAGCAGGCATCAGTCGCGAGCACCTTTCTCTTGCCTACTCGCCCAACTTTTACCTCGCATTTCTATTGCACTCACAAGAAATTATCGCGACTGATATACTTTTTCAAGAGGCAGAGATTTCGAGGTAGCTAGACAGTTCAGGAAGAACTATTTATTGTTTCCAAGCTCTCCTTAAATCTGAAAATTAGCTGTTTGCTTATTTTCATTTTGGTTTTAAACTCATATACTGCTGGTTTGCTGATAAAAAATTGAAAACAAACGTTTTCAGCTTTTCTATCATGGCCCGATGACAAGTGGACAGAAATTTGGAAACATAAAAATTCCTTTGAAATATGCGAACAGTTTCTACTTGAAAATAATCTAGCTTACCTTGAATAGTAATTTCGGAACGTACTACTTACGTTGACAATATTTTCCCTACCCTTCATACGTTTAAAGATACTTGTGACGCCAATAATTGTCATCTCTCCTGCATAGACATAAATATTCCCATTTCGCAAGATAATTTAATCAGAAATGCAATGTGAAAATCATAAATAATTGTTTGTCTTGCTAAAAGCGAACTCGCTGAATCGAAAAAGTAAAATTTTACTTTCGTTCTCTTTGTGCCACGTTAAAGTTTTATCGTGATTCAAAGAAGAAAGAGATTCTTGTATATATACTTAGCACTTGAAACGGTAATTCGAGTGTGCGGACTGTTTCTCGAGCCGTTGGCGATTTTTTTTTCCTTTTCTCCCGACATCCTGTTATGAAAAACGAAGAAGTAGAGTTTCTGCTTCTTGCGGAAGCGTTTCTTTGCCTTGACGAGGAACGACGGAAGTCGAAGAGAGCTCTCAGCGGTCCGTCTTGTATACCGTTTCGTATTTCATTCGAAATCTTCGCAAAGTCCTACCGTGCGGTTTACGAAACGCTCTAGTTCTATCCTCATCAGATATCAGTTTTTTTCCCTCTGCCTCATAGATTTTGAATTGTGGTGCACTTTATAAATTTCTAACTTTCTTCGGCAGTAATAATGCCACAAGGGCAGACTTATTCATTGTCCGGTTACATTGCATCATTTAAGTAGAAGAAATTTGATCTTTTAGCGTTATTTGATTGACCAGTTTGCAGAAGTGAAACGAATATTTTTTTTATGCTTCAAAATTGCAAGAAAATCGATCACTCTATTTTCGTACTAAACGTAACTTCAGAACGTGGTGATAATATATTTACTCTTCTACAAGAGTTGACAATGCCGCAAGCGATTTTAGAGAATTATTTATGTCTTTGTAATTTTGCTTACTTACACTGATTGTGAGCTGAAGAAATTCTTTTATCAACAATATTTCAAGTCATACTTATTTCAATAAAAAATACTAAATTTGACGTTTGCTATATATTCGCAGCAGACATACTTGGATTATTTTCGCGACATATTTATGTAAACTTTACATAAACTCGTAACTTTTACGTCAGAGTTACAAAAATTATCCGAGTTGTGTTCGCTGGGTTTTAGTTAATATGACTCAATTCTAATTTCCATTTTTTCATTTATAGAATCGTGTTATTAAAATATTATGAATAAGCACTTTTTCTCTAATATATCGGGAATCTCAAACGAGAAAATAATTAAAGAAACAAAGAGATTCTGAGAAAGTAAACCACCATATATATTAAAACACACGCAAGCACAAAAAAATAAAAAGATTTTTTACGTTTAGATATACATTTCGAGGCACATTCGTGTTCAAAGTGAAATATTTCGGAATCAAAATATGTCTCACGTTAACAATGATAGGCCGATGAAGAGGCAAAATTAGTTACCGCTCAAGCATTCGAAAACGGTTACAATAGCAACAGCCACCCCGACCGAGAGCGAACACGAGTTGCGTGATTTGTATGTGCTCGCTGTGCCCGAGGCCGGAATTAGTAGGGTGATCTATGCCCCGCGTTTCGAATTAAATCAGGTGCATATTTCGCTTGATAAATGGACGTGTTTAAAACCTACCGCGGCAATAGAGCACACAGTCGAGACTCTGCTGTCGCTCCTCATCCCCGTTCCACGATGTATATATTTATATACGCATACTCTCTTCTCTACAATGATTAAACATGGTCGGTGATTGTCGTTATTTTTCAATGCCCTCGACAATTGTTGTTGAGCATCAACATGGAACCAGCACACGCATGGGATGACTCCAAGAGCGTGAACGTTTCGGGAACTCAATGATTTATTGTTCGACAAAAATTGACCTCGATCCACGAAAAACGATAGAATGTTGAACAGAAAACAATAATGTAACGAAGGGGAAATTTCAATTTGGTTTTTGACGTAAATCTATCCGTCAGGATTGTCATGTGTTTATCAATCAACATCATTTTGAATGATGACTAATCCGTATTTATATACGAGGACCAGAGATTTTGCCATCTAAAATATAACTGTAATAAAAAACTAATAAATAATCAGACTGTGTTTGTGCAGATAGAAAGAATTGAATATAATTCAGAGTGAATGAACTGGACGACTGAAGCAAAAATGAATTACAAAAATATATTCAGTCGTTCCGTAGTGATAAACATCAGGCCTCAATCCTACTAGTTACATCATCAGAACAAAAACATATGTCAGTAAAATTTTTGAATGAAATGGTCGTTCAGATATTTTATTAATTAGTTGGGGATTCGTTCTCAGCTCATTGTTGCGTAGGTTTACCGGTATCTCTCTCTTCGAAACAGCTCTTGTGACATAATAATGAAAGAGTCTCATTGGAAATTTTTCATCTGGGATCTGGCATATCGGCATTATATAACCTGGGATCCATATTTATATCGGTATTCCTGATACTTCGATGTTTTGTTAGCCTCATAACTTATTTTCACCCCAAAAAGAATCAATGACTCATGTATGTTTGTAAATACGAATGAAACACAAATACAAATTCTGCAAATCCTCTTGGCGTATACATGAATATGCTGGATTCAAAATTTCACCGCGAACGTTATCGATTAACTTCATAAATAATAAAGAACAAAAGGTTTACTTCGGTTTACATGAAACACAGAATCATTATATTTTCACTACTCTCATGTGCTCATCACAGCATCCTGCACATCGTGCATATTTGTACGTCCCTGAGAATAGTAATCGAAATATTGAGCCATGCGGAATAATGCTGCAGTTAATCTCATCATTGTTATCGATGAGAGTACGCACTCAAACAAACGTATTTATTTCCAGCCATGAATAGCGTTTCGCTCCTTTACAGAAATTACAATGGTATTAGCGTTTAAAAAATCGAGACATACTTTTTTCTATCATATAACAGACTTTTGTTTACGCAGAAAAAAACCGGCCGTATTTCGAGACGGTATATTGAAAAAAAAAGAGCAATAGAATTCTTCATGATTTTATTTCATACCCAGCTGTTACAATGAAGTTACAGATATTTTATGTTCTTTGATATTTTTGAATACGTTGCTTCAATATTGCAGGTCTCTTTCTACGTATTTGCGTTTCTCTTCTTTTTATCGATATCAGAATAATTATATCTTCCCTAGTTCAAATTTTTACCATGAATTCGTGCACTAGGCAACATACAACTCTGTCCTCAAATGTGGGACTCGATGAACAACCGTATGTATGAGATCGAAATTGGAAAACTGTAAGAGATCAGAAAAAAAAGTGAAAAGTAATTAAATTTATCGGATATGAGGAAAATTTCATCCTTTTTCTGTTGCTTCGTTCCTAGTATAAAAAAACAATCAAACGACAGAGACATTGATTCAATCTCATTGCAACTATTTAATTATGCAAACATTTTTGTACCGGTCGATAAAACTGGGTTGCTAGAATTCTTTCTCAAGAAGTATAAGTTACGAATGGAGTTGTTCATCAGCGAGACATATAAATAAGGAGTAAAAGATGAGTTTTTATCGATTCGAAACGGGGCTAGGTCGTGCGAGCAAACCTGATGCAACGGGTAGCCATAAAACATTGATCCAGTGTTCGAAGACCAAGACGATAACGGGAATATAACGTATGAGAAACAGGTAGTTATACGTCTCACGTCTTGAGTCTTCAATATGTTTTCACGAAATGTCCAGACAGCCGCATGCACTCTGATTATGGTATATGTCGCGCTTGTATAACACGCGTTCGCCAATATCTCAAGGATTTTCCATTCTTCTCGAATTTCTCCATCGTGGAGAGATAAGCATTTTATATGCATAATAAAGTAGTCGTGATATTGAAGAATTCGTTTTGTCGTCCAAGTTAGTACCTCGTATAAAAAGCGTTTAATAGACATAAAAGCATATGCAACGGTGTAAGATTAACCAGCTTTAAATTTTTTCACGGGAACAAACATTTTTATATCCATGTAGCCATGAATGGATTAATGTTTAACTCGAGAGATAAGACAGACTTAATTCATCGTTTTCGTAGATAAGGACCAAGCCTAAAAACAATTTTGATTTCTTCTATCAATGAGGTACTAAGGACTGGTCGATTATAATTGACCAGTCCTTTAAGTCGAAATTGTTTTTGGGCATGGTTTTTTTGATGACTCAACTCCGCGTCCTATGAAATGTTCGAATCTTTTGCTTTGAACTTGTATTATGTGTGTTTGACGATTAAAAAGCCACGAAGTTTCGATCAACTTTTGTGAATCAATAATTAACTATTGATGTTATTATTGTATAATATAAAAAATACATAACGAAATAGTAATTGAAAAATGTTATTCGTATTTTCGTTTCTTATTCAAGCGAGACAAAGAAATACTCAATCATTTTTGGGAAAGGAATGTTCAACTGCGAGGCATATTTTATTGCAAAATATGAATAAATTGAAAAAGCCTCCATCAACAATTTTCCCTGGGATGCTCGAACGAGTATTGCAAATATATCTCTCATTATACTGAGATCGTTAAAAGCTTTTCTCGAAGACGAACCACAGAAGAAAAGAGAGAAAGACAGAGAAGTGGAAACATAAAATCCCGGGGGAGTGAAAAGCAAAATCGAGAAAACGAAGAAAATGAGAAAGGAGATTCGTGCACCGACACAAAACCTTTCATTCGATAAATCATCTTGAAGTTACGTCACAAGCAATTTCATTTCCCGAGAAGGTAGATATTATTATAAAGTGAACGGCTCCGGCGCTGGAAAGCGGACACGAATAAGGTAGACGTGAGAACACTCGACGTCGAGACGAATCTTTTCGCTCTCTCTTCGCCGCTTTCTTTCCCTCTTATTTATTTTTTTCCTTTCTTATACGAACTGCTCGTCTTTTTCCTGGCGTCTCCTTCGCGAATTTCGTGGTCGCGAGATAAGAGCAACCCCACCGTCGTTTTCTTTTCCATTTCGTGCCGTAGGGCTCCGGAGAAGACTTGAAGATTTTTGTGAGAGCTTTGCTCACTCCTCGAGCTAGAACCGAAAACTCGAGGCATTTACAGATATCACTTGCGCATAATAATGTATAGATTGTAACTCAGAGCGTGGCGTATCGGAAAAAATCCTTGCTACTAAAAAACGTTTAAAAGAAAAAATGCATTTCATCTACGGCTTCAGTTTCTGTATAGTGTCAGAACAAGTCAAAGAGAATTTGATATTCCAGTGACATTTCATCAAATAAACTATTCACCAACGGTCACCTAAATTTTACTAGAAATTTCTTGATTAAAGTTTGGGCATTTGGTATTTTAATTGAATTGTATTCATCTACCTAAAACTTTCACGTATAAAATCGAGTAATAAACTAGTCTATCTGCAGAAAAAAAATTGTTACCATAGAAAAATGCTAGTTGCCACTGAAAATGCTAAGATTCCCGAAAGAATTAGCAAACCCACTATGAATCTTCGTGCTGGAAGATACAAGTTTCTTGTGAGGTTTAATTTTTATTATTCTTATCGCTGCATGTTTCTTCAACATGTTTTCTTCTAACCGATATGTATTGGACGTACCGGATGCGCGTAGGTTTCGCGTGTGTCACGGCAAGAGCTATAGATCTGTTTCATTTTATCTGATCTCGCCCAATCGATCTGCAAACACACTTTCAAATAACATACTAATATAAAGTGCTTGTCAACAGTACTGAGTTTATAATGAAAATCGCCGAAAAGACAATCCATGTTTCTCGATAGTTATTCAATACATTAAAATAATTTATCACTAGTTTTGCAACAATCTCCAAGAAATTATTTGGTGATGAAAAATCACAACACTTCTCTCTTTATTAATTCCATGATAACGTGGAACACTTTATTAAATTAAAAATTAAAAATCTAAATTTCCAGAATATCAAGCTAGCCTGTTCGTCCACCGACATTTCACCACTCACAAAAATAATCACCTTACGATACAAAAATTGTAAACGCGATGAAAAATATGAAGAATTTGTAGAATTTTTGGCTAACACTGGGCCTGTTCCAACTATAATCCTTGATTCTGCAATTTATATTGTTCTGAATAACATACAAAAATGCAATTCATCCTATAATTCTGATGTGGGAATTTGAGTAATTTAAAAAATCTGAATATTGTAGTGTATATATTTTTTCGTGATTATGTTTTCTATATATTTATGAATTGATATTGCTCGAAATTATGTTTCCTGTTTTGTTCAATGAAACTATCAAAACAGGTGAATTTTCATCGAGTCCACAAAGTTCGGACTATTTCAAAAATCAAGATTTTTCGTTTCGTTTCAACGATGCGAATTCGAGAGTTATAAAAATGAGTGAAAAATCATGAAGAAACAAGCTGAGTAGGTTTGATGAAGCAAGCCTAATACGTTAATGAATGTCTCGCTGGCCCGTGTCCAGAAAACTAGATAATGTCGTGTCCGCATTCTGACCCGTTGACTGGGATGCTGGAAGGTGTATTATTTATATATATATATATGTACAAATACGAAACAATGTAAAAAAGAAGGAAACATATAGGATGGTTGAAATAGACTGGTGGAATACACGCCATGGAGGAAAATTGAGCCAGAGAAACGAGAGCATCAGTAGCGAGTGCTGGTACATTCAGCCCTATATAGACCAGACAGAGGGCAATTAATCTTGGCAACGATGCTGGCCTCGAATACCGTCGTCACAACAGCCTCTCAATCTTCTCCGTTGCTCTCTTTTTTTTTTCTGCGCCCCGAGAAACGGACGTTAATTGATCCAAGAGTATTGATGTTATAATTGGATCTCACCCCTCACATGAGCAGCTATATTATCATTTTTTGCTTTTTGTTCCAAGATGCAAATATCCTGAAATAGGCATGCCCAGCTAGACGAATTCCGCGGTACTTTATTTGAGCATCCAAAAATGCAAGATTACATTGCTCGGGTTGTTCATTACATGAAACCTTGTTAATTGATTTAAAAGCATTCTCATGCAATCGAATTTGTGTTTAATCCGTTTTAAGTCCCGATTCGGTACGATCGTGGGAACAGTCGCTTGAAAGATTCAATATTGAAGTTCTTTATCCGTCTCCGAACTTTGGATGAAACTTTTACTAGAACTGACACATTGATGGGAAAACAAGGATACTGCGTGCATACATTCTCTATATCTAAGATGACTACAATAATCGCATTGATAATAAAGTCGATTATTAATGATAAACAAGATTTTTATATATATACTACATAAATGGCATTGAAGGAATCTTTTCGATACCATTCTGGGATTAAAATATATTTTAAAAGACGTTGAAGACTTTTAAGACTCTTCTTCGTTTATTTGTTCGTTTTTTTTTTATATACGCTTTACTTGAATGGTGTTGATCACTTGAATCGTCTGCCTAGAAGATTTTACGTCGAATGAATTCAGAAATAGCCACAGACAACGGTAAAGAGTAGACAAACAAACTAGTCAGAGTATTACAAGAGGCAGAGTGGGATCTGAAGTCAAACATGGAATGGTTCGAAGCCAGTAGGTCGAATCAGAGTATAGATCGAGACATAAAGGGTTTACCGTGTATGTACGGCAAACGACATTCTGTTCGTCCTCAACACGATTGACCGTGTGCTGTACCTCAACGGGGACCCATTGACCCACTCGGTCCACCAGCTTGACCAAACGTCCAGCAGCTGCACGTGTGCCAACCTCATCCTCATCTCCGTTCCTCTCGTCTGCACATGTACGCAAAGCATTTTCCTTCTCTTTTTCTCTCTCGAGTCCGAGCCATCGTCAGCACTCAATGTTGTACCCTCTTGTACAATATATACAGTGCTCTCAAGCTTTGCCACGTACCTCTATGTACATATTCATCTAATTTGAATCAGTCGGGATAACTGACTGCGAATTGCTTCTGTTCGGATCATGTGGAATCTTCTTCAATGCTTTTTCTCCTCGTGTTCGTCAGAAACTTTCTCCTAGACAAGCCTTTCGGTATTTCTGCTCAGTTTATCTTGATAAATTCAACTTTGGTTCTGAATGAAGATTCAAATGATTCTTTTCTATCTTGATCAATCATCGTTACTGGACGCTAATGAAAAATCGATCGAAAGCAAATATAATCGATTTTTTTACATACATCATTGTCGAAATCAGAGTTCATCATGTTACAATTATCACTTAGAGTTCTTTTTTTTCCTGATAGATGTACATCAATCTAACTAGGCAAATGTTCATTGAATATCAGTATCCAGAATTTGTTTTTCTCATTACAAAACTTTCAAAAGATATGTAAAATGAGAAAACAAAATTCAATAATACCTCCAAATTGTCCATCAACATCTTGAAAATAATATTCTCTCATCAGGGAACAGTTATTAATTTGGGCATAAAAATATCTAATCGTAATTATGAAGCCACATTCTGAGGCTTGACACCATTTTATTTCTTTATGATCTTGTACAAATTCGAAGTTATTCTTAAAAAACACCAATTCGATTGGATCGAACAAAAAATCTGAAACAATTTAACTGACCCGTTACCTCAATGTATACATAAATATTGAAACTCTCTAGTAGACTGTTCGACTTTTGAATATGTTGCATGGCAAACAGTCGATGAGTTATTTTTGTTAACGAAACTTTGTCGACTGTGCATAGACAGAAAAATCTCACGAGAGCGAAGCGGTAGGGTATCACCGTACGACTTTGAATTTATTGGACTTCACGGTGGACTAATGGACGCTAAACGCTACAATTTAACGAAGCGCTCGAGCGTAAGCCAGCAGGTAGTTGCACACTCTTCGCCACTCGAAGCGTATTTTTCCAGGGACCAATATTGCGAAAGGACTTTTTTATTCTATGTTTTTTACGTTAGTCTATCTTTTGCTGTCGGGTCTTCCATCGAGACGGAAGCGATAGTGAAATGCCTACCAGAACTGGGATATTCAGGGAACGGAGATTTTCAATTTTGCCATGGACCCTCCCTTCTCATAGCTATTTTCATTTTATTTCAAGAAGTACGATAATACATTTATATTACTCTTACACTCCTACCTATCTTTTTCTATATTACTCGCAGGATCTTCGCTTTATTGCTTTGCATTTTTCTCAGTTCAGAAAGCTAGGAGAGAAAAATTTAGAGAAAGAGCGCACGTGGAAATGTGACTACGAACGATAGCGCAAAAAAGGGAACAATGGAAAGATGAAGATAGAGAGTGGTGATTGACTATAGTGGACGGTCTGGTGGACTGAGTTCGTTTTCCATCGAAGGGAAAATATATTTTTTTTTCTTATATAGGGGACTATGGGGCAAAACGGACATGTTAACGATTTAAGCCAATTTAATCGATGAGCATATGGTCTTTCAACTATATTTGAGTCCCAAAATTGATTTCTAGTCGTAGTTTCTCGAATTTCGAAAAAAAAAAATTTTGGGGCAAAACGGACATTGCTTTTCGGAGGTATAAAAAATTAAAATTTTTTTTTTTCGAAATTGAGACGTCTGAAGCGACTTTTTCCGAATAGAATACCAACTCGGTAATATAAGAAAAGAAACGCGACCACTTAGAACCCCACTCCTTGGCATGTAAGAAAGAAAAATGAGCCAAAACTTGAAATCGCATTTTGGCTATGTTTTTGAGTCATGCAAAAAATGAACTTTGGCTCCACCGTGCAGGGGTATTATTGATGTTTGAACTGTATTGGAGTTCCATAATCGATTTCCGGTCCTAGTTCCCCGGATTTCGTAAAAAAAAATTTTTGGGGCAAAACGGACATTGCCTCTCGGAGGTATAAAAAATGAAAATTTTTTTTTTTCGAAATTAAGACCTTCGAAGCGATTTTTTTCGAATGGAATGTCACCTCGGTGATATAAGAAAAGGAATGGGACCACTTGAGCCCCATTCCTTGGATGTAAAACAGAAAAATGAGCCAAATCTTGAGATCGCGTTTGGTCCAAGCTTTTCGGTCTTGCAAAAAATGAACTTTGGCTCTACCGCGCTGGGGTATAATTGATGTTTGAACTCTATTGGAGTCCCACAATCGATTTTCGGTCCTAGATCCCCGGATTTCGTAAAAAAAAATTTTTGGGGCAAAACGGACATTGCCTCTCGGAGGTATAAAAAATCGAAAAAATTACATTTTTCGAAATTGAGACCTTCGAAGCGATTTTTTTCGAATGGAATACCACCTCGGTAATATAAGAAAAAGAATGGGACCACTTGGGCCCCATTTCTAGGATGTAAAAAAGAAAAATGAGCCACATTTGAGATCGCGTTTGGTCCAAGCTTTTCGGTCTTGCAAAAAATGAACTTTGGGTCCACCGTACTAAGGTATAATTGATGTTTGAACTCTATTGGAGTCCCACAATCGATTTCCGGTCCTAGATCCCCGGATTTCGTAAAAAAAAATTTTTGGGGCAAAACGGACATTGCCTCTCGGAGGTATAAAAAATCAAAAAAATTACATTTTTCGAAATTGAGACCTTCGAAGCGATTTTTTTCAAATGGAATGCCACCTCGGTGATATAAGAAAAGGAATAGGACCACTTGAGCCCCACTCCTTGGATGTAAAAAGAAAAAATGAGCCAAATTTGAGATCGCGTTTGGTCCAAGCTTTTCGGTCTTGCAAAAAATGAACTTTGGCTCTATCGTGCTGGGGTATAATTGATGTTTGAACTCTATTGGAGTCCCACAATCGATTTTCGGTCCTAGATCCCCGGATTTCGTAAAAAAAAATTTTTGGGGCAAAACGGACACAGCCTCTCAGTGATAATAAAAATTAAAAAATTACGAATATGTAGATTTTATTTGCTCCAATAAAAAAAAACCTTTTTTCCTTATTTTCTTATCGTCATTATAAATTTGGTTTTCAAATTAGTCACAAAAGAGAATGAATAGTGAGCAGAACGTAGTTTGGGATTGGAGTCAAAATTTTATGAAATTTATAAAATTTCGGATTCGACGTGTGTTTATTTTGCTCTAAAACTTGAATTTTTTGTGCAATTCACCCTAGAATTCAGCAATTTAAGATATTTTAGGATCAGAACATGGTTTGGATTCGAAAAAAAAAATTTATAAAATTTACATTTACATGTGTCCGTTTTGCCTCCCGTGTGTCCATTTTGCCTCAAAATTCACTAATTCAGGCTGTTTTCGGGTAAAAATGTAATTTAGGCTTGAAAAAAAAATTTATGAATTTTCCGAAATTTCAGAATTTGAAATGTCCGTTTTGCCCCGGATTTTCGACTTTCGGGGCAAAACGGGCACCCTGTCCGTTTTGCCCCATATGTCCGTTTTGCCCCATAATCCCCTATATGCATACCGCAACCTCGGTAATTTAGACTCGATTTTTCCTCAATCCTAACTCAGCTGTCATGCCTGAGCTGTCCATGTGATGCTTTGGATGCCTCCATCGCTGGTGGTTGCCCCTTAGTTGTGGCTCCCTAGTGACCGGGTGGCTACATAGGTTCTACTGGTGGTCGCTTTTTAGGGTGCTGGTATCGCCAGACAGAGAGATTGATTGATTGATGCTTTATTTCCGCCCAAGCAGGCTAAAGGGCGCATTTAACAATAAGATACATGCTTGCATTAGATAATTGTTGAATATCATGAGACGTGGTAGCGGCTTGATACCAAGTACATAGAGAAAAGAAAAAGCTAGCTCGAGCCTTGCCACACTCTTAGATACGCGAATATACCGATTCTGTGACGTCATAACGTTTTTAAACCGTTCTGGCAGACGAACCAAACGGCGAACGAGTGAAATACAAAATAAACATAGATTTTGTAGTACAGAGTGGTATAGTGTTAAGCATAGAAAGCGCAAGAAACAAAAAAAATGTAAGAGCGTAAAGAACGTAGCTAAATAGTAGAGATAGAGAGAGAGAGTCGTACAAAAACCGGCAGAATATGTAAAAACAGTTTTCCTTTGCCCTCTGTAAATGCGATACACTTTAGGACAAGTTGGTTGTGGTGGCAAGAGGGCAAAGGAGGAGTGGTAGAATGTAATGGGAATGGGGTATGTCAGAAGCATGGAGCTATATGCAGTAGTATCCAAAAAATGAAAGTAGAAAGATAGAGGGTTGGTGAGAGAAAACTTGGAGAGAGAGAGAGTGCAAAATAGAAGGGAAAATAACTTTTTTTTCTTTTTCCTCTTTCTATTACTTCCTTTGTGCCCTTTTCTCTACTGCTCACTGCGTCTTTGTTTCTTTTTCCTTCTTTATCTTTCTCATTCTCAATTTTGCCAGCGATCGGAAGTGAGACATTGGTTCTCTTCGCGATCAGATGGAATAGCGCCAAACTATCTATGCATGTGTGCATCTTTCTCTCTCTCTCTCTCTCTCTCTCTCCCGCCCATTGAGACCGATTCATCTCTATCGACTGAAGATATATCCTTAATTCTAGAGTTCACCGAAGCCACACAGATAGGAAATGCGTCAGTGGCTTTCCTTCATTTCTTTTCTTTCCCTCTATGACCTCTTATACCTTTTCTTGCGTGAAATGAAAGCGGAACGAAGAAATGGTAGAGTTCTTGAGAGGAACTAAGAAAGAATGAGAGAATGAAAAATCGAAACTAAAAGACGAGTGAAAAAGTACGAAATGGAGGATGAAGCCCGTAAAGCTCGAAGCTGCATTATTTGCTCTCGTACGATGAGGTTACCAACGAGTGAATGGTTTCTTCAATGGTTCTTATTGGTTCATAATTCTTTTTCGTAGAGTAAGATTAATTGTTTGAATCTATTTCTCTAGGCATCTGCCTTCCAAGGCTGAGCTTCTGGCATGATGTATAATTTTTTCTGATAATTCAATTTGCAGGGAGTCAACTTCTTTGTTGGATACGCATATTTCATATGCATCTATAGTCGACATTTTTTTCGAAATAATTTCTATCATTTTAGTATCAGACCGTAGAAAAAAAAATTCATTTTTTTCCATAATGATTTCGAACTACTTAATAATATAACTCTAAAAGCCAATGTGTAACATGAATTAATAATTGACTCCCAAAATGATTATAACCAACAGCAATAAATACCGAAAGAAATTCTTTAATTCTTACTGTTCGTTATACAATTCGAGAAATATTTTATGAACATGCATTCTCTGTGAGCACTATCATACGGTAAACACATTTTGATGCGCTCGAATAGCTCCACATGTAACATGTAGAACAGACTTCAACCAAATGTAACTCTCGAAATCGGAACTCGGTGAAAAGTAATTTCGAACAATGGCAAACTCGAAGCTCTGTCTTTCACAGATAAGAGAAGCTCGACAAACGCAGAGAGTGAGGAAAATACGCGTAAACGACTAAATGTCCAAAGAGTTGAATCATGATTTTTTTTTCTGCCAACTGACGCAAAATCATTTGTCAGCGTACAAAGAGTTTGACGTTTACTTTTTTTTTTTTTTTCTCGTTTCTGGTTTTTTGGCTGAACATCCAAACCGGGCTCTGCGATCGAAGCTTCAGGACCCCTCTTTTATTCTCCGCGTACGTGGCTTTGCTCACTGAATGTGAATTGATTGCACTCAAACGTCGAACTTGCACGGAGCATCGGCAATCGAACTCTCTTCTATTTTTTACGCTTATCTTTTTTATTTTTGCTTTACTCTTTATTTTTATTTTCTTTTCCAATCTCCCCGGTGCATTTGCAGTTGAACGATTGATAGTCCTTTTCTCTTGAATGCATTTTGTATCCTCGCACACATACTTGACATCGTAATATGAAGCCAATGAAATAAAATTGATGTTGATCAATTTTATTTATTTTATTTATTCCAATCATATTATTTCGAATCAATAAATATCATTGATGGATAGTACTCATTGATTTGTTGAATTTTATTTTATACCTGAGAATGCAATTTTCTCCAAATCCCTGCTTACAATTTACCTTCCATATTCCGATTTTGTCTAATAAATTTTTTATTGGTCCAAAATTGTCTTGATGAAACATTCTGTTGAATATGAATAGAAGAATCTGCATTCGTTCGTCATTCGCTGTCATTGCAGCGTAGATATTGCTGTCACTTGAGAAATTATATTTTTTTGTGAATCACCATGATTGTGAAGAGTCAGTTTTGTCAATCGGGATGAAACTCAATCATGGTCAAAAGGCTTTATCATTTTACGTCGTTTTTAAATTGTATCATTTATGGAAGACGATTTTAATTCGACGATTTTTTGTATCTCCAAGCTTTCATAAAACCTGGTCGGTGGCAAAATACTTAGAGAAATCGAAAAAAAAAAACAGATGTGAAACTATCAGAGATCAAATTCTGGCTGATGAATCCTGCGGGATCTATTTTGAATATAAAATTCAAAAAACTGTTGGGGAATAATTCAAAGAAGCTAACTGAAAAAGCGCAAAAAGCAATAAAAGAAAAATGAAACAGCATTATGCTGCAGGTTGAGACATTTTCCAAAGCTTTTTCATGTATACGATCTGCGTAAATTTTTGATGTTCCGAATACATAGAAAGTTTTAAATATTGTGAGAAATTCAGTCAATTCAATCTGCATCTGGCGGCTTTTGTTACTTTTTCATCGAGTGAAAAACTTTAAACGAATTGGCACGTAACGAAATAGAAAATATAGCACGTAGTAAAAGTCGATAGAAATCCGCATTTGTTCGAGAGAACACGTATAGCCACTAAATAAAACCGGGTAATGGATACATTTGATCGGTTTCTGCTGCGTCTGCTATTCCATTTGAAAAAGCCCACCGCGTCGATTGTTGAGGGTGGTGCATGTACTCAAACGCGTGACATAGGAGTCTCTGTGTATAGTATTATCTGTAATATGAGAGGGTGAATTGCCCCGTGCTGTGAGCACTTTCGGAATCGTTGAGGATGTACGTGAATTGCTTGCACTGTCCATATCATGACGATGAGAAAGGGATTCTCTTTGTCCCTCACTCGGCCTATCTCTATTCCTCTTGACTCGCTATATATCATTGCGTGAGTGACGCTACTTCGTTAACGCGTTGTACAAGTTTGCTGACGCACGAACGCGTTTCAATCCCCATTAATTGAAGCATTTTTCGAATATACTAGAGCCTCTAAAAGAATTTCTTTAGCGTGATTTGAATATTCAATCTAGGATATTGAATAAGCACGAATGTTATCAGAAAGATAAAAATTCGAAAAAGTAAACGTGGGAGGAAATTTTAAAAGTCTTTTTATTATTATTATTATTGTTATTATCATTATTGTTATCCCAACTAGTAAAAATCCTTATAATGATGTTTTTCTTTGGCTTTTTATCGTCATATAATTACATCAGTATATTCGAGAGCGAATATTGCAAGTAATGAAAAATTCCACACATTCCACGTTTCGAGTAAATGCCTAACTGCTCGTCTCTACTTTGTTTCTGTAAAACTCGATTTCTATCTCAAATTCCCCTTATTCTATCGTTCAATATTTTTTTTTTTCGATATTTGAGACACTATTTTTTCAACTTATTTGAGATGCAAAAAGCGATCCCTCTTTGTATTGATTTGGCAAAAAGAGAATGCAATTCAGGGAATACGAAGAATAGATAAAGAAGATTGTGAACCATGATCTTTTATTGTATATTTGATTCTATACTTTCTATATACACTCGGTATGCACTCGTGTTTATTCGTGTTTATCCGCTTCTTGGTGTGTGCAAATACAAATCGAAAGTTCCCTGAATGTTGACAAGTTTTCCTATTTACCCTTTCGACATGAGAAGCATGCATAGTCATCAATGACATATGATCAATTTTCAATGCAATCTATATGATGAGAAGATAACAAAGTGTGCTCAGAAAAAATTTTGCAAAGGTATTATGACAGAATTTCTGACCAAATATGATTAGTTTCGATAAGGTGAAATTGACAAAATATAATTGACGCTGCGTGTAGGTAGGAAAACATGCACATCAATTGAACGTGCCCCGATGAAGTACATTTTCACGAAACGACACCACTTATTAACAAGTAACTCTTCACTTGAAGATCTTGAGAGGTTTTTCCAATCCATATGACACCTAATGAAGGAATCCTTTCCTTTCATTTCAAATTACTGCCGAAGAGGCTAAAGCATATAATATTGCTACAGAAGTTGTACCCTTCAAGCATTTCTATCGTTTGAAAATCGTGAATACAACGGTGTCTAATAGAATTTAAAAAAAAATCAAAATTAGAAAGCGAACGCAAAAGTTTCAATGGAGAAAAATAAATTTACTGAAAATAAAAAAACATTTCGAATGCTGACGGTATTTGAATTTTTCGAATAATGATCATTTCAATAGAGTGTGAGAAAAAGTCTCATAGCGCGCAACCACTGAAACGTCAAACTCTGATAGTTTTTCATGGCGTAAAGCAATCAAAGTTAATGAACCCCTGAGGAAGGGTAACTATTTTTCATAAATTTATGTTAGTACTGATTCGTCGTAATTATTTTCAATGATTTGAAGGTTGAATGAAGTTTCTGGATTCATTGCCTATTGAACCTGAACTGATTCACTCTAAGTGGTGATTACGAGCCTTAACTCCCAGCAGGATAAGTAACATCGACCGTAATGACATTATTCCACTTGTACAATGCTATAATGATGGTCGATTGCGTGGGTGCCGCGGCAGAGAATGACCGTTTGTTTTATCCGGTACAACGAAGCTGTATCTCTGCTACCTCGATTTGCGGCTATGTGTTTCATGCAGCCTGTGAATACAGAATTAACGGTGAACTGAGAACTCTACGTAGATTCTAACGTCGTCATTGGCACAATTAATTGTGCATCTAATCAACATTAATTATTATTTCCATTGAAAATTGAAAATTTGTATTTTTTGTAAATATCAGATACTTCAGTTAGAAAATAACACCGTAAAAGTGCATAATACTTGAAAGTTCCTTCATTAACCATTAATATTTGACGAGTGGCACATATCCAAAATCTTCAATTTTTTGTTCAGCCACGCTAGAAATTTTCTAAAATTTATATTTCACAATCATGCGAATTGCTACCCGAGAAATTTTTTTTATTGTGAATAAATGATGATCAAGTTGAATAGGGAGGATAACTCATGAGCTCATTTTTGCCACACCATGAAATGGAAGTGACATGAACTGTCGCATATATGCTTATATCTAATCAGATATAGGTCCATACTAGTTAGCTCTCCTCATATATGATATAATTCTTTTGAGATATGAGCCCATATGTTTACGTATATGTGATATATGAATCTATATATACTCGCATTCATGTCCGTCTAACCCATTAAATTTGTTCTGTTCAGGTATGAGCCTATGTCAGATAGATATTCTTAGATGCAATCAAATATGAGTGTATATATTGATGTATATGCATTGACTTATATGAACTCAGATATGGGTCAATATTAGACATCCATGATCACATATGATCATGTTCGATACATGGAGTGATATCTAATTATACATGTATATATCATTCTATGTATAATCATATATAATTTTATACACAGTCATAAATATATATATATATGTATAAATTTCTCGGGGCATACAGTGTTGTGAATCCGTACAAAATGCACCGCTATGTTCCTGGACCAAGAGCAATGTATAATGAAGTTGAAGAGAGGTTATTTTAGTTGTCTTCTTCAAGTACACATCTCTTACGCGGTAGGTATACAAGTCGTGACTGTCCTCGCCCACGCGTCTCCTCATATATGTCTCTTTCTATATTCTGCGTGGTCTACAGTCTAGCACACATAGCGCTCGTTTGGTTATTTTTTTGTATGCCCATTCCACGGTCTTTGCTTTTCCTCTCAATGCTCGTTTTATTCTTGTCTGCTGCATTCTGATTCGAAGTCACGCCGTTTAGATTTGCCCAGAGCGATCGGCGTCCGATCCTTACCAAGTCTTACCTCCCCCTCTCTCTCTCCCTCTTCCTATGTCTTGTATAAATATATAAGTATCTTTCTTTTTCTCCCCCTGCTATTACACGAGCCCCACGATACGATGAGGCATCTACACGCATCCATCCTAGTTAGAGCATACCACCGGGTACTCGGGCATCTCTTCTATTATGTATCACAACTGATTTGAATTTAACGGTTGCCAAGCGGTGCATTGTACGTTGCTGAGCTCCAGTAACTCTCTGCGTATATGAAACATCGAGTTATCCAAAAGAAAACGCTCGACATGATCTACGGTTATTGGACAATCACCCGACTCCCCGGAGTCCAATAAAGCAAGTCGATCGAAATAACGCACGAGCATCGACACGATATACAAATAACAGGAATACTATAAATAACAGAAAATTCTGTAACAGCTATGACGATCCTGGACACGATGCGTGACTATTTGCTATTCATAAAAAAAAAAAACTAATGATTAAAATCAAAATCAGGAAGAAACTTTTCGACTAATGACTTTTACAAATTTTTGCAAGTTTTTTTTTCCAAAAATATACATATGCATACGACTTGAAATACATCTGTTTTTATACTGTTCACCTCCTCTTACAATCGCGTCAATTTCCTTTTATATTTGTTATACATACTGGATGTTTTTAACCGCAGCTACGAAGCTATTATCGCGGACATAGGTGCAGTATGACAGAAGTTTGAAATTCAATGTACATATGTTTCGTTTGCGTCTGAATGCTTGTATATAGTGAACTCGCGGATGCCTAAGAGGATGATGATTATTTCGAAGAAGTAACGCTGACCCGGTAATCCAGGATGCGTAGTAGACTTGTAAGAAATGAAGGTACACTCTAGTCTTTGGCGTTACGTCGACCAGACTCACGATTCCCCCTGCGGTAACGTTGCATACCGTTTTCTGAATACGTATGTACGTACTACGACGGTTTTTTTCTTTTTTGAGCACCGTCACTTAGAGTGCTCAGGTACGAAGAATTCAGCTTCCTCCCTCTTGCCCGTTACTCCGGCCACGCCACACTCTTGTCGGGCCTGCTAGCAACGAGAGTTTTGAAAAATTTATATTAATTTGCATCCCGAATAGGGCAGGCCGGGGTTAGTAGGTCAACTTTTTTAGACTTTTACACGTAAAATAAAACTAAAAAATAAATGAATGAAAACTCCTTACTGAGCAATGAGCTCATTTCACTATCTCAGATAATCATGGCAGACATGGAATACTAAGATGCGTAGTGTAATCGTTTTTTTCGGTGATTTATTTTCGAGCCAACTATAACCCTAGTGGTAGGATATCTAGACTATCATTGTGAGTACGTGTCTATCATTACAATCATTCGAATTTCACTGTGATGAGGTATATCCATCGTTTTCTTTTATCATGCCCTTGTCTTTATCAAAGTAAGCTATATAAATAAGTCCAGTAAGATTCACTGTCTTAACCATGGTCAAAAAATCTGCCTTGAATTTGCTCGTCGAATAATTATTCGGGTAGACAAAAGTTCTCAAAGATTCGTAGAAAAAATCATGAGTTTCTTGAAAAAGTGTGGAAGTATCTGTTCGATTAGAAATAGCGTGGAAGCGTCACGGTGATGAAATCCTCGTGCAAGGATGAAATTCTTTTTTTCAGCACATTGATAATTCTTTGCCTTATTCAGACATATTGTTTCAACGAGCATGAAACTTTCATTAAGGTGATAGCAACGTTAGATTTTATAATAAGCTGTCAATGCGATTGGAAAATAAAAACGCTTTTCAAGTTTGATTTCGAAATTTCTTATATTTCGAGGCGCAAAATTGCAGTCTTCCGATGATAGAAAAATTCGTATTCATTTATCTTTTGTTTTTTGTCGATGTGAAAATCTCCTGAAGTGCTCATCAACTTCTTTCTCTAGTGAAAACCCTTAAAGTCCTTCTGTTTATTCAAGATTAAGTTAATATATTCCAACTTTGAACTTTTTGATTTTTCAAAGGAAATCACCAATCCCGATTACGTAGTTATAATGTGCAATGACTAAGAAGCTTTGCGCTGCATAAATGTTACGACATCTAAATACCACTGGGAATAAAGAACTTCCGTAGTGTGCCTCATTTCCTTATTATCATTTTCTAAATAGGAAAAGATATTCTAAGGAAATACTAGAAAGTGTTTCCAGGGGTACGTGATCGTTCCGAACAGTTGACACACTCATAATTTTTAATGTATAAGTAAGTAAGATGTCAAAACTTCGAGGGAATAGCTCTTCGGAGTGTAATAAAAAAAAAGTTTGCTAAATTGGCTTTACAGTGCACCTCTTATTACTCGGTAGTTTAAATGCATTGATATAAATATGTATATAAAGTCTGTAATTTGAATCAGCAGTTTCGGCGAAGTTCGGAGTCGTTTGTTCGTGCAAACACACTCAAGGTGAAGAAAGTCTTGCCGAAAGTAGCGACACTTTAATAGAATTTCCGCAGTAAAACGGGGTTGGGAGAATCTATATAAATATATATACGTATAGAAAATAAATGTACATAAAGAAGTAGCAAACGTGCTCAAGCAAATAATTCGTTCGGCTTGGTTATAAATTATGTAACTGGTCCACTAGAAAAGACTTCATGTAGGGAGTAGCCGTGACGATAGCTGCTCGATGTATTAGATCTCAAGCATGCCCATTTGTATGTGTGGAAGTCGTGCGTTTACTTTTCGTTACACAGCGCATAGAAAAGTATGCCTCTTGATGTACGAGGATAAGAAAGAAAAAAGACGACGCTCGAAAGAAGCTGAAAAACTTTCTGCTTCAAAGAACATAAAATTCGTCCCGGGAGCGAAAGTAGCGCGGCGAGATGAGGGAGAGGGAGGAAAACTTTGGGATAGGATAATGCGCGTAAGGCCTCCGGCGGTGCTTTCCTTACACGCGGTGGTTCTACGTGGGGCTCGCAGTTATATAACGGTGACGGGTAGCCTTGAGGGAAGCTCGGAGGGTATTATATAACCCCAACCTCGAACGGTTTTACTGCTCGGGCGCGAAAAGCGGCGCCAGTAGGAAATTCGAGTGGTGAGAGTTGTCTCTGATTCCCAAGTTGCCATCACTACGTGGATACATTTCTATTTCTTCTTTTTTTTTCACAAACTAGTACCTACTGCATTGGAAGGAAAATGAAACTTCGACCACCGTGAAAACTTAATTGAATTAACGACCGCAGAAACGTCGTGGAACTTGAGCAACGAGGGCTTCCGCGTGACGAAGAATTTTTTTTTTTTTTCAATTCATCACTCTCATGAAAAGGATGAGAATGAGAGAAAAATAGTTAAGGCTTATATGTCTTCATTCCTTCCTTCACTAAATAAAGTGCATTTTCATGACCAGACGTTGTGATCACTTGAAAAGTCATGTAAAAGGAATCAGTTGAAAAATGTAATACTTTTTGAAATTGCAGGCTCTTTCACTCATCACTGCCAGCAATATCAGTTTATTTCTCTCTGGAGACTATAAAATAAAGATATTCGCAGAATTGATTTTTCTTTACATGCATTTTATTCAATATTTCTAACATAGTTACCTAGCAAACAAGCTTCTTCTGAAAATTACACCCTTCAGGTAGCGTATTCTTCTAATCAATACCTTGATTCACCGAACATAATTTAATTTCCTTAATGTCATTTTCCCCGAACTGCATCGTTATGAAACATGTTCTTTGACGTCCAACAATTAATCATTGCTAATGATAAACTAATAATCGAGTGGTTGTATAGACCACTTTTTGACATACGTATTAGATATTTTCGCCAACAACGTATCATTATTACTCAGTCAGAACAACAAGAATAATTGAAGAAAAACTTCTGAAAATCCTATTTCATATCTGTAAGAACTTTCGAAATTTTTGCATCATCAAGGTGATTTAATTCCTTCTTATCTTGATGTTCGTTTACCAACAAACCCTGCCTAAAACCGCTAACATTCTCTAACATCGTGCAATAATAATTTTTTTCATTCAACTGACCCCAATTTGAAGAAAATTGTTGAGCTCCAACCGTGAAATGCTGTGCAATAATAATTTTTTTAATCCATCTGACCCCAATTTGGAAAAAATTGTTGAGCTACAACCGTAAAAAAGATGATCTTGAATCATCTTTTAATTTTTTCGGAAAAAGAATACGAAACGGGATAGTTTTCTTTCGTCTTGAGACATTTTCCACTCTTTCTCTTTAGAACAGAAGCCTATAGACGATTATTTTAAACAACCGGTCGACTCAGGAATACAAAGTGGGTTCTTAGGTAAATGCTCAAGTTTCTCCAACCCTCTCATAGTCGAGCAGGCAAACCCGCCGTCTTTACGAAAGGTTTTCCCATTGCTGTTTCTGCTAAGTACTTCCTTGAAGATCTTGAATGGATAAGATATTCTACATCGGGTCAAATGATTTTCAAAAAATTCGAGAAAAATACATAAAGGTAATACGCGTGCAAGAATATTTTAATAAAAAATCATTATCAATTATCAAAATCATTAGCTTCTTGTTGAACGAATTCTCGAACTTACATAACATTCGATTCTGAATTGAATCGGAAAATAAAAAATTATGATTTCAATCACTTGCGAAGAGTAAAATATACTCATTAACACGTTTTATGGTATAAGGAGAATATTTTTTATTACAAAATCGGATTGATACCAAAGGGTTGTCTCGTGTATGAACGCGGGTTCTGTGAAGTCTGATATCTCTTATCCTATGCAGCATTAAGCTTACTTAGTTTAACTTCTTGTAGTCATCGAGTCGTAATGTCATTGTTCAATTTTCGTATATTAGATTTTTTTTCTCTTGTTGCATGTTGATGATTTCCCTATTTGTTACGTAATTTCAAAAAAATATTGGCAAGAGCTCAAAGTTCGCAAACTCCATGGGTCCAATCTTGGTTTCTCTATCGCTTCCTTTTTTTTATATCATCCGTTTGGCTTACATATTGGAAAGAATGCAAGTTCCATCTCAATTGCGATTTCAAGAACTTTTTTTATCAAAGTCAAACAGACCACAATGCTGAATTTTGCTACATAACACTTGTAATCGATAAAAAGAGTATTTTCCGAACTAATACAATGATAAAATAGATTTTTCATTGTGAAATGATGTGATAAAAGAAATGAAATTCGTTAACACAACGAAAATTTTATTAATTCATCTACTTGATTTGCTGGCTCAAGTAACTATTGCTCACTAAAACGAAAATATTGTTGAACCAACGAAATTTAGGACGAATTAACAAGTTTTATTTTCTTAACCACAATTCGTTGATTCAACAATATTTTCGCTGAAATAATAAATTTCTTCTTTCGGTGCACGCCGAGTTTGAATATTGTAAAGCGTCAAAAACAATACCCAGTAAATACTAAGCGAATAGCCTTTAACGTCCTGCTGGTCTGAAGAAATTTTAATGAAATGTCAAATCTTCCTGTTCAAAAACAAATGACGTTGGTTTTCTGAACCACTGCCAGAACGAAATAACAATTTCAGTGCTGGTTGCATCTCTTATATTTTATGATCTTCTGCGGTTCTCTTGTAAATGTTGTGCGGTGTAAGAAACAATGACATAGGTGCGACTTCTACGCGGAAAGAGTCTTTAGGTTTCATTCGCGCGCTCTTTTAAACATATGGAAGGCCCATCTTGAAGAACGTTTTAGTAAAATGTTGTACCAGGCGAAATGGTTGCGGAAGCCTCGGTTATACCGGAAGTATGCTTTGGTATGAGAGAAAGTCAAGCATATACAGTACATTGTGTAATATATGGCGCGTCTGCATCAGAAGCGACGCACTCACACGAATGCACGGAAGTTGGGGTTTGAACGAAAGAGTGAGACTCTTGGGCAGTTTTCTCAGCAAAGACCTTAGCAATTGAGTACGAGATGGCAAGTTTGCCCAGAGCTCTTAAAGTTGAAGAGAGGGGGCGCTTGAATGCGTTCAAATCTTATATATACCTACGTATGTATATATATACATATAAATACACAATGAGGTCTATGTACAGAGAATATACATACAGACGCGTAACGAGCCTTTTAACGGTTTTACTGCTGGCACGTGGTTTTACGAGCAACGCGCTGGGGTTAATAGCCACCTTTTGCGCCGTCTCCCGATCTCTTTTTCTCTTTCGCCCTTCCGTTCTTTTTTTCTTCTTTATTTTTCTACCTCTTTTCTCTCCGATTCCTCGGAGACCTTCCGTTTCTCATTCACGAGTTTCTCGGGTGCGAATCTTGAAAGCGAAAAAAAAAACAATGAGATGGATAGATATACGGAGGATGAAATTAACATCACAACGATGAACAGGCTCCGGAATTAAAAAGCGAGTTGATAGGGGCCATTTTGCGATATTTGATTTTTCCTTGGAAGATAAATGGTATTCTTAAAATTCCTCAACTATTCAATATTCTACGCGGAGACTAAACGAACGAGGATAAAATGAATTCGAAAAGAACAGTATTTAGTCGTTGAATGTGTCGCCGCAGAGTTGTCATGAATCAACTATCTGCTTCCAGGCATTTTGTAACTACCTTCAACTCCGGTTTAAGTAGAAAGTTCGTTCGATGTGTGAAATTTTTATAATCTTTCAACACGTAAAATCTCGTTTTACAGTGTGATCGTGATTGTCAGCAACGGAATGACGCACCGGTGAATTAATTGCTAAATTATCGCTATCTTAAGTGAATAAATTTGAAAGTTTATCGAAGACTTGAACACTGTTAAAGACACACGATATTCAGTTTCCTCCATCCATACTTTTACTCTTTCTCTCTCTTTCTCCTTCGCGCTTTTACGTATACGTTTTACCTTGCTAGTATGCATCGCTCTCACTCTTCTTTCCCATTGAGACGGATTTCACGGCTACGCGTAATTACACGTTCGAACGGCTCTTAATGGCTCTCGAGGATTCAAGCCGGTAATTGAATCCAGATTCTACCGGGGTGCCACACTCACCCTCTCCTTCGCTTGCGCTCTTACTTGCTCTCTTTCTCTCATCTCTGAACACATTTACAGGATTCCCAGGGGATATCGTAGCTGGTACTCGCTTAAAACTTGCCCTTAGTAGTTTGCCCCCTTTCCGGCAATCCTTTACTGTTTTGCAAGCATGCATCGCCACTTTATAGTTGATAGAACCTAACTATTGCTGGATGCATAGCTTACAGGTCACAATATACTAACTACAGCTTCATTTTACGTGAATGGATGTTTACAGTTTCTCAAAATTTGGCAAAAGCAAGAGATCCTGTTGATTTGGAAAAACAAATAACGGCTAAGTTACAATAATAAATACTCCATCAATGTGGTAAATGCTAAATTATTACTCCGCGAAATCCTCATTGATTGTTTCCTTTTCGTTCGAACGGTGCTCTTCCCGAGTTTATGGTTGATGATCTCAGAGTGCCGGTAACGGAGGTGCTTTCACAGCTTACCAATCGGGAGTGGTTGGCTTTAAGCAACTTCGAGAAATACAACAGAAGTGCGGTAGGGACTAAACAGTTCTACTCGGTACTACAGAATTTTGCTCCGGTTCAAAGATCTTCGGAAATCCAAGAGCGACAATACTATCATAGTCTGCCATATTAACACTAGAGAACTGCATTGTCTAATGAACTCTCTTAGTCAAGAGAAAGGAAAAAGAAAGAAATAGTTGTAGCCTCTTCTATCAGTACCGTTAACAGCGATGCTTACACAGTGGCGATCTTCTTCGTTCTTGTTCAGTGATGATTCTTAAAGCTCTTGATGGTTTTTCCTTCCTGGTGTTTACACGGATAGAGTGGTGCGAATTTGGACCACTTGGCTTACAAGTAATTGACATATCGTCACGTAAACAGCAAATAACATTGCAATCGTTATGGTACTTTTTTATTTGTTGCTTACATTGTCATTGAACATTCAGACCGGAGGATTAAAAAAATAATCATTTTATTATGTTCAGTCGAAATGTTACAATTGACAAGTTCAAATAAATGGAATTCATGATTTCACGAAATACACCACTCATATTTGCTTGTAGGGAGTTATCCACGTAAGAATAAACAGAAAGTATAATATTGGTTCAAATTTCCACCAACTTACGTATATATAAATAAACTAGTATTTATCCTGGAAACGGACTCGGTTATTTCTTGTGACGTTTGTATGCCTCAAAGACGATACTGTGCCCTGCAGCGTTACGGAGCCGCACCATCTGTCGGCCAATGAGCCGCGACAACATCGAGCATTGTATAAACTATGAAAATAACGGTTCCTAGTTTTTGCCAATTACTACAATTGACAACAGCGATAAGTAACGTTTGAGCGGAAAATCATTTTTTATAGAATTACACTTTCAACTAAAACGATGCTAGGCTATTTTCAAAATTATTCAAATTTCTTGTAATAGATGACATTTCTTAAGATGAAATTTCTTAATTCTTTTTTCATTCAGCTACATTCTTCTTTCAACGTATATGTACAATTAAAAATAAGTGGCTTAATTTTTGATAAATTATGATATCCCAATGAAAAATGTGTTCGTTTTTTAGTAAGGTCCGATTCGTAAATGTTCTCATCCCAGGTGCTTAGTTAGTTCGGATCGATCCACCGCAATCAATGTATCATGTTGAAGTGGCATGGAGTTACTTTGTCAAAGCAGAGAATCGTATTTAAAGCATGTGAGTGCAAGATTTTTGTGAATTGCTATACCATTATACCGATATTAATGGTACCGAATAGTACTTGAGAGTTAGTGTCCAAACCGCGAATTAACATTCTGTGGTATGGGTTTCGTATGATCATATCAAATTCATTGATAGGGTTTGGTGAAAATTCGAGTCGAAACGAATTGAAAGCTTTTTCATCAAATATTTAGTAATTCAATCGCTTATGTCGGTATTCGTTCATTTGGATCCTCAGCGGTCGCACTCCGTGACATGAAATGGATTAAAATACTTTGCAAACCGAGCGTGCTCTTTTCATGAGGTTTAGTACCATGTAATCCCGGATCGTAATTTTGTGAAGTATCACAAAGGTACTAGTGCGCTGCTACGCAGGCTTCTAACAATTACTTTAGTCATTCGATCATATCTGTCAAGTGACAGGCTATGTTGTCATCTGTATAACCCACTGGAAGTTGCGCACGGAATAACTGAATTTCACTCGCACGAAAAGCCAATCACCACACGAATAAAATGACAACAATAAAAATCTCGTAGATCGATAGAACGCTCACTGCTTTTTTTTAGTTAGGATTTATAATTTATGGAATCGCGTTCAAAGTTGCACTCCATACTTGACTTTTTTTAAAATACGGAACAATTTAAGTCAAATCGTTGGCAGTGAACAAAATATTAAGAAAGATTTATCTACGACCCACACTGAAGTTGAAATCTACAATATTGACTCGTCCACTCACTAACTATATTACGAAAAATTTATAAACTGTAATAAATAGGAACTGTACAGTTACATGACTTCATAATTGAATCCGATTTTATCCAAGAATATCCAAGTTTAATACTTAATCACCAAGCGGAACAGTGTTAGGATTCATTTTAGATCGAATAGAACATGGAAAAAAATGTATATGCTTATATCAATGTATTGTACAAAATACATTAAGAGAATCTTGACTTGTGATACCAGAAAACGAATCTTTCAAAATTATATTCCAAAAACTTTTGCAGAGGACGGATAGAATTTGCGAAGCCTCATAGCTGTTCAAAGCACCCGTTGTTTTTTATTTCTCCTGCACTTTTACTTATGCATGCCAGCATGCAGGTCTATTGTGATCAGGTTTTCTGCTTAGCTCATCAGGCTTAGTCTCGTTTGATTGTAGGTTTACTCGACTCGACAATCCAACCAGATGACTAAAGAGCGAAAAAGAGAGAAAGATAGATAACGGACAACAAATGCTGGACAAGCGGGAGGACGCTGCTATATATAGGGTCTGTCCTTTGTGAATCTTCCCATTTCCCAATAATGGTTGGTGCATCCAATTTTTCCGGATATTTGTCAAACGAAACTCGACAATTTGTGACCATTATTCTATGCTACCGTTGCGAAAGTCGACATTTTATTCCACTTCCATTTGTATCCCATTTCCCATTCGGGTTTTTCTAACAAACGTACCTATTCTATTTGTTGTACGATAACATGAAATTTCCGATTGGACATACAAAAACGATGATAAAAATCCTCCATGATAAGTGATGGTTTTTGATTTCTGTTTCAAACGCTGCTTCTGACTGCTGTGTTAATCGCTTCAAATTTCATCTGATTCCGAATTGATTTTGCTATTACCATGGGGTTTTCTCTTTTTTATATAACCCTGTTTTTCACATGATTCGTGCGTCTGAAACTAAAAGTAACCATTTTCCCATCAATGGTGTTACGTAAGAAAAAAGGAACAATTTTTATGACTAACGTTCAGTATTTTGCCAGTGTCATACTCCACCTTAAAAAAGTTGAAAAATCAGGTTATAACTGTTTCTGTAAGTTGACATGCAGCCTTTTGGACATATATGAATTGTGCGATGAGAAATCGCATGGCTCGCGACGCCTTAACTCGTCGTGAAATCCCTTTGTGACAGACACATCCGTTGTTGGAGTTCCGGTTTAGATTCCAGGAATATGCGGGCTTTCACAACTTGGTAGCATCTGTTGTCTCTGTGTACGTTACACAATCATAGAAACTGAGTTGCCTTTATACCGTAGAGCCGCATAAGACCATACTCACGTATCATTCTTGAAAGATGTGTGCGTGTGTGTTGGATAGCTTTTGTTTCCGAATAGAACGTCCGAATCTCGAATGGAAACTGAATCTCAGTCCCATGACTAGAAAGCCTGATGTCTACTGTTCCAACCGAGCAATCTACTAAAACAGAATATTCTCTAGAGATGCGGCATCTCTCTTTATCCTAGATGCATCTGGAAGGGTCATATTTCCCAGATGTGTCATGTGTTTCTTTATCTTGGATTTTGATGGAACAGTATTTCAATTAGATGTTGCACTGGATAAATACAGGTTCAATTTTTGACTGTAATGCTTCTCGATTGGCGGATCAAATCGTCTTAACATAAAAGTTTTATCATGCGAACTTGAACAATATTCATTCGATGACAATTTGCGTGTATTTTTGATGAACTAATTAGCAATTCTTTTGCAATTCTTGCAAACACATGAATGTTTCTGGTTCGCATCGTGCATAGCATACGGCAATCCTATAATGACACTTTCATTTGCAAGGTAAGACAAGTAAAAGGAGCAGAATACTTGCATACACGAATCACTTCATACATAGTATCGTTCTTTTTGAATGTTGTACGCGCCAAAGCTTTCAGCTGCAGGGTTGTCACGTGTGATTTCAAACCCTGGAGCCGCGTCTCTCAACGATGTCATTTCCAACCGGCTGGCAACAGAACAAGACACATTGCAGATATACGTATGAGGGTACATGAAGCAGAAAGGATAAGATGAGGAGAAAGCTTCGTCGCTTGGCTTTCAGAACATTACAAGTTATTTGCGACCTAGCTGACGTTGCTGTCGCTGCTGCTGTTGCCTCTGCTGTTGGTAGGTGCATCTACCCTAGCAAGATTGGCCTCCTTGCTCTTCTGCGGACCACAAGAACTTTCACAGGAAGTGAGAGAAATAACGAGAATAGATAGCTAGACTGGGAGAGAAGTATGGGTGGAATAATGGAAAAGGAGCCTTCGCCTGGGTAGCAAAGCTAGGGCTTCAATGAAACCTTAGATCCTCGTTACTCGAGTCAACAAGCGCGATCCTGCATTTATTGTACTGCTTACGTAACTTTATCAGGAATCCGAATATTTCTTAGAAAATTATGCTCAAATTAGGCTACTTATATCAATTCATTTCACCAACGTACTGAAAGGGTGCTTCGATGATCAGCAGGCTGGAAAGTCATTAAACATTACAACTTATCGTTATTTTTCTATCTGCCATAAAGGGATGTTGTATACACAACATCCATCATTCGATTTTGATCATCGATACGACCCCTGATATAATAGTACCGTTTGGTCAGTACGCCGAGACACACGGCAGAATATTTCATTTCCTTATCTCATGTGTGAATAGAACCGCTGTACTGGAAAGATTCATGCGCTCTGCTTCCACAGACCAACTGCTAACGATAGAATAAGAAAATTATAAGAGAGGAATGACTGAGAGAGATCGGGGGATGGCTGCTCACATCTTCCTCTAGGCAACTCGTACGCTGTTCAAGAAGAAGGCCCGCATACATATAAAATCCGAGGGGAAGAACGCTTAACCCCGGAGTAGAAGGTTTTTTTTCCTTTCTAGTTAGCCGTACGTGCTTGAGGGAACTCTGCTCACAACGTGGACCCCAAGTAGCCGAGTGCCTCCTCTTGAGCACATACAATGCACGGACTTCTAACGCTCCTGGACGCATGTGAATGTCTGTGTGTGTCAGCCCGAAGGATTGTGGATAGCCAAAGGTCTTTCCTCTTAAGTTCTGTCTCTTTTACACTACAGCGTTGTCCAGCAGCGTGCATAGCCGCGACGGGATCCACTTTGCGTTTGCTCGGCCTGCAACGGTGAAGTGACCCGTCAGACACCCATCAACGCCTCGGAAACGTTGAACAACCACGCGGACTCCAGCGCCTCTTTTTCGACTTTTTTTTGCTGTCATCTTCTCATATACTTCTCTTCTCTCTTTCTATGCGTTCTTTTTCCCAACATTTCATTTTTTTAAGGGTTGATTGTTTAATACTTCTGTTGAATGTATTTAGTAATCAGTTGAATTACGATAAAGTAAAATATGTTCCATAAAGTTTTCTATAAAACAGATTAACTACAAAATTATATACTCCAATTTATTGAAAGATAGTGTCAAAGGGTCATTTAAACGTACGGAATATTTCAATACGGAGCTTCTATCAAGTAGTTTTTATCATAACGGTGACAAGAGATCAATGAGATTCCTCAAAAAAAGTATCCATCGCTAAAATTCAGTCTCCAGTGTCGGTCGCAATTATCAAACAATTGCTTAGTGAGAAAAAGACAGACGTTGATAGGATGAAAAAAAATATTGGTGCTCGCGCGCGTAAACTCTTTGACCGGAGTCTCATGTACTTTCACTGATTTCTTGAAGGGTTTAACCATGCATCCACTAGAAAAGGGACGTTCTTCGCTGCCATGGTGAGATCTCCGATCACCATGCCACGAATCCCCCTGAAAGGGGTGGTCACTCACGTCTTTTCTACAGAGTCAGTTTACTCACGGCCCGTTCATTTGTTTGTTGTATGTACGCGTGAGCTTTTCGCGTGGTAGTTGGTAGCGTTTTTTGTACCTCCGTCATACGCAGCTTGTACACGGGTATATGCATATGAAGCTGTATGAATTATTCCCACAACAACCTACAATTTCATTCATTCGTCGACGAGCCCGTTACATAGAAATATTTCACAGGACTCAGCTGCAGAGAAACGTTAATTTTCCGAGTTAATGTTTAAGTTTGTGTCCGTATGTATTTTCTACACGACTGACATACTCCAAAGTTTCTGTATTCCTACCTTTTTTCCTGAAAAACACGGATCAGTTCGCGCGTCTAGAACGAGGAGATTATATGGTTTATGCGTCTGCGTGTTTGTATAAGTGTACACATCATTCGTCGCTGTCGTGGACCGTCTGTTGCACGGATTGCGGATGTCAGCGATCAAGCACAGGACACACTGAGCCATTAGCTGTCTTTTTCACGGGTATATAATCTCTCATCCAGCGAAGGTACGCAGGCCTCTACAGACTGAATATTATAACGTATGTAATCGTATAGACGAAGCTTTTATTCTATGTTTAATTATGGACGTGTGAATATAGATATATGGAAGGTAATGGCATATCGCTCTTGAACCAGACATATACATTCCCGTCAATCGCGGTCTCAACACGAGTTTTTTTTTTTTCCAAAATTAAACATCAATTACTTTCGCACCTCGCATTAGTTTTGTCATTTTATTCATGACCATATGAATGTAGGTAACGATGAAATACTATCGCTCCGTTGATATTTGAGGTTGAGCTTTCACGAATCTTCGAATTAGGAAAAAAAAAGCTGATTTTTTTCTTTTATCCGAAACACCCGAAACGAAATTTTGTTGAATTCTTTAAATATTTTGTTGAATACGTTCAACGAAATATTTCATCCGAAATTTTGTTCACTGAACAAAAAATTTCGTTGGATACGTGCAGCAAAGTATTTCAACATTTCAACAAAATTTCGATACTTAAATTATACCAAAATCAACCTACAAAATTCGACAGAGGATCGCTGACCAATCAAAGCAATGAATATTTATTAACGTTAAGACATTGAGCCCAAGTCGTAGATAATTTCTTGGTTCTCAAGGATGTTCCCCATTCATTAAAATGAATATAATTTCGTATAAAATTTTGTACACATACTTGACACTAAAACGAACATTTGAGATCCAATTGGAAAAGTGTCCTTTTTTACGGAAGAGTAAGAAATTATTAAAGAACTGTATTTCAAGAGTTATTAAAACTTTATTCGAGAATTGTCTTTGTAGACGACACTGCAAAGGCATAGTTGTATACACTATTTCCGCATGTAAACTCAGATTGTTCAAATTCAAAAGAGACATTTATATAATAATACTACGAATTCATGAGTCTCTTCTAAATACATTCGGCATTTCAAGTTGAAAACGCATGATAAGCATATTTTGTCAACAAACTTGGGGAGTTCCTTGTGATTCATTGGTACCTCATAAATATGTGCAGAAATTCTTGTGCGTAAATCAAGTCGCCGGTGAAAAATGTAGCATACATGAATGACTATTAAACAGATATTTGAAAAATTCAAAGTTGGTAAGGTAAACTCGTGGGTATATTCGTAAATACAGAGATAGTCGTTGATCTATTTATATCTATAGCGAAAGAGCAACGGGTTATGGCTTCTTTGTTAGTTCAACATTCCAACTTTCTAGAATACTCTGCTTGCAATATTGAGTCTTGATGTTGGATCCCAAGAGAGGTTATTTTGGTCTTTATAATATAACAGAAAGAGAGGGAGATAAGAAGCTTCCTATAGAGGAGTAAAGTGGAAGAGAGAAAAAGAGAGAAAGAAAAGTCTACGAGCTCTCTTTAAAGTTGCTCTCTCTCTCTCTGACTTCACTCACCTACACAAATATATGTATATATGCATATTACAATACACACTGTCGCTCCAGCGGGTTTGACTATGGCGAAGAATAATATTAACTGGACCACAGCATCCGCTGTTTCCACCTTTCTCATTCGCTCTATCTTTCTCGATACTGCTCATACTTTCTATCATTCTTTCCTTCTCATTTTGCAGGCACTAAACTCGCACGCAATTTTATGAACTACGTGGGTAGGAAAAGTTTTTAATTTCTTTTCTTCTTTGTTCAACTCGTGTATTATAACCACATGGTTATATACATTTTTCCTAGTGACGGAGCTAACGTTCAGAGATGAAAGCTTCATAAGTTCATGAATCTTATACACAAGAAGAACTCTTTTTACGGCACTTTTATGTGTTGAGTTTAAAATATTTTTACTTCTTTTTTTAATGACTTCAAATTTTCCACTTCTTCAACATTGGAATCACGAAATTGTGTAAATATTAGTTAGTGCATTTCGAGAGCAGTTATTGAATTCAAAAGTGATGCTCAAAGCTGCAAATCTGCCTATCGTTTTTGCATTTTTTTTTTTGCAATTTTGCATTGATTTGCAATTTTTTTTCATTACTCGATCCCTTTCCAACATTAAATCTTTTTTCGTACGTACCGTTGAAACTTCCGTAACAGAGATTTAAAAAAAAGTTAAGACCCACCAAGAGAGCAGCTATCTTTTACAACTTTTTAATACGAACCTCCATCAAACTGCTGAATTAATGGTAGGTATGAATATCGTATACTGCTAATGCCAAATTGATGTTGATTTATCGATGTACAAGATATTATATGATATATGGTCGATCCGGTAATGAGCTAAAGAAAAAGGTTGGCGGGTTTTTGATGTTCCTCGTATATGGGGCAGTGTGTCTTCACGCCTCGTTACTTTTGATGTTCTCTCAACACCCCAATGGCCCAATTAGTTATAACAT
Organism: Campoplex capitator; assembly: GCA_037576405.1. Taxonomy (NCBI): domain Eukaryota; kingdom Metazoa; phylum Arthropoda; class Insecta; order Hymenoptera; family Ichneumonidae; genus Campoplex; species Campoplex capitator. The sequence continues at coordinate 10,541,497 of JARBWI010000009.1, read as the reverse complement.
TTTATAATTGAGCTCACGTATAAGACCGAGAGTTAATTATCCGAAGCCGTTAGATTTTCTCGGCGAGGCTAATCGCTCATGAGTCTCTCGAAAGAGGACTCGTCTATGCGTGTAACACTGTAAACTAAATAATAGGTAGTTGGGTTAGTAATAACCATTTATTTACATATACGGATCTGGATATATGCATATATTAGAGTGCTCCGACGGAAACTTACATTTCACTTTAATTTGGCAAAATATTATAACTAATCACATCAAAAGTCTCTTCGAAGGGAGATTTGTTCTTGTGATCGATTCAAAGCCACTTTTCCCTTTTTAATATTTCCATTGGATTTTCGTTTATGAACTCCGATAATCAACATAACTAAAAATTAGCGCGAATGAAATAATATTGCTCTGTAATGATTTTATTTTATTCCTTTTAATTTTATTCAATATGTCATGGTAGAGCAATTGTTATATTATTGTTCAAGATGTTCGATTAGCGAGATACAAAAATTAACCTTATTAAGAATAGATACTCGAACACATACATATATTTATAGTCGCGTCTCCACAGCCTCGTTTTTTACGGAGGATAAATATCACATACATCCATAAAACAAATATATATATATCTATAAGTATATCGTCACGTGACCCGATGGAAGGGCAATACACGTATGAACAAAATAATCGTCGGTCAATATCACATCAAATATACATAATTACATATATGTGAGAGACTTATCATGTATACTTATCTAAACGTAACTTAGTGTCCGGAGTCATCGCCTTGATGTTGAAGATCAAGGTGATTTTTCTTACAATTTCGTCCGCAATTGCGACATGAACTCCCTTTTTACTGATGAGGACACATGAAGCGTGTTGGATTGACGCACTCTCTCGTCGAGATGGCGAGAATGTAAATTATATATATATGAGAAAAGAATCGGTGATCTTGTCGTACGTTGATATACATATACATATAACTTTATATAATCGGAGACGAATATATGGCTGACGACGCCTATTAGTTCTTAGGCGCCTGGAGCTCGACTAACTACTCTACGTTTTTGGGGAATCGAACTCTCACCCCTCTCCTGACACAAGCCAAATGAGACACTCATATAGAGTGGGGGAAACTCTCGAGTTTTCGTTATTACACTACCCCCCTAATTTTATATCCGGTGCACAGAAACGCATACAAAATTACCATTCATACCACACACACCACACGCACACTCGACTCCATCCCACTAAGGATCTCGTCTTAAGCTTAGCCTAATTACATAAAATATCACCAAAGCGATAACCGATTGAACAGTATTCTTGTCATTTCTATTTTTATTTACATAATCAATCATAAACTTTCTGAGAATCAACTCCAATATTTCCTCAAACTCGCTCTATTATATGTCCCTTTTATAACATCTGGGTTATCTGCTGTTGCAAGAACGAACGCATTTCGACCAATTTCACTCTTTATCATGTAAGGACCCTCGAAAAGATGAAAAAACTTATGAGTCACCCGATCGGTGTTACTCGATTGATGAGGTACTTTCAATAAAACTTTATCACCTGACTTCAAACTTATCTTGGATCGTGGACCCTGATGTCTTTTTCTATTCTCAAAATTTTTAAGGAGATGTTCGCGGGCGAGACCCACACAATCGTCACGTGAGATCGCGTTTTTAGGCGGAAAGGAAATAAGATCGCGCAACTTATCGTGAATTTCTTCTCCATAATGCAACTCATATGGTATACATCCAGTGCTACAATGAGTATTACAATTGAGAAGTAGTTCGATTCGTTTTATATACTTTGCCCATTTGGTATGTTGGTCAGCACAATACAATCTAAAAAACTTTCCGAGCTCGCGCATCACTCGCTCTGTAGGATTTGATTGAGGATGACGAATGGAAGAAAATGACACGACTATCCCCTCCCTTTCCAACGTATGCCGCCATAGGGACGCAGTAAACTGACTACCGTTGTCGGACAACATCCGCTTTGGTTTACCGATTCGCGGAACATAATCGTTGAATATTTTTTGGAGAACTATTCTTGTCGTCGCCCTCTTTATCGGATACAAAGTGACCAATTTTGAGAACGCATCAATTAACACAAAAATATATTGTACTCCGCCAATGGAGCGAGGCAACGGTCCATAGAAATCGACCGTGACCAAGTCCCCGGGTTTTTCGGAGCGAACAAAACAATATTCCCCTTCCACTGCCTGCGATAAGTGTTTCACACGCTGACATAAGTCACAACTTAACACCATACTTTTAACATCTCGTGTCATTCCTTTCCAATAAAAATGACGACGAAGATGACACAGGGTCTTATACACACCGGCGTGACCTATGCGAGCATGCTCTGAAACAACGATTAGTCGCTTTAGTGAATCGGGGATTACGACAACCCAATTGTCTTCGGTTTTCCGCTTGTGGAACCAGATACCATTATACTTTTCATAATTGACCCGTTTTTCCTCTATTTTGACATCACTCATCAATCTTTTGTCTTCCTCTTGTAAACGGACAAGGGACCGTAATTCCTTGCGTAGTCGCGGATCTATCTCCAAAAACGATATTAATACTAACGCGTCATTCACTTGCGCGTTCACACCGTTAATTCCCAGGAGTGACAAATTAGAAATCATAACATTGTCGGGTGTCTGGTCAAGAAATTTCCCTTCGGGATTCCTGCTGATAAAATCAGCTGCCAAATTGTCAGTCCCTTTACAATGCTTGATCTCAAATGTGTACTCCTGAATAAGCAGTAACCAACGGCACAACCTAGCTGTCAACAAAGGAGTATGATGTAAAAATGTCAAAGCTAAATGATCAGTAATCACTTGGAAAGGCTTCCCGATCAAATACATACGAAATTTGGAGATACCATAAACAATAGCCAAAAGTTCCTTTTCGGTTGTTGTATAATTACACTCTGCAGGTATTAGGCAACGACTGATCATTGAGACTATCCTATGATTTCCACAATCATCGGTTTGGTATAAGATTGCTCCAATTCCTTTATCGGAGGCATCCGTCTGCACCTTAAACACCAGATCCGAATCATAATGCGCAAGTTGAATCACCTTACAAAAATTCTCTTTCAATTCCGAAAACGCGATCGAATGTTGTGGAGTCCAGTTCCAGGGTTCGTTCTTCTTTAAAAGACCTCGAAACGGATCCAAGTATTTCGCGTGATTCATGCTGAATTGTCTATAATAATTGCACATACCGATGAAACGTTGTAAATGCAATTTATTATGAGGCTCCTCAAATTTACGAATCACGTCGAGCTTACCTGGATCAGGCGAAATTCCCTCAGGAGTTAATACGAATCCAAGAAATGGAACAGAATTTTGGCAAAAAAGTGCTTTGTCTAATCTAAGGGTAAAATTATGTTTGGCTAAAGCGTCAAATACTTTTTTCAACTGCCCTATATGTTCATCGAAAGTGGTGGTGGTAATTAGCAGATCGTCTACGTAATATGTCAAGAAATCTGGGGAGCAGTCTGCTAGTGCGAGACTCAAAGCTCGAATGAACCCACTGCCTGCTGTCTTTAGCCCGAATGGAATCCTCCGAAATTGATACAACGTACCATCATGCAAAAACGCTGTTAACTTTCGAGATTCCTTTTCCAAGGGTATTTGCCAATACCCATGAGTTAAATCTAAAGTGGTCATATACCTTTTTCCGTGGTGTTTTTGCATGATGTCGGTTATATTCGGGGGAGATTCGTTGTCATTCTCTACAATGTCATTTAAACACCTAGCGTCCAAACATAGCCTGATCGTTCCATTTTTCTTCCGTACAATACGCAACGGATTGCAAAATGGACTAACGGATCTTTCGATGATCCCCTCTCTCAACATTTCTTTTATTTCAGCGTCCACCGCACGACGAAGAGCTAACGGGACGGGATATGAGAGCCTGCGAAATGGTTTTGAATTATTAACCACAATTTTGTGCTCGTATACATCCGTACAGCCAGACTTGTTGGAAAATAACGTGTTATATTTACGAATTAAATTGATAATAGCGTCGATCTGACCCAAATCTAGTGACGTTAGCTTACGCGCGACGTTTCGGAGCACCTCACAAAAACCTCGCTGCTCGTTATTCTCTGAATTGTGCTCGGTTAACTCATTAATTTCGATCATATTCATACTAATTTCTTCATTATACATATCGTGGATGATGCCCTTTTGCATATCCATATTATTTCGTTTACGAATACGGTCGCATTCAATGAACGTGTCATTGCTTCTAACAGTTACACTGTCATCTTTGTCTACCGATACTTTAACGTTAACTTGAATGCCAATATTCTTATCCAGATTCGATTCATATACTTGTACGTCAAGCTTATCAGCTGATATTGCCGAAACAATTTTTTCAGTTTCGATTGTATTGTATCGAAACGTTTTATTTTCGAGAGCGGCCGCTAAATCCTTTGCATAATTAAATACATCGAGACCACTTATTTTAATAACACAATTTGAAATTTGAGCAGAGGCCTGTGTGAGGAACTCCGACCCGAACGACACCACATTCGACCCAAAACGAACGCCATTCAGCTCTACAAATTTATATTTATAGTTTATAATGCCATTATATCTTAAAAAGAAGTCATTTCCAATAATTATCTCCGATGTCAGAAACGGTATTACGAGTAGGACATGTAGGAATCTATGCTCGCCTATCGCGATTTCGGCTATTATTTGTCGTTTAACCGACGCCGCCTTTTTTCCCACAGCCGATACGATTTTAACATTGTTTAAAGGGAATTCGTGTAATTTATGAGTGGATGCGATTTTATTGTACGTTTGTTCAGACACACACGTTATCTGACTACCGGTGTCTACCAATGCGGAGAAATCATTAGAGCAAATTGATATTTTCAATCGCGGCAATTCTTCAATCGAGACGCGCTGTTTATACGGCTGGGATAAATCTCCATCTACATCACGATTAAGGTCCTCTATAAAATCATAAGCCGAACGACACGAACTAGGACCTTCATTGGTCGTGTCCTGATTCAGTTTAAAGACCCGATTCTGTTGTTGTTAGCGCTTTGCGTTGTTCCATTGCCGTTATTAGCAAGATTCAAGGCAAACGGAGGCGAATTTACGTTTGGTGGTGGGTACCTCGTATCTGGCAATGGTAAGGGAGATAAATATTGCGGAAATTGTGAAAAGAAGGGGTAAGTCTGTGCCATGTACGGTTGGTATGGATTGAATTGCCAGCCAGGCATATTGTTTGCCTGACAGAAACCATTGGACGAAAAGTTTTTCTTCTTGCTATTTTTATTTTGTTTTCCCGAATTGTTTTGTTGTTGAACGTTTTCTTGCGAAGGTACTTGCACCGAATTTACGGGAATTGAACGTGTGTTATTGTTATATTGGTTATTGTGATTGTGCTTTAAGTCTTTCACTTTATCTTTTTCATCTCTATACGAGCTGTCCAACTGCAAAAGGGCTTGTGCAACCAAATTTGAATCCGAGAAATTTACAGTCGATAACGCTACGCGGGCATAATTTGGTAACTGTTGCATAATAGAGTAATTCAATTCATATACCGATAGTTGCGGATCAAAGAAACGAGCTTCTCGCATTTGTTTGTAATAATACGTTTGCATATTATTATCGTTTTGTTTATTGAATCGCCGAGACATCCACTGATTTTTAAATCGAACTCTAACTGGGATTGAGTAAAACTCGTCCACGAACATCTTCTTGAAATCTTCAAAATTGTTTATGTTATTTTTAATAACCTCAAACCAAATCTTTGATCGTCCTTCCACTAGACTCTCAATAACAATGAGTTGATGATCAACACGAACGTTCTTGAACCGAAAATAACTTTCAATATCTTCTAGAAATTCTAACGGATTTGTCTCTTCCGAAAACTGAGGAATTTTAACGTTTATATGTAAATATTGGAGATGATTTACCAGTCCATTTATTAATTGATCACCACGCATATTTTCGCTAGGAGGTCTATTGGTATTTGTTGGTTGATTTTCTTCGAGTTGTTGTTGTTGTTGCAGAGCTACTCTTTGTTGTTCAAGCTCTGCTCTCTGTACATCCAATTCTCTCTGGGCATTTCGTAATCGCTCCCATTCCTTTCTCATCTCCTCGGGTAGTTCATTATTCGCCATTTTGATCAACAAGTTTTTCTTCCTGTTTGGATCAGAACTCTTATTAAGGACAGTACATTTATTTTTGTTATTCAATTTCGAATTTCTTTTGCCCTCGATATCAGAGAGTTGAGAACTCGTCGTTACTAGAGATTGTGATGGAACTTTTTCTACGCCAGTTTTATATTTAGCCGAGCGTGTTAAACGCGGTGACGGATTTGTATTATTCATACGGCTAGTCAAAATCCTGCCTTATCGTTGGGCGCCAAAATGTAATGATTTTATTTTATTCCTTTTAATTTTATTCAATATGTCATGGTAGAGCAATTGTTATATTATTGTTCAAGATGTTCGATTAGCGAGATACTAAAATTAACCTTATTAAGAATAGATGCTCGAACACATACATATATTTATAGTCGCGTCTCCACAGCCTCGTTTTTTACGGAGGATAAATATCACATACATCCATAAAACAAATATATATATATCTATAAGTATATCGTCACGTGACCCGATGGAAGGGCAATACACGTATGAACAAAATAATCGTCGGTCAATATCACATCAAATATACATAATTACATATATGTGAGAGACTTATCATGTATACTTATCTAAACGTAACTTAGTGTCCGGAGTCATCGCCTTGATGTTGAAGATCAAGGTGATTTTTCTTACAATTTCGTCCGCAATTGCGACATGAACTCCCTTTTTACTGATGAGGACACATGAAGCGTGTTGGATTGACGCACTCTCTCGTCGAGATGGCGAGAATGTAAATTATATATATATGAGAAAAGAATCGGTGATCTTGTCGTACGTTGATATACATATACATATAACTTTATATAATCGGAGACGAATATATGGCTGACGACGCCTATTAGTTCTTAGGCGCCTGGAGCTCGACTAACTACTCTACGTTTTTGGGGAATCGAACTCTCACCCCTCTCCTGACACAAGCCAAATGAGACACTCATATAGAGTGGGGGAAACTCTCGAGTTTTCGTTATTACAGCTCTTATACGAGATTTTCGCAATTACACTTTATTTTCAATCCGTTCTCATGAAAAAATCGGTTGAGGAGCAAAAATTTCTAAATCGCTTCTAAAAATATTTGTGTCTTATAATTAGAGATTTTCTTATTTTACATTAGAACATATACCGTAAGAGTGATAAACATTTATCCATCTTCCCTCCTATGCGCTGATTGCTCGGGCTGCGTCTTTCTTTCTTTCTTTCACTAATATAATATTTAATGTTCTTTTTGATTTTCGGAAATTACGTTAATTTTCATATTGAAACCGTAAGAAAAATAAAAATAATTTTTCAAATATCGAAGTTCCCTTTCCTTCCCTTGGATTACGTTGTACATATTTATATAATTGATTTTGAAATATTCACGCGTGCTTTTTTTCAAGCGGCATAGATAACGTGTCTTATGATAATCCTTTTTTTTTAAGATCAGCTGAAGGACATAGAGCAATAATTGATTTATTTTTGGTAATTAGCGATTCCACCATCTCGTGACTATATCCGCATATATAGACGGGATATTATGTAAGCCAAACAATTGATCGACAACCGTGTATATTACTTGCGTCGATGCGCTGTAAAAATATTTACCTCTCTTGATGTTCCGCTTATTACGGATACGGGAACATGAGAGAATATCTGTCGAGCTCAATACGAAATTATTACTTCGCAAATGAGCATATTTATGAAGGAATGTTTGAATGAGAACGCGATAGTATAATAAATGAGAGATTTGCACGCAATTAATTTTTAGCTTCATCAATGTTTTTCTTTTATCGTATAAATTTCATGCAGACGGAATTATGGAAAGTAAAGTAAGCCGACAAAGTCATTGTTGAAAAATTGTATTTGAGCTCTCTTTCCGTGTGGGTTTCTCCCGTAACTTAATTATCTTATATTGACTGGTTTTTATTCTGCAAATTTATGCACTATTTTACCGAGTTACGTGAAATCTAAATTCAACAAATATTGATTTGTTGTTTCAATACTTATTTTCCTTTAAATTTTCTACATTGAAGTATTTTCTCTGTTTTTACAGGTAAGCTGCGTTCATCAATTACAATCATCAAATTCACGAAAATGAATATAACTCCGCGTTCTGGGGATTGATGGTACGTAGCGTAATTTAATATTGTTAAGGGTTGACATTCATCTCAGTGCTACAAAAACGCTGCTAGTAGTTTGTTTTTGAAAATGGAGATTATAAATCTGTCGTTACAATGTTTGGTAAATTTTTACAATCGCGGCTTTACCGAAAAACTCTTCCAAATTATTATTAAATGTTATTCAACGATGATGAATGGTATTTTATGCAATATCAAAGAAGATAGAGCCTTCAAATGAAAAGAGGATTAAAAAATAGGACAAAAAAGTTTTAAAAGAATAAGAATCCTATTTCTGCTTATGAAATTGTGATTTTGAGCATTTGCCGAATATTTTTTTGAAGTAACCGTTTCCATTTCGTCCGGATTTACAGTAAAGAATAGTCCAAGCGTTGCATCACGCCCCGATAAATATTATGAGATCGTTAGCGAGTCCTTGAATCAGGTTCAGGAATAAAGCTTCGAGTTTTTCTCCGAGAACGTTAAATCTGGATCCAATGTATATACACATGGCGTGAGTATACATTTTTGAAGAAAAGATTGTGCAGGGTTCTTGAGAGAGCATCCCTTGGTCGTACTCTGTATAATTATTGCTCATTTGTGTCATTAGCGCGCAACGAGTTCATTGATTAAACCGGTCAACGGGGCGGTCCGCAGGATTTATTTCGTGCCGTAATTACATTAATCCAACAGCTAGATAGGAGTGCAGGTTCGCGCGCTTGCGCCATCGCCGTCGCGTCATATCGTTCGGTCATTTAATTACGGTGCCGTTTTAATTGGTGTACCTTTTCCTCATTAGACATGTGGCCTCGCAGACTCCGTCGTTCTTCCCTCCTTTACATGTATACATATAGATATCGAAGCGTACGAGATGGATGAGAAAACCTGCCTCCCAGGTTGAGTTTTCTCTCGCGCTTGATTATATCCATTTCTGCTTTGGCACTCGAAGCCTCATTTTTTATCTGATACGCTGGCGCTCTTGTCACCGTCATTATAACAATGATAATGATACTGCTCGTTATTATGATTATAGAATACGTCATTGCTCAATGAACTTGTAGTAATTGATTGAACGCGAGGACGAATGGTTATCAAAACAGGAACGTGATGACCGACAGGCCATCCTTTCCTATTTTAACGATATCCATTACATGAATTTTCTCACGATAACCATTTTTTACTCGATACTGCAGAGGCTAAAGCCTCAGTTTAAGGATGCACTCTACTTAGTACGATATTACATTTCTTATCGTTATTTTACTTTTACATCGTGTTATTTTTCCAAGTATTTTGCGACTACTTTACGGTTCATGATTTAGCTCACATCGCACAATATTTTTATCTTAATTCCATTCTATATCTATATTCTATTCATCCCTCTGTACACGTGCTATATACATAGAGACATCATCAGGCTTACTGTAGATAGAACGTGCTGAGTGTACCATGGATTTGCCAGGAGATAATTGTACCGAGTACTCTACTCGTTTCCCGGCAGCTTCTCATATACTATTTTATATATACATATATTATATATATATATATATACGTAAAACAGCAAATTGCAGTTCGGGCTCACAGATGAGCCTACAATACTGACACGCTCTAACGGGATTTCACGGGCGCAACAAGCAAGTGTCGTCGGCAAAAGAGCATCATCTTGTTTGGGCGAATATTAGCTTGTCATTAGCAACGCGTAATTCTCACTTCTTGGTTCTCTCGGTTTTTTGTTTTTTTTTTTTCAACTAAACGCATTAACATTTACCATTTTTTCTTTCATTCTTTCATCGAAATCTGACTATTCACAATTTATACCTCTTTCATTCTAACGAATAAAATTCTTTAATGTCATTATAAATAACTGGAAAATCAACGAATTAAGAAATACAAAAGCAGCAACGAAGCAGCTCTACTTACATTTTTAAGTGTGCTGTTTCGTGACACTGACCCATGCTTAAGCTTAACAGGCTCTATAACTCGTGAGCTAAAGCCCATGACTTTAAGCTACTACATATATGTCTTGAAGCACGAGATCTGGAGAAGAGAGAGAGAGAGAGAGAGAGAAGCGTGATGATCGCGGGCAGAAGAATTGTTGCGGAGCGAGAAAAGGCCCTCTCGGGATACCCGTTAAAGTCGTGGCCTTTTTCACGTCTCATATATCTCTTCCGGACTCCAGCTCACGTACATATCACACAATATATATACGAGAGATTCTCCATGATCTTTCCCATTTTTCTTCATCGAGCAATTACATTTTCTTTACTTGGTATATTCTACTGGTACTTGAAACTGTTTGCAAACATCAACAAAACGAAGCATGCAGAGAGTAGACATTTTTTTATTATACGTACTCTGTGGATTCTAAATTGTCTGAAAAAAAAAGCTTCACGATACAGTAGGAGGTAGAATATTAGTTTAAATCAACGAATCAAACATGCCTATAATCCGTCTTAAAGTATAATCAGCCTGAATAAAAAGTAATGCTGCTTAATAGAAATTTTCAATGTTTTTCCGCTCCGATTCATTAAAAAACTATTGGTGAATATCGACGGTATTGGTAAAACAACGGAAGAGGATGCTTGTGAGCAGCGAAGGAGAATGAGAAAGAAAAAAAAAATCAAAGAGACTGAGAGACTTGGGAATCGGCAACAACTTTGCGGTTCAGCGCGTACTGATGCTGTTTGAATCGTTGGATGATTTATGTTTTATCCTGCGTATATATCCATGTTAGTTTATGCTTTGATTTATCGATCTCACGCGCAGGCTTCTCTCCAGGAGGGTCAGCAATGATTGTGAGCTCGAGAACGTTTTATTTCCGGAGACTCGGCAGGTGAACCTTCCGCTCTGAGCGAGTTTTACAAGAGTTCAATCTAAGTTAATTCCGCCGTTATATATTACCAGACCGGTTAGCCCTTTGCTGTCAAGCGCGCTGGAGCGTATAATGTTTCGTCGAATACGGCTCGCCATATGCTCGCAAAGGGTGTATAATAATTTCAATCACGCGGCTCAGTTCAATTAGGCTTATTCTGGAAATTTCCAGAACAATAACATTTTCATTACTATAAGCAGAATCCAGTTGAAATGATAAATAAAGAATAAAAATGAAACTCGCCTAAATAATATTAAGAAAACCGCGTTATTGTTGTTTCGCTCTCAAGATTACTTCTATCCGTCCATCATGCTAAGTTTCATCCTACAACTTATAGAGAGCTATTTCACTGCATTATTTCACACATTTTTTATAGCTTATGGTTACGGAAAATCGTGGGGGACGGGGTTGTGGTCGAGACTTATTGATGAGCGATTATGAAGGCGCATCAGACAAGCTATGCCGAAAATGTGTTCGAGTACGATTATCATATTCCGCTTTCCGCGTTCGGTTTGGTTCTGATCCTTTGATGACAAGTTGTTGGAACGTTGATTTCCTGGATATATTGAGCCGAACTGTTGGACGTGCATATTTATGCACTCGCGGCGCGAGCTTTATTCATCCACTTTTATCGAGTAGACCGGATGCACGGCCGGTATCTTTTCGCGGGTATAAAAGTTGTAGTATGAAATATATATGACGTTGCTGAATGCCGGTGGTGCTACTTGAGACTTCCCGTCTTTTTCAAAACGACTAGTAGGGTAAAGTAGCCAGTCGCCAGCCGCGTACCATTAGTTTGCCTTCGATGTGTGCGGGAAGCGTCTTCCCCATACTCTTTCCACTCGTCCAAAGTAAGAAAAGCAGAGGCCGACTACTGGCGCACCGATGGTAACTCGGTACTTTACCCGATATCGTGCAAATATATCTATACACGTAAAGAACCGTGAGTAGCTGACAACGCTTGTCAGGTACCATCGACGAACCGGCAGCTGCTTCTCGCGAGGAACGTTTCCACCTACGACGGATTATTGGCAATACGTCTCTTGTACCGCTTTCATACGCCTATAGTAATATATATACAGGCGCTTCAAGTCAATGTTCTTATATAGCACTATGAGTATAGACGTACATAAAAAGATTAATTTAATGATATAAAGCCCAGACGCTCTTAAATTGCGTTACACCATACGCTCAGAACGTCTTTATTCTGGGGAACAATCGCTATTCTCGTTTTCTGATAATTAGAAAATTGCAATGATTTGCGAACGCAAGTTAACGAGCACTATAGATTTGAGGAAACATCGAACCGGGTGAACAATTGAATCACTTTACTGAAAATGTGATTCTCATTATTCATGAAATAGTACATTTTTCGATTAGCCGTTTCTCTGCTTATTTATTTGTCGGTAATTTTGGACTCGTTATCCTCCAATGTTCAATTACGTAATTTTTTCAATCCGTGAAAGATATGAGCGTAAAATAGGGTCGTTTTGTAATGAGGAGCGAATAAAGACTTGGTCTGTTAGAATTGAAGGGAGAATAGACGGGAGGAACAGAAGTGAAAAGTGGCAGGGAAGAGACAGGAAACGTTGCTCGACTGCAAGTGCAGCGATCGCAGTTCCGGGTTCTCGTACACATAGTCTCGAGGTTCACACGACTGCCATTTTGCAATGTTGCACGGCTTAGGCGAATCCCTTTGTCCCCGTGAGAGAAGTCTGGACCTCTTTTCTGAATCGTTGAGATGTTCTCAATGGGCGTTTACGAGCGCTGAGCGAAAATACTCAGTGGAACGTGCACCCCTTTTTTTTTCATTTTGTCGATCTCTTTCGTTTTTGCTCCTATTTCCTGAGTTCCGCCCTCTTATCTTGTCTGCAAATGAACCCAGCTCGACGATGCTCCTGTATTTTAGATCACATACTCCTGAGACTGTAACTAATAAAACTCCACTTTTACGTTCATCCGGATTGAAGTCACCTAATGGAGTTCACGACAAAAATAAAGCAAGTTGTCTAACTTCCGTACCGAGAATACGTTCATCATTTCGTACTTTTACGACCGTTGATATTGATACTGAATTGCGTCATGACTGTCATAACTATTCATTAATCATAACAAGGCGCCATTAAACGCAAATACGATTTCACTCTCATTGACATGAATTATTATATGCTATTGGTATCGCCGAATGAACGTGATGATAGTCATTCATTAATTTAAAAAATATATCGCTTGTTTACCAAAATAGATCCAAATTTCATACGGTGGGATAAAAGCTTGAGAATGTCAGAAATGTACAGAGTTCAAAACCATACCGAGAAAAAAATTTTGTTTATCGAAAAAAATTCTATTCAGTTGAACGAAAATGTGGTAGATTAAACTTTTTTTGTTGTTGAATGAACTGAATCATTTGCCATTAAAAAAAAAAAATTATAGTTCAACCCACTATAATTTCGTCCAACTAAATTGGATTTTGCTGGATGAACAAAATTTTTCCATCAGTGCAGATGATATGCATGCAGTGTGATACTAAGTTTCAAGGTTTTATCTATTAAAGTTCATCTCATAAAAGCTGATCTCGAAATATTACCGTTACGTCTCATTCCCTTGATATAATCGTCTTAAACGATTATACTATTTTCAGCAAAAGAGAGAAAGAATGCATGAAAGAACTATGTAACTGGAGAGTCTTATAAGAAAAACGATAAAGATGAAAAACTCTAAGAAATCCGTTAAAAACATTTAACGATCCCCTTAAATAGCGAACCCGCTCACACACGAGGTATCTCGAACGTGTGGCAAGATTATGCAGGCAATAAATATGTCTGTGTGCTTAAAATTATATGAGCAAGTAATATTAAACACGTGCTCTGTATCCTTGTCATAATTACGTGTTCTAAAATTTTTTGCTTCTTCAAGTTTTAGCTGTCGTGAACTTCTTTGAATGAAAATAAATTGCGTCATGCGTTTGGGCAAGCTCGCGATACAGCTATCCGTACCTGGAGAAATAAAGAAAATTGCTTGGATCATCTCAAAATGATTTTAGGTTTATCAGCAGTTTTTTTAATTTATTGGGCAAAGGTTCTAAGCAGACGTGTGTATATTTTACTAACATCATGATCATCGCTGTAATTTTTCATATAATTAATCGTGAAGTAAGTAATGAAAAAGTTACAACGAATGTAATTTTTAAAAATGTCGTAGTTTTTTAGTATTCGAAGAGCAAAGTAGATTCAGACAGATTTCATAACAGCCCTCAAAAGAAAGTAGTTACATTTAGAAGAGAGCTGATGTACTTCAATATTCAAAAAAGTGAACCATATCGCCCTTCGAAAAGATCTCATTACATCAGGTCTAAGTCTCATGTACTATATTATGTAACATTCGCGTCATTACGTCGCTTCTCAGACTTATATGTCTATTTTCTCTACTCCCTCTTTCTTTTGAAAGTACCCTGGCGTTCTCTCGTTATCCACGGTTCGCCGGCCTTGGCACCGTTCGAATAAAAAGCTGACAGAGATGTGTTCGCTATGCGACCAAGCCATTATATTGCGTTGTAACGGGGGTGACGACAAGACGATCATAACGGAGTAATGTTGGACCAACGGAATAGTTTTTGTCGCATATTTAGCCAGCCTGCCATTACTCCACAGTTTTTAGCCCATTTTTAAGTCATTCATTATCAGTGTTCGTTACAAGTACTCAACATTTTTCATCCGTTAAAACAAAAATAGCGATTTATCTATTACAGTTTCACGACGTGTACACTTATTTTTTATGACTTATTTGGAATGTATTGAACGTTCTGAGGCTTATTTAGTGACGTCTACTAAAGCCAATGCAAAGCTAATTAATTTACTGACTATCTGTGATCAAATATTCTTAGTAGTATTTAAAGATTGATTCATGCTTTATCGTACCTTTTGTATAAAGTGGAACTTAGTCTAACGGAAGTTAACTGGACCGGAATCAATTTTCCGACCTAAATATTATAGTGGAACTCTGCATAGCTTAAACAAAGCAGCGCAATTTTAAGGATGTGTGCAGTGCCAATCAACGAGCTTTCCCCTCCTCTCCTTTTCTCTTGCCCGAATGAATGTGAATTTCAAATGGACCCCTTACCATTATCCATGCAAGCTAAGCTTATAGCAACTTTGCAAGGACCTATAGATTTACAGATCCAACAATAGCAGCTGTGGGACCTCAATAAATAATTTTGCTACTTTTAATTACGTATATGTTTCACAAAACTTTTGCTAGGTTTGACTTCAGTTGTTAGAGCACTCTAACCATGGGTCTCTTCATGTTTGAAATATGAATAGATTCGAACAAAAATCTACTTTCATTTTTAATTTCTACTTCTACTCATTCAACAATCGACGATCAATAAACTCATGGAGTAGTTCATGTCCGACCTCAATGACTGAAGTACAAAAGTCCGGTAGGCACTGCAAAGATTAGTTGACTGAATTTTTCTTTTTTTTAAATTATTTCTCAATGGGATACCAGTCTGACTGGAAAATGCATTTTCTCTATTCATTAGACATCCACGTATAGTTGCTCTTCATATCATTCTCGAGTTGCTAATTGTATTTTACCCTCACCTGTTCAAGAAGCACTGACTTTGCTTTTTCTTGTTAAAAAGTACTTCTCTCAGTTCTAATGAGTTCAGCCAATGACAAAGCAACCGAGAAATAAAGAGAGGTTGAATTTATTGGTTAACCGAGAAGCAATTTCTTTCGATAACTAGGAAGGAATTCAGGCAAACGACGAGAAAAAGATGACACCGGAAACTTTCCTTTCGTTTAACAACGAAGACAGTTTATCGAATATATCCGCTCTCCGATATATATTATTTTCTCTCACCAATCAATCGAAATTCTATTCCGTAAACATCTACTACGGTTTTACTAATGGGTTATTGAAACTAGACAGGAAAGGAAACTTTATTCTCTACTTTCATTATTTTTTCAACGAATAAATATCGATGAGAACAAAACACATAAAAAAGTTCCATGCAAATCGTTGGTCACAGATACTGAATTTAAAAAAAAAACATAATAGCTATCAGAATTTAGTAGTTCCAATGGTTGAATAACGTTGACCAATCCAACGTCACGTTACACTACTTTATCGAGATTCACTGAGTTCTTAACAAAATTATACGCCAACGCTAGTATTGTACATTCACCATTTTCTCAATAGATTTTTAACCATTCGCCTGTAAAAAAAAATGTAAAGAGGCTAGAAACAATTCTACTTTCAGACACCACCATTAGATGGCAGTCTTACTCTTATCCACTGTTTGGTTACTGATTCGTGCTTGTAATATAGCCACAACACGTGTCTTTGTACGGTCAGAAGCGTTTGTTGCATAAAGTAACAACCTGGCTGGTGTGTCGCGGTCATTATGCAAGGTATCGACGCGTGAGTTCCAATGGCTGCAGGCCTTCTATATGTCGATGGTAGTCCCACAGTCTCCTCTCGCTTTTACTCGACAACACATCCACCGCGCGGTTTCCGCTAACGATGCGGTACGGACACGTGCGTTGTACTCACCCACGTCTCAAGTGTCATGTGCACCTTATCGACTAGATCGTACATCTATGTATATGTGTGTAGTCGAGAGTGCACAACTTAAAGGGCCTTGGTTACAGCATCAAATGGTGTATCTATATTTATACTTTTGAGACAAGTTGATGTTGTATAACGTCTCCTTACAATTGATGTAGTAATATTAGAGAGCATTCTATTACGATGTGAAAATGTGTAGTGAACTCGAATGACGAACCTTCCCATTGGAAAAAAATATGGCATCTTAAATAATTCATTATTCTGAACGATGAACGTATTGAGATAAGTCGAACTACTGTGAATTATTTGAGAATCACCAGTATAGCACCGAAGACATTATCGAAAAGAGTTTGAACATTACTTTTCTACTGAAAATTTCTCTCACGTCGTAGTTCGTTTTATAAAAGACGTGGCTTTGCATATTTTCCGTACTGGATTCCCAGTCTTGATTGTATGAATTTACTTTTAATTATGATAATTAACGAGAAGGGCACTGGGGCTTATGTCTTTCCGTCTGTGCCCACTGCCTCGGTGAAACGACAGATGGTGAATGAGAGAGAAAAGCCCAACGGGGGATTTGGATTACGGTAATGAAGAGATTAAATATACAGGTACATAATTAGTCAGGCGGCAGAATGGATAGTAGCACTGGATGTCTGCATTCACCGCTTTAAGGGCTAAAATACACTGAAGAAGAGGTTGTCCGATTTTCGAGGCAGAAACACAGAATTACTTTCGTTCGCTGTTACAATTTGTATTTCACTCCTTCAGAAGCACGGCAGTTAAAGCCGAACGTCATTTATACCGCGTTCTACTATTTTTAAAGTAAATAGTAAGAAATTGACATCTCAAGTATTTTCACTAGACAAATAATGATGACTGAAGAATAAACCAAAACGAAAGTTGTAGATCTGTGCCACTGAGTATACAATCCATGTCATGGTTAAATGTGACTTTGAACTATAGCCTCGCCCTGGAAATTCCAGTTCTACGCACATTGAAATATTTTCTGCTGTTCTTTTCCCAAATGTGGAAATATTTGTATATCCCTGAAATAATAATATGAAGAGAGTGAGGTGAGGAGTTCGATCGCCACTGGTAATTTCATATCTCATGAACATGCACTATTATTGGTTGAAAAACAATGTGACATGGAACCCAGAAACATTTTATCCATGAAACGTTAGTTAATAATTTGATTTTAAAGTTGTTTTCGTTCGGCGTTGTAGATACATATTGATCTCATCGCTTTTCACGTAAAACGTTATTCAGGACTGTGTTTCCAGTCACTGGAATAATTGTTTATTGTTTTTCTTGGCTCAGTTTGGGACGCATAAAAGCATATAAAATTTCGATTAAATTATCTCACGTATCGAGATCACTGGTCCAATATTGTTAGCAAAGTAGAACAAAGTCAAAATGGAGATCCCAAAACACCACTCCTTTCTTTATGCGACGCTAACTCCCAACTTCCCTATTAAATTAAATGTCTTTTTGTTTCTGCACAATACCACCGGATCTTCTCGTAAAAGAGAGGATCGGGGCTTGTTCCATCTAAAACTAGTATGTACCATGGCCGCGTGAGCATAAGGGAGTACTTTTTCCTTGAACCAAATTCCCCTTGGGTATCGTTATCGGAATGTTTAATGGACTGTACTTATAGCTTCAACCGTGACGTCCTTTTTTTCCAAAATGTTAAGTTTCGCTTCTCCGAACAGGAACTCTGGATTTTTTTTTACTGTTGCAAAATATTCAAAAATTCTTCTTAGAGATACACTAGGATGCGTGTAGACAAAAAACGGAGATTTAGTAACGGATCGCTGACTGGACTGTCTTTTGAGTTTTTGAAACTCCACTAATTTTCTGTAGCAGAATTAAAGCACGAAGATAGCACACCTATCACATAATTTAGTTAGAGCTGAACAACTGTTTAAATGTAAATTAAAAAAAAAGTACATGCATATTTACGGTTTCTTCTATTGACCTAGCATGTAACGACGCAGATTTGTCATAAATTTGTAGACGAAAAAGTCGGCAAAAGAATTCTTGTTTTTCCCCGGATTCTAAAGCAATCTCGAAGCTTGGTGTATACGTCGACCGAGTTAAATTTACAGCTCGACGTATTTATGAGAATCGCGTGTGCTTGTCGCGAGAAGTAGAATTTTTGCCCAGCACCGGCTGTTTTATTCGAAATCCCATTATATGTGAATAGCAGACATTTTGCTGGACAAGCGCCGTTATATTTTCGTATTATTCGTTCATGAGAGCGTACAGAATACAGAAAATACTTTGAAAACAGATTTCCGAATCACGGAGCCAACGAAATTCCCTAGCGTCGTTCATACCGCGAAACGTTTGACAAAATTGGACGCAGGTCCGTCTAAAAATATCGTTGATTTCCGCTGCTCAACGAAGCCTCATTGTTTCGTCATGAAACTCACATTTTTTGCAAACAATTGCGTGATGAATCGTGATTAACGTCGAAGCCACAGTCGTTTTTTTTTCTCTCATATGATTTCGTAGTCGTGTCGACATTTCTGCCATCCTACAACAATATGACTCAATGAGGATATTAAAAAATTACAAATACAAAGAATAGTCGGAGATAAATACACACTCGAAAATCATTTTCATCCCATAATAACGTGATCGAGTGAGGTCAACGTTATTATTTTAAATAAAATGATGAATCACAAAATGGGACAAGCTCGACGGTTGATGATCTTTTTGATCATTATCTTTTTTGATATTTTTTTTCATCATTATCTTCCTCTCTTTACCATTCGATAAATCTGGTAATCGCAAACGTCCTTTTCATTCGACATTGATTTCATATGGTTTAGCTTAGAAATATTCCTAATTTTACCTTCATCGGTCTCTTCTGATCTCTCTCGCAGGCGTTCAAGTTTCATAATTTGCATGTGCCCAAGAGTATCTCCCGATGGCCCTATCGCTATTCCCTTTCAGAAGCGATCACTATGTCTCTGGCTAGCATCCAAACCGCTAGGAATTAGAAAGTTTGTCATCTCGAATGGTTGAAACCTCTGAGGTCGAAGATAGTGACGCTTTGAGGAAGGATGAAGCCGCGGGAGGGTACAATTCGAATGACCATTTCGCGCAGGGTCGTTGAAAGTGACGATAGGAGTTTGGTGAGGAAGCAAAGCTGGCGAGAGAGTCGCATTATGCAAAGCATTCCATTCGACGATACGGACATGCGGAATTCAACGATGCAGTGATGGAAAGAGAACTCGACAGCTAACTATTTGCATATAAGGTATCTCGAAAGTTCCGTTCGAATTATCAATAATTAGATCGCAAATTCCTGTGGACAAGTGTGTCATCTAACATTTCTCTCTCGAATGCACCATCGATGAGACGATTACTAATTATAGAAATGAGGCCCAGTAAAATGCCTCAGCTATATCGAAACATGTTATAACCTTAAGATATCGCTCCGAAACAATTGAATGAAAAAAACGTTCATAATAGAGTTAGGATAGATGAAAAAAAATCCAACCCCCGAAATAATCTACAATTTTGAGCTTTTCACAGTCCAAGCGTGAAAAATGTACCGAGCCTTCAAGGAATCCGCTGTAGCGATACTGAAGTATGAGCAGTAGCGAAACAAGCCCTACATCATGAATGTACGGCGAAACGAAGAAAGCTACTGGGTGTTTTATTGTCCCATTCTCACCTTTACTCAGCTGGTGCCTTTTAGCTTCTGCGTTTCACAGTTACATTGTCTACATGTTCCACCTCTTACAATCCAGTTCCTCCACCTTTTTCACAAATACACGTCGATCTTCCGGTGTGAGAATGGTTGACAGTTTATGCTTTTGTTCCGCATGCTCATACGTCCTTTGGATCGCCTCTCGTTGATTATACGTATATATGAATGCGTGTATATGACGGGGTCTATGGAATCGCAGCGTCCTCGTCAGCAGCTTGTAATTATCGTGTGCGAACTCCGTATAATGGATGTCTGGGCCGGGAGCAATGAGCGCATACACAAAGGGGGCCTCATACACGTGTGAGACGTGAACGTTGGCGCGAGAGTAGTGCTGTAGGTCAGTGTACCGGTTTGACGTAGTATACGATAGAGCCGTTGGCTATTTCCATCATGCGGGACCGCCAGTCAGCAGCAGCCTTACTGGACATAGAACCATGAAGCATCAAGATTCGTATACAGTACAGCTCTATCTATATAGCTTGGACAGTATTTGGCTTTATAGAATGTGTGACATATTTATTTATCAAAATCGAGAGAGCGGAAAAAGCAAAATAAGAAATCGATAGCGACAGTGAGAAAGAGAGGGGGGGAGGGAGGGAGAGTAAGGTTAAAAGAGAAAACAGACAGATACTTTACTGGTGTAAAATCTAAAACGCGAAGACAGTTGTTATACCATTAACAATGATAATCATGTTGTTAGCTGCTTTTTGAACGAAACTAGTTTTGTTTTCATTACCTTTTCCGTTTATTAAGGTTGTTCCATTATTCGGGACACTTGAGATCGGTAGATCAGACTTGTCAAAGAAATACGTTCGAAAATTTTGCTTCGTATCAATTTCTCTGCTTATCAGATAAAACTTTAAAAAAGAGAAAAAGCAATGATTCTCATATCGTCGGTTGTGCAAAAATAGGGAAATAAATGTTTCAGCATCTACTTTTTTAGAAATAACGAAATCAAATTATGATGGATCGACGTAATTGAGTCATATCTCTTCTTCAGTTATTTTCATTACCAGGTCTAACCATCAAATTAGTATTGAAATTTCAAATAAGTTAAGTATTGGCGTTTTAACTGGACGATTTCCAGCGCAAAAACATTGGTACTTATACTTTTCACGGATCAACAAATATTCTAACAATAAGTGGTAAAAGATAATCCTTCAACTGTATTACATAAAAAGTTTTTTCATCGCCCTCTCGTGTGTACTATATTATTAAGTAGGAAAAATACACACTTCTGGCAGTCTTTTCATAATTCAAATGTTACACAATTTTGAACTGCACCAAGAAAGTCAAATAATCAAAACTTTTGGATTGAATTGAAACATAGCAATTTTACGTGTTAGTGTTCGTCCTGCATATTCCATTGAGGATACAAACAAAAGATTCTCAATTCCTTTGTGCTCTCTGCTGTCGACACAGTGAGTCAATACAATTTTGATATAGATAGATGTTTTGTGTTTCGTAAAGCGTATCGAATCAATTGCCAATGATGATTCTGAATTGTGAAGTACACTGAGTCTCGTCGTTTGAAATCGATAATAGGTACTGATATACAGCCTGTAATAAATAAGTGCATGACTTTCGGTATTATTTCAATGCTTCTCCACGAGTATTCATTGTATTTAAAATATCTTGTAATCCATTCGATCTCATTCATACATGGAACGTTTCGAGGCCAGTGGTATAACTGGCGAGTCGTTTTATTGTTGTATATTTTTTATATTTTATAGTTGTATAGTTTATTGAGTAAATTTTAAATTATACTTTTATTATATAAAAAGTAAAAAAAGAACGCCAAGTATTAAAAGACGCGACCTTCATTATCGAATAACCATTTTATAATTTATATTATTTGTTTTTTTTTTTTTTTTTACGTATACGGAAAATAAAAACGGATTGAAGCGCGCGAATAGAGCGCGCGTAGACGGCAATACATGCCGGTATCGTCTACGCGTTGAGAAACGAGAACGAGAGAGAACGCGCCATGCAAAGGAAGAGGGAACGCGCAGCCGCGTGCTGTCTCTCTCATTCAGCGGCGCGCGAGAAGTGGGGGTAGCCTCGTTCAGTGGACTGGAGCGACTGCAAAGTAGACAAATATCCACCGGTCTCGCAAAGGGCGTATGTCCAAATGTAAACAAACGCTCAATACGCTTTTCTGACTCCAAGAGAGAAAAGTTCCCGAAACATTTGATTTTAATTCACAAAATTATCATATCTCGAGATTGGCTGAACGGATTTATTTGCAACAAGGACCAATAGAAAGAGAAAAATCGAAAAAAAAATCGTCACCGATATTCCGAATTTTTACCGAAACGGTTAAACCGTGAGAGCGGTTCGAAAACGTTGTGACGTCATAAAACCGTCATATTCGCGTAAAATTACTTACAGCACGATTATACGAATTTTCGTCAAACTATTTTTTATTCTTAGTTCCAACGTTGTCGATGTATTATCGGTAAATGCAATTTGCATTAAACGTCCAGCTGACAATACGCCAACACGAATTCATCTTGAACGGTTATTATTGATAATGCTGCTTGTAATAAAAAGCACTTTATAGATGTTCAAACAAATGGCTCTATTCCAATAGAGATTGCAATATGTGACACATATTTTCCTTAAACATTACCCGCCAAGACAAATGGTTGTGATGACGTATAAACTCACGAGCAATGTTATGGTAGAGAAGTGAAGAAAATTTTGTTTCACTTTATAACGTGACTTAATTAACAAGATAGAAACAGTTTATTTCGAGAGAAGAATTTCACGTCATTTTGGAACAACAACAATTCTATATGTTACTCAATCGATATTACACAACGTATGTGAGATTATAATTATATACATATGTATTTGCTGTATTTATCTATTAAATTATATTATAAATTTGCGTTTAAGCATCCGTACTAACATTTTGTCCGTGGTAACTTAATCTACCGAAAATTTACTGGCAAGGCAAAAGCATCCGCCAGATCTTCGCTTAAGCTTGCGTGGATTCAGCCCACTGAGATATATATACGGGTATGTGTTTGTATGAGAAAGAGAGAGAAAGAGGAGAGAGAGAGAGAGAGAGAGAGAGAGAGCGTGAAAGAGGCACTTGCTCGTTCAGTACTAGGCACCGCAGTGGTGGTATTAGCTTTTAATCCGGGATTCTTGCATTAACGTTGCTCCAAGGATTTCAACCAGATGTATATTTATATTCAAAAGATGTGCAGATTTTGCATTTCTTATGGCCGTATTAAAGCACGAAACGAGAGACTCGTTGGATAAAAGAACGACTGGAAAATCGGATTTATGATAAGTGAGTGTAATGCAGTCAAATATAGCGATTGAAACACATTGCTAAAACAATTCACGGAAAATCAATGAAGTCATTATTTCGTTTGATAATTAAAATTTTCGGTATCCAACTAAATTCCACGTCTTGGACTATTTCAATGTAGAAAAATGTAGAATTCAATGTAGAAAATTGCACGATTAAGTTGCAGAAGATAGGTACTCTGAATGAGTTTGCTCAGCACGCAATATACAGATGCCAAAAATGAGAGGAAAAGTCGTTCATTTATTTCTCGATTTTCAGAGTCTTTTATACTCGTAAGCAAACATTTCGTAACTAACCTGTTATACAGTGCTTTTGTTTGTAAAATGTTTCTCTCTTCCGCTTCTTCCACCGGATGCTAAACCTCAATTCACTTCTACTTTCTTCCCCTTTGCCCCGACCATTCCGTTTACTTGACATGAAAAACCGGTGCAAAGTCAGACAGGAAAGTCTCCAGCAACGACGCAGTCTCCTGAAGTTCATGGCAGGTGATCTTTTTAAGAAGGAAACGAAGAAAAAGCAGTATGTGGAATGTTTCCAACTCTCGAAGCTTCAAATGCATCGAAATGTCTGTGAACTTTTTGTTGAAAAGTTGTCGCGCAAGCTATTCCAAGAAAAGCCGGCAACCCAATGTGAAGAAATAAGGGGTCGGCTAAAAATCAGCCGCAGAGTGATTACTTGTCTGTTATCCGTAGACGTGTGTGAAGACTAGGCTCGTAACGTTAATTGAGGCTGGTGTGTCTTCTGGAATTTTCTGACGTATTCAGGGGGCTCTCTGCGTTTCGCTAATAATCCTAACGGTGCACACGGCCGCTCCGCGTTCCGTCAAGTATATATCTCGAAAGTAATTCCAGCTGTGGCCTCTGGAAAGTCCAGACCGACAGGGCCAATGCAAGCAGCGCAGCAGAAGCAGCGCAATATAATCCCCGTCAGCATAGCACGGATGTCTCGCGAGATGATCACCACCATTATGGTACGAGAGATAGCCATCGGCTATCTTGTTTCGAGGAAATAACGACGCGTCTCGATTCATCACCCGTTCTGTGCGCCCACGCCATAGATTCCATGTATTACGATTCGATAAGGAAGTAACGACGTGCGAGAAACCATTGGCCTATCGTCAAATAGGATGGGTTCCTTTCTTCTCTTCTTCGACTCTTCAACATATAGGTAAATCGATCTTGCCATACATATATGTAGACTTGATCACCATGGAAGCGTTATCTCAGTTCACCATAGACAATACTGAAATCATTCATTTTTCATCGAGTTCACCTGAAGCTCCTGGAGGAAGATTCAACAAGTTTTCGGAAGTCAGCTGCTACACTGTTATATCACAAGGAGCAAATATTGAGCCGGAATGTTGAACCGGTGAGAAAGTTGTCTCCAAACTTGTTTTCGATGTTCAATGTAGTGCTCCTATCGCAATATTATCCAAACGTTTCGATTGAAGTGGTGTAACTTGAAAGAAATTATTAACACGATTATGACTTTAATTAACTTTTGAATGGCTTACTGTTAATTGTGTTTTATAGCTCAATTCCTAAACGAGACTGAAATCACTTTTATGGTGTCAGTACAAGATCGTTCAAACTCATTTACGGTGTTAAACTCGACCCTCTGACGAGTTCATACGATTCTCTTTTGCAGTAAGGATGCCATTTTCTTCAATAAGATCAATAAAAGTTGAAGGAAAGGAAACGAACTCTAATAATGTATCATTGTGGAAGCTACCTAACACTCAAAAGATATAACGATTGCTCTCAATCATATTTCTGTTCCGTGATTCGAGACTCTGCCCATTAGCGCTCATTACATTTCTAGCGAAACTGAATTTTATTCTCACACTTAGATTTTTCCGAAACTTCTCAATACACGCTTATTGTTAATTGATCAAAGGTATAGCTAACGTGTAAATTTAATTCCAATAGGCCCGAAACGGATTGCACACCTCGCACGCAATTAGAACACTGTTTATCTGGCGGTACTTTCATTAGATTCCGAACTGAATAGATAATTATTCGACAAGTTGGTGAAATGTAATTTCACTACAGGCGTGATTGGGTCTGAAATGAAATATAAACAATTGCATACTTTCGTTGCTCATTTGATCGGGCAGTTGTATCGTTAGAAATGTTCTAAAACATAACCAATACCTTCAATCCAGCGTGTACGATGTTTAAAAAATGAAGTATTTGGGCAACGATCACAGTGTTTATCCGAAGAACTGATTCGTCATCGAGGTCTCTACTCGATGAACCCTTCATGGAACTAATCTTCCAAAAACAAATAGTGGATCTGATCAAGTACCATTTGAGCCAAGATAATCACCTTTTTACTGACCGGAACGAGACGATAGACGAGGTACGACAACATGACTTCCATTAAAAATCTTGCTTGATTGAGGCTTAGAGACGAAGAACTTTTGTTTCCTTCGCCTTTTAGGGTCACTCGAATGATGTTGTCATTAGCGTTATATATGCTAGGCGTATTTGAATGCGCTTGTTTTTAAAGATTATCGTGAACAATAGCAGTAATCGTTTCAGACCTTGTGTCTATCTTGGTCGTCTCGTTACGCAAGCATTGATTAATCGATTCTGTTCGTATGCGTAGAGCTTTTATATCTCTTCAACAATCTAAAATTATTATACACCGAAGCTGATACCGTATATCTTAACGATTAACCGCAACCCGATGATATATGCCTGTATGTGTGTATATACATAGACCCATAACTTTACGTACGATGATATAAAATGAGCCCATAGTTGATAGTGCAATGGATGAAGTTAAAGGTGGTTGTAATGCCATTGTGGGCGGAGCTTATATCGACTCTGTATTTCGAATAAATGACGTGGCTGTTTTCGTGTATAAAACTTTTCTTCTCTTTAACAGATAATCATTTACCCGTTAAGCACGAGAGCCGACGATGTTCAGCGTTTTTCTTATATATTAAACTGTTACTCCGTCGCTGTCTTGTTTGTACAGGGGTTTTGTACAAGGCACGTTTTATTATACGAATATCGACCCACATCACACGTCATCTCTTATGGTAATGATAGTTTATTATCAACATGACTTTTGGAAGCATGCGTTCAGTAAGAATCTTATTATGTGATATGAATGGATTTCATATTGAAACGGTCCTAAACATGCTCTAATTGTGCAACGAAACTTGAGTATGCAAATGAATCCTGAGTCATAATCTCTTGAGAATGTAAATAAAAATTTAATTTTTTTTTTTTTTGGTATTTTCCTCGAGTTACAGTGGCGTTTGTTTGCAGTGGAATATGCACAAGCCTATTTATTCGGAAATAATACGGAAAACACGAGAATTTTATTTTTATGGCCCATAGTCATGGTATCTGCTCATTTATGTTTAGACAGTTCATTCATTTTTTTAAATCTCTGTTTATGGAGAAGAATGAAAAGGATAGTGAATAATTGCCAGAATAATAGCATCGATTTTCGCTTGAATTCCCTGTTCTGTATAACTAATGAATGTACAATATGTATGGATATGGATTTATACGTGGATATACGTAAACGTGAAACGGATGAGAGCTTCCAGATCTGCTTTTCATTCGTTGGTTATCTATATAAACTTGCCCTTCAACGCTGCTATTAAACCTTCATCCATTCTCAGTCTTGTATTAGCCACATAGACCGCGAAACGATAATTAATGCGTCGAGAGTGCATCCGTTCTGTCTCTTCCTCCCTTTATGTATATGCATATCTTGTATGTTCTGGTATAAATTATCCATGTCTCTCACGCGAACCGGTGGCACATATATTGATAAACGAGCTTCCCTAGCGATCTTTCCCGGGCCTACTATAACGTCGTTCCAACACTGCGTTTGATTTCGTAACATGCGCCACAGCTTTCTCTCTCTCTCTCTCTCTCTCTCTCTCTCTCTCTCTCTCTCTCTCTCTCTCTCTCTCTCTCTCTCTCTCTCTCTCTCTCTCTCTCTCTCTCTCTCTCTCTCTCTCTCTCTCTCTCTCTCTCTCTCTCTCTCTCTCTCTCTTTCTGGATGCAAGCGATCTTGAACTTCGCATCTTCTTCAATTCTCAAGACGTTCCAGAACGATGCACGGTCGTATCCACTTCCGGTTCACGCAGCACGTCATCGTTCCGCACCATCGATTTTTCAACTGCAAATATACTGGTTGTTCCAGCCTAGAGGACCTTGCTGCTAGAGTTAAGTTTGGAGTCTGCATGGATTTCTGAGATCATATTATATCGTTACTTGATCAGACGTCTCGGGACTTCAGGACTTACCAATTTCCTTAAGTCTACATAAACTATCACATGCATGTACTGAAACACCCTGTACATGTGCATATTCACGAAATTTTTGTGTATTTTTTTTGTTTGCAGATTTTCCCTTGCTTGTTTGAAATTTCTCTATTTTTGCAAATGACCTTTAGACTCTCCTTCAATACTTCCGCTGTTTTTATACATATCTCTTCATTTTTTTCTTTCTTTTCTCTATCACCCCCTCTCTCTCTCTCTTGCTTGTTATACTTTGTCCTTGATGCAAAATGTAAAAAAATGAAAATGGAAAAAATTGTTGTCCCAGCTATATTTCATCCAACGAGAGAAAGAGCCACGCAGCTGCGCGTAAGCGTGACCATTGAGGCGTGGCGATAACGATGCTTCGATGTAACGATATCGATAACGCGGATTATCTTCCTCCTCGTCTGGTTATACCTGTGGGACTCCTTTCTCGTTCGCTATATATTTTCCAGCATCAATTCGAACCAATGGAATCCTACAATTTTGTAGTATTCTTCGTTATTAAAATGAAAAACAAATGATTATGTTGATTTTATTATTCAATCAAGTAGAAAGAAAGTATCGAATGTTGATAAAATTAAAAGTGATTAATTAATGTTTCATTATAATATTGTACGTAACGTGTACGCTGAGATGAAATACACTCCAAGAGTTCAAAGTAAAAAAGTACTAAATAAAGAGCCAAAGTTTTGTATGGAGTTCAGGTTTCCAATGATTATCGAATGTAACAGAATTATGTTCTTTTTTCACTACGGTCTAAAATTTATATGGCTTGTGCCGTACGGTATTTTCACGATCATTCGTTAGATCCTGAAAACTAAATTCCCCAAAACCAATTGGGGTGATGTCAAAAAAAAAACATTAATGGATAGAAATTTCATTTACATTCCAATGACGCGAACAAAATCACGTTACTATACGCCCATGTTGATAAATGAGTTTCCGAAAATTCTAACACGAAATTTACTACGAAATTGTGTTAAAAGTCTGATCGATTATGAAAGATAAGCTTAAGTTGCACGAGAAATCAATGTATTCGTAAACATTAAGGGATTGGCATACATTCTCGAACAAATAAGCCGTATTTCAATGATTCAATGATACTTTAATTTCACTACTAGTTGTAATTTGATTACTCGGAAAAGCATTCATAGGAAGTTTTCTCCAGATACAAATTGCCGGAAAGATGATGACAAAAAAATACGAGAGAATCTATCGCGATTAATTTAATAATCTTGCGTCGATAGCGTTAAAGTAGTTGAGTAACGGAGATAGTTCAGGTATCTATTTTGCTGGTAGAGAGCTTCAGGTGAACAGCATTGAAAATAATACGGGAGCAGAATAAAAATGTTATGAGATGCTGTTGAAAACGCTCGAAAAGAGTCGCTGAATACACTTTTGTATATTTTATTGGTGAAAGCTCCATCATTATTTTCTTCGCTTTCAGACCTCGCAGCCACGACGACGCTATAGTAAATGTTAATACCATAGCAGGTAAAATAAAAAATTGAATCTATGGATATGAAGCGTTTTTTTCTCTACCGTAATTGGGTCTAATTCTTCCAACTTAATATTGTACCATGAAAAATTAGCATTGTCGTTTTTAACAATTCTGTCTTCGTGGCTCGAATTCGTCTGTCATTATTCCTGAAAATAATTAGTTATGGCAACGTGATGTTTCTCTAAAATAAAAGGAAAGAGACCAACAAGTAAAAATACCACTCATTATTAATCGTGAACCTGGTTTTGCTCTTCAGCAATACCGCCACTTTGCTCATAAACTTGCATATGTGGATACACAGGAATTCACAATTATGAGATTTTTTTGGTTTAGTTGACCTACATTTCTGAAGAACTTTTTCGTCATGCTTTCATTTTCATGGTCGAGCTTTCCCTTCATTCTAAACAAAATTCCAACTCTGGCTCTTTATAATGATAAGCAAGCAACTAATCGTACTTCTTTGAATAGAGAACTATTTTTTGGTTAAAAAAACGCTTATCTCTTCCATTTTTCTGGGTCTCCAATGGACTCACTACTTTTACGGTATATAGAGGTTTTTCTTATCACTTTTAATTTTTGTGAAAATAATAGCTTTTCAAAAGGTCGAAAAAAAGTTCTTAATTGATTGTTAATTCTCTCTGGTCTCTAGTGATCTCCATTGGTTGTTAATTCGAGTGATCTGAATGGCATCTGAATAACAAGTCATATCATATTTTGAAGAAATAGATTGCCAATGTTTTTTAAATTTATTCAATCGTAATCAGTTTTTTATATTGAAAGAGTTCACGTAACAAGGTTGATTGGCCTTTATATTTATATATCCATTGGATGGAAGGGTGATTTCATGAATTTCTTCTAGCTGGTATTGAAGTTTTTCACCGGCACACGGGTGTTATCGTCTTTTCCGGTTGCACAAGGGAAAATGCAATGGCAATTGAGGAAGAGAAATGGAAATGAGATCGTTCGGAGTGAAATTGAATGTAGAAATTTTACTGGGGCAGCCGAGTACTGCAGCAGGCAGAGTTTTCGTGCGCTCGGTCGAACATTGTGGTCTTTTCGCCGACTGGCTGGTCTCTGTTCCACCTCAACAGCCTCAATTAGTCTACCTCCGTCACGGCAGGAAATAGAGAAAGAGCTTTCGTTCATGCTCGAACCCTAAAACCACCCTTCAACTCCACAGGGGCTCCATTGCTCCGTCGCGTTTCAAATTATTTGAACAATTACTCCTTCTCGTTCTTGACAAATTTAGTTTTCTGTTACACTTTGAAAAGTATATGTCCATCTCGCCCCATTTCGGGAAATCCGGATCTCTTATTCTTTCAAATTATTAGTTTGAAAAAATAACATAACTATGAACTTGTAAAACTTATCTATTAGCGTCTTGAAAAAGCCAGTTTTCCAGAATAATTTTTCAATAGAATACCAACTTCGCGTCTTATTCATATCCGGTACTGGCGGTGAAGTTGTGGTCTGATGAAGCCTCTAAACCGATAAATGCCGGAGCGTTTAGGAATAAATAGGGAAAATTTAGGAATAGATAAATTGAAAGAAAAAAAACATTATCAATTTTTAGAATTATGAGTTGAACTTCAATAATGATAATTAAATATTCTGATGATGTTTTATGTTCTTGACGGATATGCTATACATATACAATAGTTACCACTGGTGATGCTCCAATGCGTGGAAAACGGCTTGCTCGATTTGATAATCGACTCAGCCTCGGACTCAGCTTAATAATGACGGTGTCTAGATTTTATTTTCTCTGAATATATATCCAACTCTGATTCTCCCGTTGATCGCTGACTAGAGTCCACCTCATCTGTCGACAAATACCTTGTCGAATCAGTACTCGTTCGACCGTTGGTATACAACACAGAGTACAAATTCGTTACATGGAAACGTATGATGTATATATATATATATATATATACATATAGAGCGGATAGATGGTTAAATCCGTAGTGTTTAAAATGAAAATAATAAAATAAAAATAAATAAAAAAGGGTATAGCAATGGTCAGGGTGCATGTGTTATTGGCTTGTTTTTTCATCGTTGATAAAATGATCGAGTGAAGTCAGTCTTATAAAAAAAAAGAGAAACCTAAAAGAACAAAAGATAGATGGTATGTATGTAAATGGCTTGGCTTAAAAAAAAGACCTCGAAAAAAAACAACAAGACACCGAGATCGTTCAACTCCGTTTATCCATTTTTGGCTCAACGGAATGTTCCAACAAAATCCTATATGAACATCATCTGCATTAATTCGTTTACTACTCAGGTAACCATTCGGTTATATTTTCATCAATTCTCATATTTATCATAAATTGATTTATGCATAATTTAGGCCGGGAATGGCCGCGGTTTCCTGTCTTATAGCGGTTGAACATTTTTTATTTACCGGTTATGGTTTTATGTTGAGATGATATTCATTCAATGATGAATATATCTTAAGGCCGGTTATGGCTGCGGTTTATCTGAATATTTTTCTAATCACTGAATCACATTTGCAGTGAAGGTTTTTGCTATTGTTTTTTTATATTTCATTGAATCTGTGACTGGTTATTTTTTCATCATTCTGGTGAACCGAATTGAGGCTAATGTCATATATTTTTTTTATCATTTCAGTCACTCATAATTGGACTCACATCTTTGACTTGTGATCAAAACAAGATTAATTATACATTATTTTTGGTCCTTCGAGCCGGATGTTAAGGCATGTATAATTAACCTATCACGTTAAAAAAAAAAAAAAAAATGCATCTCGAACACATTAAGTTTCGAATTGAGGAACAGCGGTTATATATGGACACCATTAATAATGCGTATATTCAGTTATTACATGGAACTCATGACCAAGTCAATCGAAGTCGCATTAAAATACGAATTGAAACGATCAGGGAACAGTGGGACATGTTCCACATTAACAACCGAGCAATTGAATTAGCCATAACAAAACTTGAAGAAAAAGACCGGGAACAAATCAAAAGACATGTATATTTTCAAGAAAATTTATATGTCAAAACGTATAAAACTTTTCTCGAAAATTTAGAACAAATGAGTGTTCTTCTCGAGGTTCAATCTGAAGTCGAGTCAAGACCAATGTCATCATTGTCATCGTCTCAACCATTGACCGACATGTCAGTTCAAAATGCTTTTTGTCAAGGCCCTCGACTTCCTCGGATTGATTTGCCTAAATTTAACGGAGATTTTTCTGAATGGCTCCCATTTCGAGATCTATTTGCGTCACTCGTGTTAAATAAGCCAAACATTTCAGCAGTTGAGAAACTTCAATATTTGAAAATCAGTTTGCACGGTTCTGCGGCTCAATTATTAAAAAATACTGCGTTGACCGCAGAAAATTTTCAAAAATCTTGGGATGCGTTGACTTCGTTTTATGATAACGAAAGGTTGATTATCAATTCAGAATTAGAATCACTTTTTGCCATTAAAAAAATATCGAGAGAATCAGCATCAGACATTGAATACATTTATTCAGCAACAATGCAAGTATATCGAACTTTGGAAACCTTAGGACGGCCAGTGCACTCATGGGACGATATTTTAGTCTTTATGATTACACAAAGACTGGACCCAGAGTCTATAAAGAATTGGGAAAATTACTTGGGATCATCCAAACAAGCACCAACGTGGGAAAAAATGAAGGATTTTCTATTAACGAGAATGCTTTCTCTTAAAGCCATGGAAAAATCACAGGGTTACAAAAACATTGTCAATTGTAGATCTACGATTCGATCACATGTCACCAGACAAGATGATGGGTGCTCTGTCAATCAAACTCGGGTTGAGTCGTGTGTGTTGTGTTCATCCACACATTATTTATCGAATTGTCCGCAATATCAACGGAAAACGTCTCAACAACGTAGGGAATTTGTCATCGAAAAACAATGCTGTTTTAATTGTTTAGGACAACATTATGCGTCAAAGTGCACATCAACTCGCAGATGTAATAAGTGTGGTAAACGACATCACACGTCGTTACACTTTCAAAACAATTCTGTAACTGATCGAGTAAAATCAACAACTCCAAACGATACACCTAATACTACGTCACCTAATTCTCGGGCAGTAAGTTATGCTTGCCATACCGTCGATAATCAAAGGATCACATTATTGGCAACTGCTCGTGTTCAAATTCGTGATAAAGTGGGCAATTTACTATTAATCCGAGCAATTCTAGATCAAGGATCGGAAATCACGTTAATAACTGAAAATCTCGTTCAGCAATTACGTATTCCTAGATCAAAATCATCCTGTCCGATAACCGGAATCGGAGCACAAACATCTGGTTACACAAGAGGCATCGTTGAATTTGAAATAACTCCGCATTTCGATTCGACAATAGTAATCCCGTTGAAAGCGCATATTTTACCACGATTAACGTCAGCAGTACCATCTATCAAATCAACAGCCATAAAATGGCCCCATCTTGAAAATCTTCAGTTGGCCGATCCAAACTTTAATCATCCAGGAAAAATTGATATTCTTATTGGTGCTGACTTTTATGGTCAATTATTAGAAGGATCTATCAAGCAAGGGCCACCGCAAACACCAACAGCACAACTAACCAAATTGGGTTGGATTGTGTCAGGACCATCAAATACTGCATCGTTCCAATCCACGAACAAGGTCTTTCATTGCAAACTTGACCATGAAATGCATATACTGTTGGAGAAATTTTGGTACCAAGAAGAAATTTGTCCCGTTTCTAAATCGGCATTGCCTACTGCAGATCAAGAATGTGAAAATCATTTTGCGTCAAACGTTTCTCGGGACTCAGATGGACGATATATTGTCAAGTTACCATTCAAACGTCCGGTCATGGAACTTGGCGATTCAAAAGCATCAGCAATTCGAATGATGCATCATTTACAACGAAAGTTCACAACATCTCCAACGTTTTTTGCCGCTTATTCTACATTTTTAGATGAGTACGCACAACTTAACCACATGATCCGAGTGTCAAATGAAGATAGTGAGCCTGAACATGCGTTTTATCTCCCTCACCATGGAGTGATCAAAGAATCAAGTTCAACGACTAAATTACGTGTCGTGTTTAATGGATCTTGCCAAGTGACAACTGGGAAAAACCTTAATGAGCTTCTTCACACTGGTCCAAAATTACAGCGAGATATTTTTGATGTGCTGCTCTGGATACGACAATTTAAGTATCTTTTTTCGTCCGATGTTGAAAAAATGTATAGGCAAATCAAGGTTCATCCGAATGATTGGAAGTTCCAACGAATTTTATGGACCACCGATGGAAATATTGCGAAATACGAACTCACAACAGTCACATATGGCTTATCATGTGCACCGTATCTCGCACTCAAATGCATGTTGCAATTAACGGCCGATGAAGGTGAACGATTTCCCCTTGCAGTTGATAGTTTGATCAATGGACGGTATGTTGACGATATTTTTGGAGGTGCAGATTCAATTGCGGAAGCCCAAGACCGAGCACAACAAATTCTAGAAATATGCAAGGCGGGCGGATTTCCATTGAGAAAATGGAACAGTAATCAATCGGACATTTTACAATCAATTCCATCGGAATATCATGCATCGACCTCATCAGTCTGCATTGAAGACGCCACGATTCATGCGCTTGGATTGTTATGGAAACCTCAAGCTGACAGTTTTCAGTTCAAGTTATTATCATTACAGACGGAATCAAATACCAAACGAGCGGTACTGTCAAAAATTGCTCAAATTTTCGATCCCTTAGGTTTTTTATCACCAATTGTGATTCGATTAAAAATTTTCTTGCAAGAGTTATGGGCTGTAAAAATCGGGTGGGATGAACCGCTTCCCCCGTGTCAAGCTCAAACTTGGCAGCAACTGATGAACTCATTACGCGGTTTAGATTCGATCAGTATTCCTCGGTGGATAAATACGTCAAAAAACGCCACAGTTGAATTTCATGGGTTTTGTGATGCTTCACAACTGGCTATGGCTGCAACTATTTTTATCAAAGTCATCAAAGTTGACGGATCTGTTACTATCTCGTTGGTTTGTTCAAAAACAAAAGTTGCTCCACTAAAACGATTAACTATTCCTCGTTTGGAATTGTCAGCTGCCGTTATGATGACGAAATTGATGGCACATTGTTATAAGATCGGACAATATGGAAAGGCGCAATGCTATTTATGGACAGATTCTTCAATTGTAAATACATGGTTAAACAATCATCCATCGAAATGGAAAGATTTCGTCCACAACCGGGTGTGCTTTATCCAAGAAACTCTTCCTAAAGCACAATGGCGTCATGTTCCTGGAATTTGTAACCCAGCGGATTGTGCAACTAGAGGATTGTCAGCGGAAGAGCTACGAAATCACTTAATATGGTGGAATGGTCCATCGTGGTTGAAAAAAGCTCCGACTGATTGGCCTTCGTCATCATCCCTTATTCCTAACTCATCACCATTACTTGAAATACGACCGCAACAAATTTCAAAATTTTGCTGCAATATCATTCAACAACCTACATGGGATTTATTAACAAAATATTCATCTTTGAATAAACTACTCCGCATAACAGCACTGTGTCAACATGTATTTCGAAGTCGTCGCAACAATGCACAGTTGTCAAGTGAGAACATTATTTCACCTGATGCCATTAATAAAGCAAAATTGTTTTGGATTCGGAGTATCCAAAAAGGACATTTTCAAGCCGAATTGCGTGAGTTAAAAACATGTAAAACTTTATCCAAATCAAATTCATTACTTAAATTAACTCCATTTCTTGATAAAAATGAGTTAATGCGTGTTGGAGGTCGGCTTCAATATTCGACTCTACGAGAAACTGCCAAACACCCTTTTATTTTGCCAAAGGACAATTACTTGTCATATTTGATCATTAAAAACGCCCATGAACAAACTTTGCATGGTTCAACCCAACAAACGCTCGCTTATATTCGAAACGAGTATTGGATTCTAGGAGGACGTACACCTGTTCAATCTTTTATCATAAAATGTGTAACGTGCACTCGATATCGACAGCAACGAGCCCAACAACTGATGGGTCAACTTCCTCCATCCAGAGTCAATCCAGCACGAGCGTTTATTCATAGCGGAGTTGATTATGCGGGTCCATTTTCATTAAAATCATGGAAGGGACGGACATCAAAATCATACAAATCATGGGTAGCATTATTCGTGTGTTTAGCTACATCGGCCATTCATTTAGAACTGGTGAGTGATTATTCAGCTGAATCGTTCATTGCAGCTTATAAACGGTTTACTGGACGACGAGGAATTTGTTCAACGTTAACCAGCGATTGTGGAACAAATTTTAAAGGTGCAGATCGTGAATTGAGAAATCTTTTTTCATCTAATTCCAAGGAACTCAAGAAAATAGCATCCCTTATTGCATCGGATGGTACATCGTGGAAGTTTAACCCCCCTGCAGCACCTCATTTCGGAGGGAAATGGGAAGCTGGCGTAAAGTCGATGAAATATCATCTTAATCGAATTGTCGGCACTACACTGCTTACTTACGAAGAGTTTTCCACATTATTGATTCAAATTGAATCAATTCTCAATTCTCGGCCACTATGCCCACTGACAAACGATTCCGAAGATTTAAATGTCCTTACACCAGCGCATTTTTTAATTGGACAACCTTTAACATTGATACCAGAACCAAACATTGAGCATCTTCAACAATCAAGGTTGTCACGATGGCAACACTTGTCGAAAATGGTCCAAAGTTTTTGGACAAAGTGGTCAAAGGAATGTTTACAACGACATCAATCAATTTATAAATGGAACAAAAGTTCCAAACCATTGCCTGAAGGAAGTCTTGTCTTTGTTATTGACGAACGTTATCCTCCTGCGAAATGGCCGTTAGGAAGAGTGATCAAGCTTCATCCCGGTCGTGATAATGTCGTCAGAGTTGCCACTGTTCAAACTAGCACTACTACGTTAATGCGACCCATTGTTAAATTATGCCCCTTAGATTTATCACCAGTTCTCTCAATTTCTTCGTCGGCTGAGTCGACGAAAGCGGGCGGTAATGTTTAAAATGAAAATAATAAAATAAAAATAAATAAAAAAGGGTATAGCAATGGTCAGGGTGCATGTGTTATTGGCTTGTTTTTTCATCGTTGATAAAATGATCGAGTGAAGTCAGTCTTATAAAAAAAAAGAGAAACCTAAAAGAACAAAAGATAGATGGTATGTATGTAAATGGCTTGGCTTAAAAAAAAGACCTCGAAAAAAAACAACAAGACACCGAGATCGTTCAACTCCGTTTATCCATTTTTGGCTCAACGGAATGTTCCAACAAAATCCTATATGAACATCATCTGCATTAATTCGTTTACTACTCAGGTAACCATTCGGTTATATTTTCATCAATTCTCATATTTATCATAAATTGATTTATGCATAATTTAGGCCGGGAATGGCCGCGGTTTCCTGTCTTATAGCGGTTGAACATTTTTTATTTACCGGTTATGGTTTTATGTTGAGATGATATTCATTCAATGATGAATATATCTTAAGGCCGGTTATGGCTGCGGTTTATCTGAATATTTTTCTAATCACTGAATCACATTTGCAGTGAAGGTTTTTGCTATTGTTTTTTTATATTTCATTGAATCTGTGACTGGTTATTTTTTCATCATTCTGGTGAACCGAATTGAGGCTAATGTCATATATTTTTTTTATCATTTCAGTCACTCATAATTGGACTCACATCTTTGACTTGTGATCAAAACAAGATTAATTATACACGTAGAGTGTGTAGAACGTAGTCGGGGATCGTTTAGCAAGCGTTTATTTTCACGTTCTCTCCCAGACTCGATCGGTAGCACATAGTGTGGCTTATACACTCGTGATAATTGAGAAGTCACCTTTTTTTTTTGCTACATCGCTACGAAATAACGACACAAAACGATTGACCATTCAATTTCGTTCGTAAACACGGTCGGAAAAGCTGTGTACTTCGATATTCGTGTATTCACAGTGTAACAAGTTATACACGTACACAAATACACGTACACACACAAAGACACTATTTCAGCCCCGAAATTTCATCCACGATGTGCAGGAACCTACTACCGTCCCGATAAAATTAATTGAATGAACGCGATATGGAATTTCGCTCTCCGTTGCGTCCTTATCGGACTACGAATCCGAATCAAATCTTCGCTGCACAAACTCCGCTCGTATATATATATATATATACATATAGATTCAGTTCCAGACCATTGGCTTCTTCCACGAGATCTCCATTTACCTTCGTTCTTCAAATGATGTCTGGAAATTGAATTTATCCATACAGCTGTATCCCATGCATTAGCGATCATTGCGTTGAGATGTATAAGCCTGTTTCATGACTTTTCAACGACTTTACATGACTCCT
The DNA here is from genome assembly GCA_037576405.1 of Campoplex capitator. NCBI lineage: Eukaryota > Metazoa > Arthropoda > Insecta > Hymenoptera > Ichneumonidae > Campoplex > Campoplex capitator. Next base: position 10,502,537 of record JARBWI010000009.1, on the reverse strand, counting down.
CGTTGCTCGAATCACGTACGAAATATCCTGACAATCGATTCCTTGATCATGCCACTTTTTGAAAAGATGCGTCTTGCGATATCAGATTACTACGGTAAGGAATAAAAAAAAAAATGTACTTGATTTATCGATGAAGGAATGCCTGATGAAGATAACAAAGACCTATACGGATCAATGATGCGAATAATGATACTCGTGTTTGCTTAGTTATCTTTGAATGAATCACTTCATTTTGGATCAAGTCTCGTTGCTTATATACTCATGAAAAATTATCACGAGTATGTATTTTGCTGGTGGCCTCTGGGTCACGTATGTCCATGTCTCGTCATTGAATCACGTTGAGAACAAACGAGATCGCGAGGAAAGAGGAAACCCGCATCAACAACGTCGGGTACGATGACGACAACGACTATACGAGACTAAGACAGCCATACAAGTGTGAGCCCGTTAATCCAGCAATTCCATTAGGTTGAATCCCGTGACGGGATCTCGTAAAGTTTCAACCCCTAACCGGACGAAAGAGGAGCTCTCTGGTCTCACCATAATTAGATACCCTCGAATGACTCTCCGTACGTCACAACATTCACTAGAGTTGCGGCAAAAAGAGATTTCCGGACAATCGACCGTTCGAATGACACAGAAGACAACTCGTCAACTCCTTTAGTACTTTGTCATTATCTATTGTCTTTTGGATTGAGTAGATTAAACTCGTGCAGAATAATATTTCAAAGTATACTTTTACATGCAAGATAACATTCGATAATATCCTAAACGTATGACCGGCTTGATCAATAATTTGTCGCATTCTATTTCCTAAGATTTGCATGATGCATTTGAAATCTTACAATAAAAAAACTTCACATAACTAGATGTGTACTGGCAACCGGAAAACTGAAAAAATGTATATTCGTTCAGCGTATTGATATTATTCATGCCACCCAAAATTGTCCAACACATCGCGTAAAACAATTTAATTGATTAATAGAAATATGTATTAGGGTTCATAATCTCAGAGACCAATCATGTCGGGAATGTGGCGATGTCAACAACTTGTTGACGCTTCTTGGAGCCTATGCAGTTTTTCCCGTTGCATTTTCTGTATTTGCAATTAAAGTGTGAATATGTGTTCGGGTGAAGTAGAAACATGTATCACCACTACTTCCTTGGTAGCTATTGGGTCAAGATTAGACAAGCCCCATCAATTAACATATTTAATGCTATTACACAATGCAAATTAGGAGCCGCGCGTCCGTCGGATTCTCTTATCATCTTTGTTTACTTGGAATGTATGCTTGGAATTTCTTTCATTGTACATAATGTTTGTAACGAGTATTTAAACGGTAAGCTCTATATATCTTATCTACATGCATGTCAGAATTGTACTAAAAGCCATCGTTGCACTGTATGCGATACAATCCCTTCTGAAGCTTTGGAGAGCCTGCAAGTAGCCAGACTACAATGGAAACTAGAATTCTTTAGCGGACTGAAAAGTGCTGGTGCACGCCCGTTGGTCAGCTTGAACGAGTCGAGCAATATCCATAGGTATATAGACACATAAGCTTTTCTAAACGTACTGTCGAAGCTGCAAAGGATTTTTCCGTGCAGGATCATCGATTTGTTTGCTCTGTGAATTTCGGGGGCGACTTGTAGGACGTTCTATATCTGTACGTGAGCTCAATCTCTTGCCGAAGTACAAAAATCGAAAGAGCACACTCTCTTCTCCATGAACTCTCGTGGAGAATAGCAACCATGGATGGGAGAAAATTCCTGTGAAGAATTCACGTACAATGTAGCTGCATGTGCTGCGAAGAGAGGATCAACGTGTGCGAACGTGACAGGATTCATAGCTAAAGCTCCAAGAGTTCGTATATACCATGACCGTTGGATTGTTCGAGAGGTCGCAGGGATTTATCGAGTCGGACTCCCGGTGAAAATTGATCCGTGCTTATTTGAGCTCCGAGGAAAAAAGAATGATTAAACGGGATAGATTCGGGTACTGGATGGTTGTAGGCAAAAGTGGCTTGCAACGTTTCCACTACCGCATTCATTGAAACCTGCTCGGTCCGCAATACGAATGAATGAACATTCTCAGTGTTTTAGTCGCCGAAGAATGAGTAAAATATCGATGAAAAGCTCCATGGAATGATTAACTGTAGGCATATCAATGATGAATTCTACAATCCGGCGATGTATGCTGGCAAATGTCACGTGGTCAAACCACTTTAATCGATGATGATAATGGGAATTGGTGCAATAGCCAGATTTTTTTTCATAACTCTTTTTTTTCTAACTCTTTTTTTTCCTGGCTTCATCAACTGCAGCCCATTGCTCGAGTCTTGATGCGCTCAAGCTATTTTTACTGGACTATTTTTAAAGGATCTGCAATTAAGATAAGAGCACGAAATGACGATGTGAGTCATAAATACGTGTTGATGCTCCTGGCTTCAGTGCCAACTTCATCTACAACTAGTTCATCTTTCATGAAAAAATTACCTTCACTTTTACAATTTTAGCATTTGCTTTCACCTCTCTCTCTCTCTCTTTCCTTCCAGTATTCCATAAATTTGGAATTCGCTGACAAGATTGCTAATTTTTTTCTTTCTTCAGTATGATTTTACAAGTGGTTTATTTAAGCTCATTTTGATCGTACAGCCCGGCCGAAGCCAGTGCGATTACACATCATCCGTCGCTATACGTAAATCGCTGACCCGAAGACGCACGCACGTGCGCTTCAGGGCCCCTTCCAGCAAAAAGTAAAGCGCAACGAAGCTGAGACTAACCGATGTGCGAACGTTTTTCGCTTCGCGGGGCGCTCTCCTGGCCTCAGAGCTTCTCATAATTCACGATAAAGGAGCGTGAAGTACGGCCTGCTGCTGCTGGTGCTCGCCAGTAGCCCGCAGAGAGCAGCTCTCGTGATCTTCGCGTTCTTCCACCAACGGCGTTATATGTAACAAGCCCTTCCCTCGCCCTTCCTTTTTCCGTCCGCACAAACATACGTATATTAATGCCCACAGCAGGCACCGGCACTCCTAGCTGCAGAGAAGCCAACTACCCGAGGGACTATCGGGGAGGAATAACCCCTGGCCTTGCCCCCATTAAACTCAACGTGGCTGCGTTGCCAAGTGTGTTCGTGTTTCTCAGTATACGAGAGTGCGAGTATGTGCGAGAAAACAGAACTTTTCCGTAACTCTGCTTCCCATTTTTTTCTCTCATAGAAAATTCTTTCTACGTCGTTTTCTACCATCCCCAATATACGCCACTCACCCCATTGAAATACATATACGTATACATACGTGAAAACTGTAGAAAAAAAATGTATATCTCACACATATTGTCCACATGTTCTATATCTCACGCATAAAAAATGAGACATGCGAAAAATATATGAATTTTGTGAGAGGTACATAAAGCAGATGGGAAATATAGGTGACGTATATTTTAACGATGAAATGTTCAGTATCCTCATCTATATTGGTCTATATTTTTTACAATAATTTTCTTTCCTCTCCTTAGACAGCAATCGGCGATCTTATATTTTTCTCTGCCATCGCTGCACATTATTTCGTACTATACGCTCTATATTTTTGCACAGGAATTAAAACACGATAACAGCAGAAAATCTAATTTTTTGGTGCCAATTTCTATTTGAGACTCGTTTGAAGTAAAACTCGTTAAAGTAGTAGATACATTCCAAAGAATAGTGAAATTTTGAAAGAATTTTTAGAATCTTTGGAATACTCGGCCACGTTCCATTCTTGACGTTGAGAAAAGAAATGAGGAAAAAAAAAGAAAAAGTATTAAAAACGACGGAGACGGTTACAACGTTCCAACGGAAGCTGTAACGTTCCACTATCTTCACCGTGGCTTTTCCTTCCTTATTTTCTTACTTCATCCCACCTATTTTTCCTTTTTTTTTCTTTATTTTCTACCCGCTCTTTCATCCCTTCCTACCGCTTGTGAGGGATTTCTCATCGTTTTGCATTTTGCGCATTTCACCCTATTTGCTTCTTTCTGTGGTAGTAAGCGCGTATGTACAAGCAACTGTCTCGTTGGTTATTATAGATTATGACCGAGAGTGCCCAACCGTAGCGGCGTTTCAGGATGAAACTTCCCATCCGGTTTTTGCATATTAGTTAATGTACTTTGCAATTTAACTGAGATCCAATTAAAGAAACGGCTATTAACGTTTCTTTCTCTCATTCTCCGTCTATATCTCTTTTTCTTGCTATATATCCCTTTCACTCGTTTCGTGCTCTCCGTAATGTTCGAGCTGCTGAGTATTTCTATTTTGCTCTCTATATATCTTCCAAGAGTTTTTTCTTTTTAGCTCCTCTTCACCTTCCTGAGGCAACGATACAACGTAAGACAATTGCCTCCTCGAAATAATCACGTACGCGTGAAGGACTGAGAAAACGCTTCCGCGGAAAATTGAGTGCCACTTCCCATATGGCCACGCGTCCTGGTTTTCGCAATTAGGAGCTCCGCATTGTTCATTTGCCGGTATTTCATTTACCAGTTAACCTTTTTACCAGTTAACCATTTGCTTCTTGGAATTTATCGGATAGAGGTATAGAAATAGAAGGGGGAATAGGTAATGAATGAGTCGTAGAATCTGGATCCAATATTTCCCAGATCTTAATGATATATCAAACCTTAGCCACAGAGTAATTGAACATATGAGTAAGAAACTTGTTTCCTGAATCAAGATTCATAGATTTTTTTAGGTGACTAATTTATGGTTTCTCATCCTTCAAATAGTATTCGGCTTCGACCAGTTTAATCTGTGTTTCTTTTTTTTTTTACTTTTCATCTCTCCTAATTATTTTTACATACGATGAAAGTGTCAGGGAGCAAGGCTTTGCTGGAGATACAGAGCCGATCAAACATTCTTATTTCTTATTCCAAAATCTCTTGATCTCTGTGCCTTTGCTTGGTATTTCAATGAATGCGTTTATAAACGCATATTTTTACGAAACATGAAAGTGTCTATACCTCTCGAACGATATCCAAGTCCTACGCGGTGGAGCAACGTATCTTGGCGGGGAAATTCGTGCTCGCTGTTTATGTGAACTTATGACCAAATTATCCAAAGCGTTCAATTACCAAGATATTCATGCTCTCATCTTCTATCCCCCCTACTTTTACCCTCTCTCTCTCTCTCTCTCGCATTCTCGAACTTCGTGAATAATTCATAAACTCGCATTTGGTAGCACAAAATGTGAGTATGAATAACAATAGGACGCGAAGCGAAAAGCTTGGATAATGTGAAAAGCACAATAGCCGGAATCAGGGAGACGCTCGGCTTTAGATTTTATAACACAGAGAGTGGATCATTATATATCTGTGTTGAATAAAAAAAAAAGGCAATATCGCATGGGAATGCCTTTTATCAAATTCTCTTATCGTTGACGTCACCAGTCACATTGTTCAACTATATAACTTTAAATTTTATATTGACGAAATCTCGCCAATCGAGAGAAAAAATGCGTATCATAAAAGGTATTAAATTTCTTCTCTACTTTTAATGTCCATATATCATTATGCGACGATACATGGAACCTTTCAATTTCCATGGATTTCCCCTTCGGGTTATTGCAGTATCGGAAATCTATCGTTTTTCTTTTGATACTCCATATTAACTTTAGTTTGCTTTCTTATGGATATATGTTCATAATACATAAATATATATTATATTATATAATACAGAAGACGGTAACGTATAATATTTTCTGAATGCACGCACAATACGTGGGGCACGCGCGATCGTATATATGCGTATTATAAATACTTCGGAGAGCTCTTCTATTTTTAATGAATTTTTTGTTTCCCTGAATCTTTTCTTCTTCATCGTGGGCGGCGTCTCCTTTTGGATCCCTCGGGCGGTGACAAGATCTAGATATGTAGATATATCCACCAAGTCTACGCGTCATATGTTGGCATCGTAGTAAATAATTCATCGGGTTCAAAGTACCCGAAGGCTTTTGCTGCGGATATGAGCACAGTATATACATAACGATGTGAGCTTGTCTGAACTGAATCTCGGTTGGCTCAATACAGCAGCGAATAAAATCTAACTTAAATGTATCAATATATGCAATTTACAATAGTATGATGCATGTTATTGCAATTAAGGAATGCTTTTTTCTTAACATATACCGAAGGATGGATGGGAAAGAGCTAATAGCAATCTTTCAATGATTATTCAATGAGGAAACGAAAGAAAATTGATTTGCTTTAAGGGGTAGACGATGGATTTCTATAATAATGAACCTTACATGAGAAATTAAAGCTCAAATGATTACCGATTAGAGATCATGTTGATTATGTTTTATGCGTGCATCAGATGAGATTAAAAAAAATTCCGAAAAATTTTCAAATTCCTATCATAAACGAAGGCTCAGAACTGTGGCAAGAAAAATTCAAAAAATTGCTCAGCAACGCATCTGCTCATATTGATCAAACAATTTTCTGGTATCCATGATTCTGTAGGGTTTTCTGATATCGTATTACGAAATTTACCTAAAATTTCTATTTAATGCTCGAAAAAAATCAGCAAACATATGTATGCATCTTATTTGTCGGTCAAAGACAACTACGATTCTCATACAGCTGACAATGATGTACAATGTTGAAATCCTGTGTACTCATAACGAAAACAAACGTTTTCAATCAGGATATCCGTTCTGCTACATATATTATTATAGATGCACCGGAAACCAAAAAGCTCCGAGAACGTATTGATTCGTAAGATTCTTGTATAAGCATTTCGAATAATTGTATCGAGTTGCAACTTATAATTATACCAGACATAAGACCACGATTTCCTCTTCACTACCTTGCGTCGCCGCACTGTTGCACTGATGAAAGATTAACAAACGAAAACAAGGTTTTTTGCACTTCGAAAAACAAGACAGAAGGTAATACGTCGGACCGACGTCAGATGTTGTAGTGAGGAAGTAGTAGAGACAATGTTCTTTGTCTCTTTATTTTATCGCTATCTATCTCTCTCTCTCGCTCTGGCTTTATCGGCGCCAAGGAACAAGTTTTCCCATTCCGTTGCCAAGTCACGTCGTGAGATCTGGTAACTTGAATTTAAAAAAAAAGAGGCTGTGTTATTTCCTTCAATCCCCATCCTTTTCTCTTTCTCATTCTCACGGAAATCGAACTTCCCTTTCCTCACTCTTGATCTGTATTTAGTATTTGTTGTTCCAGGATTGTTTCTAAATGATGCGTTGATAATAAAGTAGTTTATGTATCAACGACTAAACTAACTGACTATAATCAGGTTCCACGACGTTTCTACTTCAAGCAAATTTTTTGTGAAGTTTATTTTTCAATTCAATTTCTTTTAGAGGTATAAGATTTTTCGTACCCATTTTAAGATGAACGGAAGAAGACGCCGATTTTTTATTTGACTCGACAAACTTCCAAATTATGAGTATAATAATTTTCGTTTTCGCTGAATGCTCTACGATTTTCATCGTATCTCGTAAAGGCTATATATTTTTTGGATCGTTAATCTTTCTGGCATTTTGAAGAGAAACCTTCGTGAGCATCGGAATAAAGTGTTGAACTTTCAAAATAAAAATAAAAAATAGAGAAATCTTGAGAATCCGACGATCTCATTTTCGTCTCACTTTGCCGCAAATTTGATCGAGTAATGGAACGTCATGCTCTGAGTGTTTACACTATTTTTCTGTGGTCCAGGAAACGATGAAACCTTTCCAAGCTAACGCAACTCGATGAAGGTAACGAAAACAATATTTACGAAATAAATAACAGCACGAGCGAGAGAGCTGAGGTACAAACCGTACGTATATATGGCCCTTCCAATTTCCTGAAATGGAACGAACGAGCTAGCAGGTGTTTCAGCACGTGACTCGTGCGCATTATCCCTTTTTCCACTCGACAGCTACAGTATCCCGATTTGACAGCGCAGAGGAAAAATCTCCCCGTCACGCGTCACTTTCAGAAATGAAAAACGAGTTATTTAGTAAAATCCGATGATTTTCAAGTGAAAACGCTCACTGAGAGCAAATCACAGATTGTCAGAAAATCTCCTATTTCATTAGAAAAATTATTCAGAAAATTAAAAAGAGTTATCTGGATTTTAATTAATGTACTGTTCACGTAATCAATCGATGTTCTTTTTGTGCCAGTGATTCATTGATGAATTTGAAGCTTCATCTTTGCTGTTATTGACCAATTTGTGATCGAACTTATTCATTCTGTGAATAACAGTTGATGAGATATCTTGCAATTCTCGGTGTCGATAAAATAACGATAAAAAAATGACTAATTTTCATAAGGCGAAATATTTTCTAAAAAAGTATGTTTCAATTATGCGGTATTTAATTTTAACTGGACATCGAGAAGATTTTTCTCACGTTGGCCTCTGTAAATTTTACCGTGCGAACTGCAAAAATTACAAACTATTTTACGTATTCCAAGAGGGAAAAAACTCGAACGCCCACGAATAAATGCAATTAGCCAACCTGTCTCTGCTATCCCAACATTTCAGTCCATCAGAGCATATTGTACCGTAAATTTCGCAATCAAAATTCCTTTTGGATCCGATCTCCCCGTGTATTATATGTCTTACAGGCTTAGAAGTATAAAATCACATCGAAAAGCACAATTCGCGTTGTTTTGTATATTCTGCAGAAGACAAAAATAGAACGAAAAATGAAACGAACGCGGTTCCCGCACTAAAAATCGAAATCATGACAATAATTGAAGTGAAAAAACAAAATTTATGAAAATCCATTGGGGATCGAAACGACTGGTACAAATATCCTATCGAAATATTTATCATATTTCATAAAACCAAAGTCTCTTTCAAGCTTTCCTTCAAATTCTTTTTTCCAATTGCCACGGTTTAAATTGCCAAATCGATTCTTTCGTAAGTGCAAACTCGTCTAGCACTATCTCAATGGAATCGATCCCATGTAATGGCTGTGACGATTATTTTGTGCCGCCAATATTGTGCATCAAGCCAAAGGACTTGATGCACAAAGAGATGCGTGCAGTCTTGATAATTAATCCTGTCTGCGTAAATTTTTCCCTGTACCAGGTGTTCCATTCACTTGTTTAAAATACGAGCATATAGTAAGGTCTAGCCATACTGGATATCACCAATGTATTGAAACGTTTCATGATTTTTGAACAGTGGTTAGTTGTTCAAAAATCGAAACTTAGGATTTTTGAGATCCTCTTCTCTCTCGTGGAGAGGTGTGCAGGTTCGTGCACTGACCGGTGAGGTCTTTGCTGGGAGTGGGAGTCACCTTCCGATTTCCCCGTCTTGCCCATCGAGGAGATAACTCGAACTCGGAAAGCAAGAACGACGATTTCGTCCGGATCATGAGCAAATAGTGCTCCACTGTGAGCGCCTCCTTCTATACGCCATAGGGCTTAGCCTCACTACGGCGTCTCTAAGGACAGCGAACTTCTCGTGACGAAATCGGGCTAGGCCTCGCTATTTCGTCACCGTACTTTAATTGTACGAGAAGCTAATTCCTCTATAGAGGTTATCAGTGCTCCATTATTTCAATGTGTGTGAATTTTTGTGTGGGTAGGAATAAGGAGAAGGAAAATGGAAAGGTGAGGGAGCCTTATCGGCGTCCGGGTGATGCTCTGCTGACGCGAGAGCGCTCAGTCCGTCGCCCTCTGTCAGGATTTCTGTGAAACCAGAAATCGTGACAGGGGATAAGGCTGTCCCGTTACAGTATATAGTTCACGTGCAAAGAGCTTTGACGGATTTACTCTCAAGCGACAGTGCACGCGATAAGAACGCCTGCAGGTATTCTCGGATGTATACATAGCCTAACAACATTTAACCCATTCACAGAATAACTTATGTCATCCATATACATACATAAGTTTAATCATATATACATATATGCATGCGTGCTGCATGCAAGGAAATTTCTGGTGAACGAGCTTCACTGGAGGTACATTCGCTCGCAGTCTAACGAATATGCTATTTCTCGTTGCAACGATCTGCTATAGGTGCTTGTAAACGTCGTCATCCTTTATTCGTGTAGGTATAAATTCATTACGGACAAGTTGAGTGTCTTCGAATACACCCGTCAAACCTGATCGTTCCTCTTTGCTCGGGGACCACCTGCCTTGTGTGAATTATCATGGCCCCTTTCGAAAAGTATTACAATTTATGTACAGTAAAATTATTAGTCCTGTGTAATGAGAAGAAAATCATTCAACTATCTATAATATTTAACGATAATAAATGAATAAATAACGACTTAATTGCTTGTTTAAAAAGTCAAATTTTTTGAGGCTCAAACGTGTTTCTCGGGTTTTTATCACAGTTTGTTGTACGGAAAAAAACGTAACAAGATCATCATCACTTCGGAATGGGACTATTTTTTTACGTACGTTCAATATTAGCCCTGTAACTTTTCGACGAGACCTTGCAGCAGTTTATTCCTGTTCTTATTCCTGTCTTTTTATTTGTTCTCTTCGCACCAAATATAATTTGGCCCAACTGTTTTATTCTGTATAAAAGGGGAAGAAACGAATGGAAAAGACTCAATGGAGCTGTTACAAGGTAAGAGAGACTTGGAACCAAATACAATGAGGGTTGAAACTAGGAGGAAAATAATAGTCCCCTGAGAAAAAGATAGAGCTGATCACCCAAGCTCCAAGCTTTTGAAGAGGAAAACTCGCTCGAACTCGGGGGACTTGTCCATCATTTTTTTTTTCTTACCTTTTTCCCCTCCTGATTTTACCTTCTCAGCCTTGTGAGGATGCCAGACCCCAAGGAGAAACGTTATATCCTTTATTGTCATTGTGGACGTAATTCGACACATACACACATATACCGATATCTATCAAATGATGTCTTCACATGTACTACACGCGAGACAAAAGGAGCATTATACGCTTCACTCAGTTTGATATTATTTGCTATAGAACACCTCTTGTAGGTACCTTTTTTTCCGTCTTCTATATTTCTGATGATGTTCTTTGAAAGCCAATATCGAGGAGACTGCCAAGTTTACCTCTTACAATGTCTGCAGCAAAGACCGTTCATCTCCTTCTGCCTGACCACTTCTTTCTTCTTCTCTTCGGAAAACTGTCTTGCTTCTTTTTTTCTCATCGTTAATGGCCCATTCTTTCATAAAATCTTTTTAGCATCCCCTATAGTCAGTGCCCGGAAGGTCAAAACAATTATGTGAAATCACCCCGAGAATGAGGAGCATTTCAATGACGGAACTGATACAGTCATTTTGTACAATTTTTTGGATGAAATTGATAAATATGAATAAAAAAAAAAGGAAATAAACCTTCGAGTACAGGGTGATACTGAAATAAAGCAAATAGTTTCAATAGTTATAAGGATGAATATTATATTATCATTAACATGGATACATTCGTACGAAAGCTGAGGTGCAATAAAAAACGAATGTAATGAAGAATGGAAAAAAAAAAAATTGCAAAAAGGAGCATTACGATAAAAAAATCCTGACGCTCAGACAATTTCTTGGGAATCCTACAAATCATTGTGAATCAGATGTTAATGTATTCCAACGATTTCACGTCTCGTCGAAGGATGTATAACCCTGAGGTTCGGTTGTTCAAAGAAGCAGAAAAAACGACTGGTGAAATATTTCATTCGGTTTGAAATCGTTAGCTGCGTGTCTCACCTTGATAAATTCTCACAAGGTTGTAGTGACCCACATATCTTATTATAGATCATTGATTGATCACGATCCAGGAGGCGTTCAGATGACTGCGCAATTCTGGTGGACCAAGCAGGGTAAATGGAATAAAAAAAACTGACCACGGATATACGTGAAATGAGTCTGTAGTATTATAATACTTTTTGCAAGAGGATTTTATGTACTAGCGAATCGAAACGGCAGAAGCTTTGATCCTATTGGTTTCGTTTTCTCGCTCGCTCGCCTTCGACTCTCAATCCATAAGACCTGAAGATTTTTATCCCTGTTGAAATCTCGTCGAGATAAATCACGAGAATCTCATTCGGCCCAGTAAGCTCCCTCTTCTTTTCCTCTTTCCTCCTTTTCCCACTCCATCTTTCTCTACAGAACGATTTATCGCTCAGCGTGCACGCATTTACGAAGAATGTTCTTCTCTTGGGTATGGAATTTTCTCGCATCGCTGCCACACACCGCCAATCTCATATTGTTCGGCTTTATTAGCGCGAATGGGTTTCTCCTGCCTCTGATATAAGGTACCCACGCGATATAGCAGAAAAATGAGAAGAAAAGCAGAACTTTTTCAGTTCAACTGCCTTTTTTTCATCTTTTATTACCTCTCGTTATTTCATCCATACCTCTCGGTCCAGCTTGATTATTTCACCTAATTAAAAAAAAAAATTTAAACAAAAATGCTTTGATCTGCTTTGGTGAAATTTGGAAAATGCTTTGGTGAAATAATTATTTCACCAAAGAAAATATTTGGGATCTGGGTGAGATAATTATTTTGAAAATTGTCACATAATCGTATAATAGTATCTTGGTTGCGTCCTCTGTTTGATAACGAAAAATCGTCGATAAAAGATAATCGGAACAACCATCGCAATATCATTTGATTTCAACTCCACTAAATTTAATGAAACTTGAAAATATCTTACGTCAGTATCTCACTCATAGGACTGACTTTTCCACCTTCGTTCCTTTCATCTTACCGGAGGAAGTTTTTTGGAAACACGCTCTCAAGCCATCGATCATGCAGTTTTTTTCTTAGCTTCAAAGAACCTGATTCGATCTTATCTTTTGTCCGTTAGAAGCCATCGAACCTCATTGGCTCGAGGTTAACATGTATGGATGCTCTACAAAGAGTGAATAGATTCAATATAAAGACGCAACATTTTTCACACGAAAGTTTCACGTTGCTTTTGTATTTTGTGTACATGAATGGGAAAATAAATCACATACACCGTTGCGAATTTGTTGGTGTCACAGAAAGGAATGATTGCCTGGGCTGGATTTCAACCTGTGTAGAGTCCGGGACGCATTTCTCTGCACTAAACAATTCACTAACCTGTTCACCTATAAAATAATCCATTTAACTTACGTACTACTGTAGTTATTCATGGGAATATAGAGGACGCGTCTAATCATGTTACATTATCGAACACGTAATACTTGATTTTCAATTCATTAACAGGGAGAACAAGACACAAGATGACAAACGACGTATATGCCTATAACACGTGAGTGATAGGTAAAAATAAAACATATCCACCTTAAAACCCAAAACACAATTTAGTGCCATTGAAGGAGTGTATTGATGAAATGAATGTAAACATTTATCATGCAAAAAATTCGGATTTTTAGGATGAGTATTGAGCTGAAAGAACATTTTTATTCGTAAACTTACGGAAAATATTGTAATCAGAAAAAAGATTTTTCGATATTGAGTCAAAAGCTTCAATTGTCACTAACATATACCTCGAACAATCAAACAAGTGTTCACAATCTGTTTCTTCGTCATTAAAGTTGACAGAATTTCAACCAGTGGCATTATAAAATTTTCCTACCCTCGAAATTTTATTTGTTTTGAATTACGAAACACTTAATTATTATTTATAAATGGATATTGTACACATGTCCATACGTTCTAGTATTTCACGATAATTTCGAGCGTAAATTTGAACGAAATATTAACTTTTTACTACTTTTCATGAGAATTTAATGACTCTCAGCAACTTCAATGCAATAATGAGGCATTCCTGATCGACAAATTAGCAATTTATTACCATTTCTGCTATACCCATCAATAATATTCGTACAATTGAATGATCATACATATTTAAAAATTATAGTTGCTACCGTACTAACATTCTGAATGGAAAATATGTATAAAGTACTTACGTTCGGATTCATCATAAAACCACGAATACTGAATTCAAGTTCGTATGTGTACATGCTTCACATGTACTATGTCATTGGTTTAACGAACCGTGTTGGTTTTGTGCTACACATCGTTCAGTATAAATTAAACGTATAATTGAATTATACTGAAATCAGAATTTGATTGGAAAATTATTGATACAGTAATTCACTCTTCGTTGCATTATATGCTTCGAAAAATGTGAGTTACCAAAGGTTTTGACTATGGATTATCACGTATTGCGAAATTAAATTCAATTGTACCGTAATAAAACAATTATGCTCATATACCCTCGTTGGCTCGTTATAAATGCCGGAATATCGAGTAACGTTGGTTTAGCTTAGGAAAAAATTCGAGGTCTGCTTTTCCACGTTTACATATTTTTTTCACAGAAGCCAATTTATATATTCTCGTACTTCCTTTACATTTCGTTATTTTTACCGGAGTATACGTTCGAGCGAATAGAAGGTAAACGTCCACAGACACAGTGTTATCGTGACAAACATTGCAAACGGTCAAGCAAATGGAATAGGTGAGCTTAGTCTTTTGAAAGAGCAAACTGATGTTGGAGCATAGCTAAAAAGGAGTTGTCGTCAACCAAGAAGACGTTGACGATGATGACGGGGAAAGGGACGTGGTTTACCAGAAGAACCTTTTCCACGTGTTATACCTACCCCTTAAATTGGGTACGTGACATTCATCCGACACTCGCATGTTGACCGTACGGACGATGTTCAAGCATGAGTTTGAAAAAATCTCTCTTATTGTATATTCAACGTTACGAGAATTCAAGGTACTAAGATGACGCGTCCATTTGACCTGTCGTACCAGCAACCATTAAAAATACTTCGCACTGTCTAATAGTTAACTTTTATGCAGATGCTTCCAGAATTAACAACTAAAATATATTATGAGCTTTTGAAACTGAAAATATCTTATACGTAACGCGACTGAGAATCGATCTAATACGGAAATGGTAGTAGTGAATGGACCTAGGGGAGCAATTCTGGGAAAAGTTTTCTCACCGTTCAACCTCCTTTCATCCCGGAAGCAATTTTTCGAGCCCAGCCACATGATTTCTTTTCTTCTTTTTTCACTGTCCTCACATGCCTTCGTTCTTTTTTTTTCAATCTCATTCATTTTGATTGGCGTTGTTGAAGGGTGCAGAAGCTATTCAACATGTATTTACCCTGGTTACATTGTGATTGTTATTTCGTTTATCTAGATGGATAAAGATTTTGAATAGGCTTACTGAAGTAAGTATTTGACGCTGGCACTGTAAGTAAACTCATCTGTAGTAATTTCGCTTTTTATTCCAAATAGCGAACGAAGATGAATACTAAAGATTCTAGTAACTACATTGATCGTCAGTTATCGCGAAAGCCTCTTTATATTTAAAGCTTCATGTGTAAAATGGTGCTTGTATATTGCATACGACTATCAGGACTATATGTGCATCGAGAGAGGAAGAGAGGGGGGGGGGAGTAGGAAAAAGAGAGCGAAAGAGAGAGAAAGAGAGATCGCAGGACGCTCACGTGATTCATGGCTACCCCGCCGGTACTCTCGGTTCGTACGATAACGAAAGTTATTACGCGACTCGGTCGTGCATGTCGACAAACCGTCGGCGATTTAACCTCGGTCGAACGATAGCAGGGTGGCAAGAGAGGTGGGGAGAGAAACACGAGGAATTATTACGACATTGCCTAAGCGTAAACTCTCCTACATCCGTTGGTGCTTCGCTTCATGCTGCACACTATCCCGGTAATACACACACTAGTCGTCTTCATCGTTGTTGCCAACGTTTTGCTCTTTTCAAACCGGCACAGCAACAACAGCGAAATAAGATGGAAGGGTGAAAGACAGACCTGGACGCAAGAGCTTCGTTAAACGAAACCTGTTGCCTCGAATATCGTCTTATTTAACGGGGTAGTGAGATATCGTCACATAAAGTTTCATATCCTTAAAAGTCTCCTATCTACGTATCTCTGCGTCTTAGTTACTCTACATAAAAATCTCATGAAGGACCAATTGATTATAATTCTACTGCGACCTCGAGGGTTCTTTCATGTAAATACGAGCACCATATACTTAGAATGAGAGATGCAGGAATATGCTTCGAGGGGATGTGCTTACAGCTTTAAAGAAACGTTTCGAGGTAGCGTCTATGTTTTTAGACGAATCCAACGGATATGGCATAAAGAAACAGTGTTCATGTCGGCCACTTAATAGGCATTTTCAACTCGAGTTATCAAACAATGTTCTCGACATTGACCCATGTACGACAACGGCTGCCAAGTTAGATGTGAATTCAAGTCTGTAAGAATACAGCCACTAGTTACCTGCGCATACACAATAACTTCTCTACAGTCAGAACACTGTGAGACCAGTGTGGATTTTCCCAAGACCACGCATGATGTTCAATCTTCATGCTGATAGCGCAATATATTTGTAAAAGAATTTAAAATTTACGTTAAGCCTCTGGACTGCTAAAAAGGATGGTTAGACATACGGAATCATGGGGGCGTTTCAACGTTCATGCTGTAAAGACCAGTCCAAGTTTCCTAAAGGAGTTTCGCTGTTACCAGTTTGCTTTCAATATCCATTTCGTCGTTCGCTGGTTCGGGACGTTTGCGACAGAAAGGGGCAGCGACCGCGTGAATATCGCGCAGCATACGTCCAAAGAAAAGAAGAGAGAAACTCAGAGTGTATACATCTAAAGCAAGCTATACGGAGATTTCAAGTGGGAGGACGAAAAACGCATGAAAGACGAATGAATGAAACCATTCAGGTAACATGTTTATGCGCTCACTGTGCGACAGCAACAGCGGTCGTGACGGTACACATAAGATACACGTTCGTCGCCGTTCATTCCTTGGCTCGTGTTCAAGCATTTCAGCGCGAATGTGTACATATAACAATCTACGGGCTCCAGTCGTGAAACGAAAGGGATGCTGGAACGAGGAAACCACTCTACTCACCCGCTGCTCATTGGATCACGTGATCTTTTTTTTTTTTTATTTTCATTTATTACGTGGATGCTATTCAATACAAATGGCATGCGTAATGAAGCGGTGTTACGGTCAATAAATATGATTGATCCATTTATAAAAAGAAAAGAAACAAATCATAAACTCTAATAGTTAAAATTCCAGTTGCCTTGGTACTATTGTCTATCAATATACAAATCTATCGGTTGAAAAATCGAACCAATGAGAATAAAAAAAATCTTAGCTCACAAAGAAAAGTCGCAAAAATTTGCTGACTATTTTGGTCGAATCGGACGAGCAGCACGAAAATGTTCACTTTCGAAATTTGCAACTATCTCTTCCACGCTTGTGGCAGCCGAGTTATTAGGAAACTTAGCTATCATACTGGAAGCAAAGTTTTTACGCTTGCAACAAATTATAATAACCGATGTTGAATACAGCTCATACTCTGATGAATAACTCATCGACGTTATAAAAATATCCAACACTGTTGCGGTATGTTTTAAGTGCAAAACATCGCCCTGGGATCTAAAAAGAAACTGCAGGTAACATCTACAGTCGACCGCAGCTAATAGCTAATGTACATATGCATATTATATAGACATATATCGATAAAAATTAAACGCCGACGATATCTCGGGGCGGACAACACGAGCACCGTCGAAGTAGCAGTCATGTTCCTGTTAGGCGGGGTGACAAGATCGCAGGTAGATTCTGAATGGATAATGAGCCCAAGATAGAAGAAGGAAAGGGTGGCCCGATGAAGATCTCGTCAGTTCCGCGTAATTACCTCCCACACACGTGGCTTCTTGAGCGCACATAGTACGTTCGCTTAGCAGTGTTAAGTCGCCCCGGGACCACATCGACGGTATACGATGAGTGCATGGACTCTCTTTCACCTTGACGTTCCTTAGTAACGATTCTCAAGGAGGTGATTTCTTATACGTATGTATATACTCATGGCTTGGCATACGTTGTACCACGAGCTCGTATACGAGAAACCTTCGTGTTCTTACAACGAGAGAGCCTTATATTCACCGGGGGGACTGTGACGTCTCTATGCGCGCGTGCCACGTACTACGTATACTCTTGAAGGGAGAATTCTATGGAATGGATTCTCGCCTCTTATTTGTATTAAACTGATGATTATGCTTCTCGTTTGCGTCCGTTTCGAGATCATGCGCTATCGCGCTTTTACATTTCCGGTTGACTCTGTGTTCTGAAAAACATTCTCTAAAATTTATAGATTTAATTTTGCGGTGAAAAAAAAAATGAATATATGCAAAATTTTCACTTGATAAACTCGTACAAAGTATTATGTCTTTTGCCGATAATTTGTGCGTCGGAAGTATATCTAATGAGGAAGAGAGCATAGAGCTAATATTGGCTAGTGTGCTTAACTATTTGATACTTATGAATCATTTTTCCAGTAATTTTGAAAGGTACGTACGCAATTCTCAAGCCAGAACGGAGCGAGGTACTGATGAGGGCAGAGATAGATCCCAACTCTGTACTGTAGATAAATTGGAAGCAATAAATCCTGAAATTCAATACTGCGATTTTATCCACTTATATCCACTTATATGTATTTAATGTTATGATTTTTTCGTGTAAAATCAGGTTGGTAGCATTGTGGCTAGCATATAGAGACCCCCTTGACCTGCGCAATCCTCGAAGTAGGAATAGGACTTTCTCAATATACGAAGTTCAACTCTTGCTCAGACTCAACATCTACAAAAATGCGTGCATCAATGTCAGGTAATTGGAAGAGTGAGAGAGTTCTTGTTCAGGTTTACTGCATATGTATATGGTTCCATTGCATAGATCTTTGCGTCGGTGGCTATATTCTCTAGTGCAGTGTAGATCTGTACCAGAGACACCCCACTACTACTACTAAGTCACCGTGGTGAGCTCTTACTGTAGGAACCACGTCGTCGAGCGTTCTGAGCTGCGCTACTCGACTAATTGCAGCGGTGGATTCTCGAGGGTTAACGATAAGACGACCCTCTCTGTACCCCCGTGCTTCTCTCCACCATCCATCGTTAGCTCGCAGCGCATTTCCGGCGTGTATCTACATCCCCAGTAAGCCGTTAAGAGAGGGCGCCCAAGAGGTTAGACCCGCCTGTAAGGGCGACGATGACGAGAGAGTCAGAGAAGGTCTCGCAATAACGCGAGGAAATTGCGTTCTCCACCATGTTGTACCGATAATTCACAGTTTACATAGCACCCCATACTGGCAACCTCGTAGTTTCATGCGAGGGCGAGTCATTACGTTGGAAAATAATTCATATATGACGAGCTTATATTTCATTATCTTCACGCACAATCTAGAGTCAAAAATGGATTTTTAAGGTAGGTTGGATTTGACATCGAGATTGATTAAAAAAATATAGTGCTAATTACATAAAAATTTATATCCAGAACCCGGAAGTCCTAAAAGAGCGTAACTGGATTGTTTAGATGACCTTTTCTGAAATGATAGTGAATGGGGATTACAAAGGATCATATGATGTAAGACCTTTTCCAGGAGCTGGTCGTCATAGACAAGAATCGCAGCCTCTCTCACTGGACATCATTACGTTGATGCTCACTTAGTCATGGTCATTCTTGAGCTCTGAAGTCGTTGTATTATGAAAAATGGGCAGTCGCTCGGCACTGACGTGCACAAATCCTCTCTATGGCAAGTAGGTTCATAGGGTCTCAACTTTTACTGTCCTACCTCGACGAGCGTTTCAGCGTTGGCAATTTGAAAAATTGAAGCGATCAAAGTGAAACTACTTCCTTGTAATTTTTGTCCTTTATTTTGATGGTCTCACTCTTGTTTATAGTATTTTTCTCCAATTTCTAGCAGTGTGAAATACCAGCAAAAGCATCTCTCGTGGTTTCTAAATTAATACAATATAAATGCAAATTAAACTGCACCACAAGTCTACCCTGCCATGAATAACAAGCGTACTTCGTTATGCGAAAGAGTTTTGGGCGAAAAAAAAAGAAAATAATCCAGTATACTCGTTCCGCGTTGATGCTCCGAGTCAAGGTTCATGCTTTAAGTAGATTCGAGATAATTGGTCAAATGTATTAAGTATTCATCCCTTCGCTTGCTTATATGTTTAAAGACCTTCAATTGACAAACGTAAATTTTATTGATTGTACCATTTTGCACCGAGCACTGGAGGATCAGCCTTAGTGACGTTGAAGGCTTGATTTCATCTACCACATCGCCAAGGATCATAACATCATGATGCAACGAAATACTTGAGAGCAAACTCATTGAATTTTAGAGTTTTGTAATAATAAAAACACAAACTAAGATCGTACACCTGCACCTCTTGACGTTGAAGCATGAAAGCTTGAACCCTGAGGCACAGCATATATCCACATAGGCACACACTTGGCTCGAAGTGGTCGTAAACTCCACTCCGAACGCGCAGAAGCTTTTAGCAGGGCTCATCACATTTTTCCGCTCAGGTCGTTCGGAAGTGGTACTTGGCTATATACACCGGTGTAGTTCATGCGGCTCTAGTTTCCGTGGTGCCCGAAATTGCTCTGCTGGAGCAAAAGATACACACCTTCGTCGTGAAAGACGGAAAACTGTAATCTAGGTTGGCCTGTTTTACGACCGTCCGAGAGCATAATGTGAGACCAAACGAACAAGCACATGGGATTCTCCGCTTAATGAAAGTGAAGTCTATATCCATGATTGTACAGTGAGTGGAGGAATTGGAAGCCAAATTATTTCGAGGTATACAGTTTGTGTCAACAAGTGACCTGCATTTAAAAAGCTCGTTCTGGAATGACTTCTACTAAAATGGGCTCTCGATCCAACATGTGTCGAGAGGATTATGAAGCGATGCTGAATAATACTGATATAGATTCAAACTAAGAGGATTTATTTATCGAAACCAAGTTTTTGCTATTTCAAATATTTGGTTTCGAGTACTATACGTAATCAGCGATAAATTTATAATATTTGCGTATATTTCTTATATTCTGATATGCATTTTTTCTTTTATTTCCACGTGGACACGGCACGCTTTGTGGTATTCCAAATAATTCAAGCAGGCCAGTGGAGCCATAAACAACATGATCTTCACATAATCCAAGTACTCATTTTTCCAAATCCCGACAGCTACGATTTCAGCCAGACCATGGTGGCCGAGCTCAATTAAGGAAGTCAAAGTGCTGGAGGTCGTGAGCTTTCACAAAATTGCTATTTATGATCTAGAGAGGTCTCACAGAAGTTGGTGTGTGGAGAAGCCTCTTGAGGATGAAAAAAAGGGTGCTGCCAGTGACAGGAGGAAGCTGATGATAGTATAACAGGACTTAGAGAGTGCCACACTTTAGAACCCTTGGGCATAATATCGGATGAAAACTTCAGACCAAGATAAATGCCACGTTCAGCATGGCGTATGTATACGCATTGGGATGCTGCTCTATGTTATATCTTTAAGCACCTATATCTGTATCTGTGACACATAGACGATATCTTTTATCCTACTAGGGAAGTCATAAGACACAAACATTTTTCATACTGTACTTGTCCGGCACTCAACTCCAGCCTGTATAAATAATCTCTTGTCACTTTTCCTTTCTTTTTATTTATCTTCGTATTCACCCCTCTGCAGTGAACATATATAAATAGGAGCCCCTAGATGCGTGACTTGTCCAAAGACGTTTGGCCGCTGTCTCCTTTGCTCTAGAAGTCTTTTTATCTCAGATCGAATGAGTAATCGACTTGTCAAGGGACTGTAAAGCTCATTTTCAAACGGGCATATAGTACTACTTTACCTATGGACTGTGTCATGATATATGTACTATTATGCGTGACCCCTATCACCGTGATCGAGCATGATAGATACGATAGTCAGTGCCAGATACGAAGACGCTGTTATTGTCAATGACCATTCCTGATGGTGATGAAACAGCAACCTGCATGTACTCCGACCTTTCCACGTATTTAACAAAAGCTAACATTTTTTTGGCACATTTTTCAATATGTAAGTTGTTTTTGGAGTGAAACTTCTTCTACAAGGTTCTCGTTTTTAAGGTTTGCGTTGCTTTTTAACGCTCTTGTGGAGGGGGAAAAGAAATAGATACACATATATAGAGCCGGTGAGTGAAAGAATAAACATGCGCATGCGAACTCGTATACTCATGATAACGGAGAATCATACGGCGCGTCACTAGCAACCTTTCTAAAAACATTCTGACTTGGATTCTGCTTTATCTCGTTGTCTGTACTTTTAATTCATTGTACGAAGTAATTTAGTTGCTGCTTGCTTCAATTTTTATTATAAAATATTGTATATATGTGAGGTTAGTGATTCTCAGTGAATATTGAAAGTGACAATAGAAATATTGAGAGTGTTACAATTGGAAAAATAACTGGTAACTGTGGAAATAACCCGCCGGGTTCTGAATTATCTCATTTATGTTTATTCAATATGTATATTTTGAAAAACTCTTGAAATTTTCGGCTTTTCTCATGATTGTTTTCCCTTGTCATTATTTCTCTCTCCGTACGTATTACGCACTCAGTACGAAAAGTTTAACTTCCTACGCGTGTGCATACCACGCAATATACGATGTTTTTTTACCGATATCGATTTTTCTGTCGATATTTACCGAGTTAGCAACAACTCTTCTGTTTAGGCTGAACCGCGATGGAGCGCAGTAGTGAACACGTGCCTGAGATGAATTATTGAAACCATCGACTCTTTGCGCAGAGGCGGGGTGAGGTGAATGTTTTTGCCGTCCTTTTAACATAGAGCACCATCGACTATAATCCTTGCAGTAGCTCTAAGTCTTCTTATTCCGCTCTTTCTTCGTCTTTGTCGATCCCTGAACTCGAGGCGCGTTGGATACACAGTGCAATTAAAGCGTTCTCGAACGCCAGTGCCGATTGAGCAATCGATCTTGGATGAAATGAACGTGGATATACCTGGTTTGAAAAAAGAACCTGGAAAAAAATGTGAGAAGGTCCCGGCATCCCATTAGAGTAGGTGCTATAAGGCTCCTGAACGAACAAGCGGAAAGGGAGTCTCTTATCGACCGGGCATTTATTCTCGCTGCTGCTCCTTTAATGGAGAGGCCGTAATCGCGATTCAGCGCAATGGCAAAAACTCGTAGTCGTACAAATCGAATTTAAAAGAAAAAAAAAACGAAATTTATTCATGCAGCGATTAGCACGTATAAAAGGGTTAGACTAAATTACAAATAGACAGAATTTTACAATCCTGCTGATGATTATAAAGTTTTCCAAACTAATCTCATGATTGTAACCTCATTTAATTCCATCATTACTACATAGGATTTTACACAGAAGTAGTTTTAAAATGAGTCAGGATCCCGCATCAATATAGGATTTGCAGTTACGGGAGCATACTTCGACACATCCACATTATATCGTCATGAAATTATTGCAGCATGGAATGGACAATACCTCATATATACGTGAATGTTTATGAGGCCCATTGCATAGTGACCCGTATATTTAAAATTGATACGACATATACGACAAAGATTGTGGCGCTGTCACTTCACTCGTAGTACGTACATCATGTATGACGGTTTCTCGTCTGACCGCACATGAAGCAAACTTCTTGATGCCATTCCCTCTTTAACTTCGTAATACTTTCCTTCCTCATTTCTTTTACTGGCGTTTGTGCGAACATTTGGCCTGAATCTCGCAGTGACGCGAGCAGTTCGGCACGCCATGCTACACTCTAGGGAGACCGCGGAGGTTGTCCTCCCGTTAGGTGACCGGCGTCCGTCTTCTCAGGGCGATCGTGTCGACGAAAGAAACCGTCTCTCTTTCTCTCTCCCTCTCTCTCTTTGGATATGGCAGACAAGGCACCCTTTTGAGTTGTCGGTTGCCGCTCATTGCCATATAGTAAACGGTGACCACGATTACATACTGTTCTTCCCTCGGTATAAGTACGAGAGAGCATGAGCATTGACCACCACGTGTAAGTGATTTCCGTGTGGAACCGAGCGACACAAATGTCCATCGGTTACAAAGTCTCGTCGAAGGCGACCCCCATCCACGTGCTCTAGCGTGCTCTCAGGGTCCACGTAAATGTGCTCTCCAATTCGTAAGCTCACGACTTTGTATATCATCACCGTTTTTTACGTCGTAGGCGCAATCATACCTCAACGATACTAACGTTCAGTTGGTTGTTGCTAATATATAAAACAAATTATTATTTTAGCGTATCATCTTTTACGTTCGCCGTAAAAATACATTCTCATTAATGCGTCAGACGGTAATTGATTCGGTAGCCCAACGTCCAAGGTCGATATACCTCGTAAAACATATTTCAAACAATTATATTCTACGTTGAGTCTCAGTAGCACTTATTTCGTTTTATATACGAATAAATACTTTTATTACGTCGAATCAATATCACGATTCATTTCCGGTGAGGATGATAAATGAGTGAGAATCAGGATTAGCGATCATTCGCAGTTTGCGAGTCTCACACTGCGCAATGCTTCTTCAATATTCCAGATAGAGGAAAGATAGTGTAACATAAACAGCATGAAAATATATAACTACGCGGAATTGCTGCAGAGCTTGCCGGAAATGTACCTTATTAGCCCACACTGCCGTTTGCCGACGATGAACTATTGCGAAAGGGTGCTCAGAAATTATATTACGGAATAAGCGTGCGCAGTAGCGTACCGTCGATCGTCGAACTCATATACGATAGTATATCTTTATATATATAATATGTATGTATATATAAAACACAGTTCGGAATATCCCACGTGAATTCCCAGCAGTGCCTAACCATCGAACACCGCCGTCTTGTATGGCTATTAAGCTGCCAGATGGGAAGCAGCGTTAATTATCAAGGGGTTCACTGGACGTGGCAAGAAACCGATCGGTACAACGAAGAAAGCAGCAAGCCCCGCGAATCCACCGAGTGTGCGATTGCCCTTACACTCTCGCGGGATATCGGAGATCTGAAAGCAGTGCGCAAACTTAACTCCCGGTTCGATATACATAGAAGCATATATACATGTGGATAAGACATTGGCGCGAGCTCACTTCGACGCTTATTCCGTATCTTTTTTCGATAGCATTGATATATCGACATCGATTGGACTCTGCGATACTGCTCTATGCCTCCCAGGCGAAAGGAGAATCAAGAAACCAACAAGGAGACAACCTGTCGATGTCATTTGTAAGGTAAATCGAATTCCCGGTAATAAGTCGATCGGACACGCTTTATATATATACCTGTTAACCACTGGATCTGGTCAGCCATACGGGGCGATGCTAAGCTGATCTTGTAACTTCTTGTTTCCCATGAAAGTTCAATTTATCGGAGTACCCGCGAGCAAAGTTTATGTTGAGTTAACCAGCTCCTACGATCAAATATTGAAAGTATCAAGTATATAGGGCCAAAGCTCAAAACATTTATTGATATACGGATGTATAAGGAAGAGGAGTCAGTCGTATGGTAATATTATTGATTCATTTTTCCTGTAAAAATACTAGTTCGAATAATGACTTTCGATTAAAAAGTCAATAACAATTCGTACATTACGTGATGGTAAATCATTTATGCTTCATGAATATGTGATCTGATGATTATGGTGTCTTTTCCTTTGCAATGAAGATTTCGATGTACTACCCCAGTACTCATACCCCAATAAGTTGCATTCTGAAGTTGCCTCAATCCTTCATTAAAATTTCCTTTTTGCCATACATATAGGCTCTTCCGAAAATGTTATTTCATCAGTCAGAGGATATCTAATTAACAGCGTAGATTTATGCATGGCTCTCTACGTGAAAGTCCTTTATGGGTTTCCTTGAAACAATTTATTTGGTGCAACGAGACAACCATTTGTATCACTAATCTAGCAAGACGAACTAAATTCAGCGTGAATATGAATCGGAGAAAGACAAGAGCCCGAGGGAAAACGTGGAAAGCTTCTAATTTTAAATGGAGCCGTTCATCAGATGCCAGAAACCGTAATAGGACCACAAAGGTTCTACACTGGCTTTACTACCTACACGGGTACCGAACACTCCTCTTGATAACATTAATTCCTGATTTTCGATTAATTGCCGAACAGTCAAACGGCACAGTCTCAGGGGTAACCGTTAGTTGAAGTCTAATCGACGCTTTCCATCAGACACCAACGAATCACAATGGTTAGCAGCACCAACGGTAGCCAAACCTTTTTCTCAACTCAAGATTCTCTGGTATATCTTACCCGAACTTGTTCTTTTACCCGAAATGTACTGTTTATTTCTTCTCTATCGCTTTCTAAGCATTTTCTTTCATGCTTGATTTTTTTCTGGAGAATTCCCTCAATGAGAAAACCTCTGGGGCTGTTATTATTCAAGTCGACGTAGATCCTTGCGATGCTATTAACGATCGGCTGTAAAACGTGAGAGAGGAAAGGAACAGGAAGAGAAGGAGAAAGCAAGGTAGGAGAGCGTGTGTTCGACCGCTTCGTAGATGTTTAATATACGCACGCTTCTTTTTCTCGTATTCTGGGTTTCCTCAACTAGTAAAATGTAGCAACATGCTTTAATCTTACTGAAGCTCCTGCTCGCTCATGGAGAAATCGAAAGCTGGCATGCAAAAAGTCGTATACGTTATTTTCTGCGCCTTGGGCGCAATGAAAGAACGAAGTACATGTTCGTACGTACGTCAAAGAGACTGAATGACGCCAACATCGTGAGTCTGGAGAATCAAAAAACTTTTTTCTCGCTATTCATTTGTTGCTTTCTTTTTTTCCGGTGCTATTTCATTCTCAGCCAAATACCAAATAAGAGGAGAAAGAAATAGAGACTGATTACGGAGATTCTCATCGTAGTTTTTTTGCAGCTAACGATTCCAACGACAGTAAAGAGTGACAACTTGGACTTACGTAAGACAGAAAATTATATATTCAATGAAAATTAATTCGAAAAAGATATATAATTTGTAGATTGGTAAATCCGACCTTTTATTTCATTTTTCCGTTGCATTGAAAGAGTGTCCGTATCAGCGAGAAATAATCTCGATAGCACACGAACGGTAATGAGAATGATACTGGAAGGAAACAGTATTCGACGTTGAGGTCGCAATCCATTCTTTTTGTTCGTGGCGGAATTCAATGAGTGCAACTATCGTCATCCACACCAAGTTCGTAACGGCTACCCAACTCCGTTCGAGTTTGTTCGTCGATGACGCCCTCGTTACGGCTTCGTGCTTGTGGTAAGAAGTCACCGGAAAATGTAAGCTCACGTTGTTTGTCCATCGTAGATAATGCGGCTTACCGTCCACTTCATTCGAGCACCGTTACGAAGTGGTCTGAACCCCGACATAGATGGTCCACATCCTTTGGAACACAGACTGAGACGTCGTACGATGGCCCACTTCAATTCAGACTCTTTTTCTCTCGTAGAAAAAAAAACTTCAGGCTCCTGGTTTCAAAACGAAACACGTTGCCAATTTGATTACCAGGGGAACAAAATGATTTCAATTGGTGCTCTGCAAATTCGTTGAAAGTTTAATGTACTCAAAAAACGATCATTGCACTTTTCAAACCGTAGCTTGCCATGAAACATTTTAGTTCAATGCGGCTTCACACTTATTTGCATTGCAACGGAAATCGGAACAGATAAAATCTAGAAAGCCTGGGTAGTTAAACAATGATGCAACCAGTTGGAAATATTTTTTGGCGATGTATAAAACATTGAGATCGCCTCTACGTGTTTCGCCTCGTGCACAGAAAATACATGCATTAATAGTTGCTGTAAATATATGAAGGAATAGGGGGGGGGGGGGGGGGCAAGGGGGGATAGTCGATGCGGGACCGGGATGCTATACATCGTTCTTGTAACTCGTCCCTTTCCCGCATAACTTAGCCAGGTGCTCTACCTCGTGTTCGATACAGGGTATCGTAACATTACTATAAGTAACTTGAGTCACGTTCGAGCACGAAACTGCACAAATCGTTTATTGGTATAACTGTACAAACACGAAGCAGCTCTCGTTCTGTCTCCCTCATTCTCTGTTGATATTATGCGAAAGAGCTCTGCATCGTGTTTATTCGAACGTGAATTTATTACAGGACGTGCACTACGAGCCAAACGCAACAATGGTATCAACGCTTGGTCGATATTTAACGTAACAGATAGACGTGCTCCTTGTTCGGACATGATCTCATTTTCTGACAGCTCACGATAATACGATGGTAACGATATTTCATTTCCATTATACCAATCGATTCCAAACTCTAGAAATTACATTACTAAGTCTAAAGTGAAGCAATCCATTTTTCTGAAGTGCAATGTCGGTTCGATTCTAGTTTTGATAATTCGTGGAAATTGTTTTGGACAGGAGAAAAAAAGAAATTGTTCTGCTGGAGAAAAAGTGAACAGGGCTAATTTTTACTTGACGTAACCCTTCAAACTATCTCTCAGGGCTGGAATCATCCAAAGGTCATTCTTCATTGAAGTCAGAAAAATGTTGCCACCCGCTGGTTTTTAATAGGTAGACGGAGAGATTTTCCAAATTTCGATCCAGATACATCCATTTTATTTGCAGATCAATTTAATAAATGAAAGTGTTCCCCGGCGCCCGAAAAATTGTTGGCCGAATTTAGTATGCGCGTAACCAACATAAGTCATATGCGGTGCATGCCGTAAAGCAATACGTATGCGCGCCAAATACTAAACATCAAAGTGATTTAGTTCTCATATCAACGTGGCTCAGCAGGCCTCGTTGAATTCAATCATTCAGCGAAGAGATTTCTCGCAGCCTGTAGAATATTGCAAGTAAAGAGTATTAACATCTGGAAGCGCTGAACTTATACTTCCTGAAATAACAGGCATGTATTATATATATCGCCTACCGAGGCTGAATATTTTGAGGTTGCACCGCCTATTTCATATGAGGAAAATACCACATGAGCATCCATGAGAGCCAACATAGCACGCAGAGTTTCATTTGAGAAACTTTGGTAGGCATGGCAAACCACGGATCTCGGTATGCTTTGCGGCTCTGTTTCTATGAATGATGGTTGAGTTTGCGAATAGTCAATATTGATCGAAGGATGCAAAATAGCTTGGGTATTGAATTTCTGGCTCGGCGATGTGTCACTCATTCTAAACTATTGCAGCTTTTTTTTCATAAAGACCACATCTCATTCCAATGAAAAAAAAAAAAAAAAAAAAAAAAAAAATGGGTACAGTACGCCATCAAAATGGTTGAATAAATGACATTTCAACAGAAAAGAGCAATATGCTTTCTTACTTCTTTGGCAGGACAATGAAAGCAAAAACTCTAGTCCGCTTACATTGTTGCTCTACAGCTTTAAGAGCATCAACTTGTAACATTCATCTTGTAATTCACAAATTACAGTAATCCAAAAGATGTTATGAAATACATATATAGAAAGAAATACTGGTTCGCGCTGCATGCTCGAAGCTATTGTTTTGTTCGGTATTTCTCAACGTAACTCCACATTGGTCACGAGCTTGATAATCGCCCATAAATTTCAAACTTCATTTTCTTCCATTTTATCTTTCTCTCCAGCTTTTGGATTCAGGTTCCTTAAACTCTATTACACGTGAATATGAATTAACTCTTCGACTGCAAAACTCAGAACATCTGTGGGAAAAGAGTTAAGTGCATAGAATGAGTCTCATAGGGAATAGCGTACCGCAGATACAACTCGGACTTTCGTACTTTATGGTCAAAAACTGGCGCTCAAGCTAAATGAACTAATAACCCTGAGTGTTTATGCAGCACATTCTCATTCGTATTAACATATTCAAACCCTACTCTCACTTATTTGATCAAGAAAAGGAACTAAATTGAATCCGGATAATATTCACCTCTTGTTTGCATTAGGACGATGAGGAAACTATTATGGCTGCAGGGAAGAAAATGACACAGACAAGCAGAAGGAATAAAAACTCTCGGAACCCTTAACTATAAACTGCAACAAACTGTACTATTAACATAGTATAATTAAAGACACACAACTTGTGGTTGCGGTTGCGAGGTATTTTCAGGAAAGTGCTTTCCACACATATCGTATATTTATATACATAGGTATAGATAACTGTTACAGTCCTTCTGTGGTATAAAATTCTATTATATACTCTTTGTTTTTCACTGCCCAAGAAAGTTTCTCCATAATGTTCTCTCTTTTCAAAACTCCTGACCGTAAAAAAATAATCATCGCCGCATCAAGGAACAAATCTTCAAGTCTTTCATTATCACAATTTTTTCTCACCATTACATTTTTGCAATGGCCGTACACGCCTCAACGTTACCGTTTTTTGTTTACTCTTCTAGCTTTCACGTAAAAAAGGATGAAATAAGCTGGAGAAATGATGCTAACTACCTGAGCAGGCTTATACGAACCGCAATATATGTGAAGAATGATCAGGAGATACCTACATGTCCAAATCATTTCGCGAAGCAAACAAATTTCATAACTTGCATCTTTGTTCCATTTTTTGCTACTTTCAAAAGTATTTTCCACAAACACATATCTCAGCGTAGGCATCAAGCCTTGTCTACATGAATATATAGCGTTTGCGATTTGTTTTTTCCGATGCAAACACGGGGCTGGATGTTGGTTTTCCATTATTACAACAGTCGCTCATGTCTGGAGAAAATCTGAAATAAATCATGCTCCCTCTCTCTCTCTCTCTTCTCTCTTTCATTACGACCTTTTCCATCTCTTCGTCCAGCCCCGTCTCTGCACTTTGCATACATACTAATCGAAGGAATTTACAAGCTAAGCTAACCCAGATAGCCCTTGCCATTAAATCGTTCTCCCTCACTTTCTTTTATTTTCATACGATATCGTTTGAATCGAGTATTTGAATTTACAAGAATGCACTCGATTCGTGCGTGCAAGAGTTCATGCGGATATAAGAGCGTGAGTTTACAAGCAGGTGGCGGCTACGAAAACATTGCACGTCGGCGCGTAAGAAAGTGGTAACAAACGAAAAGGAAAGAGACATGGATACAGAGAGAAGAGGAGGGACAAGAGAAGAACGATACCATTAGTCACGTTTACGGGGATCTTGGAGCAGGAAAATAAAATCGTTTAACTTGGAAAGCGTAAAATTGGTATATACCTGCTACAGAAAGGATCTTGGCAAGATCTCGTGTATTGCTTTTACCAAGAAAATCGTAATAAGATCGGTGCTCTGTACCTACACAAGAGAGTCTAGATGGATGTATATACATTGGATGAGGTAAAGTCTACTGCATATACGATGTAGTTGAGCTGATTGTGCAACGTGGACTCACGTAACTTCTCGCTCAGAAATTTACCTCTTTCGCATCGAATAGCCCTTTTCGCCGCCCTGACAAAACCTCCATCGTCTGAGTCAGATTATCGTACAAAGCTAAACTTTGTGGAACCACGTCGCGCATTACCGTTTGCCAAGACAAACAATATTAACACTGGAACGAGCGAGTTTGTCGATCATTCTTCGCTCTGGAGAACTTGTTCACGCGCGCACATGTGAGTGTGTTTGTGTGTGCTTCTGTACGTGTGAAAGTTTGTTGGCTCAGTCTGTCTAGCAGAGGATATGAAGCCCAGGAGCTGGTAGATTGATATTTTAAAAAGCATACAAACGAGTTTTCAATCTTTGAACGAATAAATTCCTGGTTTCATAAAAATAATTTCAAAAACATATATATTTCCAGTACAATTCAATATTGAAGCGCCAGTATTAAAGAAAAGTATCTTATTCAATGCATTCAAGGCCTGAAAAACGACGTTATTAAACTATCAATAACGATTTAATTTTTTTTCAGTATTCAAAGAATATATTATAAAAATACATGTGTCTCCAAGAATTTTTTCTTCGATATTATCGATGAGAATATAAAGAACATAGATTATTTCATTTTAATTGTAATTGTTAATTTTCTCTCGTTTAGTCGTATAGCCCTCAATTGGCATTATTTTTTTTTTTTGCCGTGCTTTCTCGTTATATTTTTTGCAATTGAAACGCTAACGATGAGAGAAGAGTCACGCAAATTAGACGCTACAACGATTGAACCATCGACATTTTCTTCTCATTCGGTGACCTCATTATTATCGTTGATTCCACGAATGCCTCGTCTCGTACGCACACCCGTTGACAATTGTTGGATGAATAACGTTGCTTTGTTTGTACCCCGGAAAAAACGTAGCAATTTTTATTGCTAACGGTAAGCATAAACAAGAAAACTTGCAAAAACTGGCATGTTTCACTGGGAGAAAAATCTTTTAATGCATATGTTTATAAATGTTGACACAAAAAATACTTTTTCAAAAATATTTTCACGCGTACAAATTAAAGTCAATAAGCTCACTGCAATTTCCCTTCAAGAAGCTGGAAATGTTTGAAAAAAAATAAAATGAAATACCGTTTGAAAGTCGCCAAAGGTATGCTATACTCTTGAGAGCAAAATTAACGTGGAACCAACGGAAAGTGTACATCAAATAGCCAAAAGGTTAACCTACGTCCTCTGCTTTGCTTTACCTTATTGCCGAATTCAAAGTGCTTTCTATCGTCCTTGCAAATATGTGACAAGTGCAGACATATATAGATTATGAACTAGCGCACACTCGGCACATTTCTTTCTCACGATCGCGCCAAGTTCTCTTCACTTGACTTCTTATACTCACAAACTGTTAGGAAAAGAGAGCGAGAGAAAGAAAGAGAAAAAAGCGCACTCTCGTTTACCACGAATCAGCACCTTTGGATGCTGCTGCAGCAGCGCTATCGAGAGGACATGCACATTTCTCTTTTCCACTCTCACTCGCTCGCGCACGTACACATAAGAACAAACGAACCCCAGGCGTGTGTTAGCACGCCGCTTCGGGGTGATAAATAGCGAATGGCCACGAGAGTGAGAGTGAGAATTCGCACCCTCTCATGCCTCATTCCTCTCCTCTGTCTCTCTCTTTTTCTCTGTCTTTATTGAAGCTTTTCTCGCGAAGAGCGGATTGCTTGCGAGGCGATTATCGAGTTATCGGGGCTCGACCACCACAGCCCGTCGATCCCATTCTCTTTTCATCCTCATCTCCCTTTCCCTTGTAGTTTCTCACACACACACGATAATACTCGCACACGTACGAGCACAAATCTTCATTCGCGCATTTCTATTTTCCCAGGGTAGCCAAGCCTGTGACGCTCGATCAGTTCGATGCGATTGCTTCGAGATTTCATTAATTTTCCTGCCGCTCATCCTCACCAACACTAGGTGTTTTTCTCTATGTATGAGCTTGTCATTTTTCCCTTTGCTGTTCCCCGGGAATACGCAGCTCTCACACTAATCCATTTTCAATATTTTTAGTCACAAATCATTTTTTCGAAACACCATTTCACGATATATTTTTCTAAAACTCATCGTGATTTGACAGCTCACTATTTGAAACTTGTTACTTGTGTTTCTTTTTTTCTAAAACTCTACGAAATTAGACAGCTCATTGTTTGAAACATGTGAAAACTGATAGCAGAAATTTTTTTCTATATCCACTGGATCGCCCTGCTTTCTTTCCAATATTTAAAATATTGTCTCTTTACTTATTTTCAACTTCCGGTTATTCAACATAAAGTTATTCTCCTACTTTTCTGTAATGCTGTACACTGATGTTTCGAGATTTAGTAATCTATAGCCACTGCTATTGGTTACCAAAGTCTCTCAAAAGTCCTCTTTCGATTACAATCCCCACATATTCAGCCCCAAATCCCCAAAAATTACAGATAATAATTTGTTGCAGAAATATTGTTATATTAAGAACAGTATTTTACGAGAAATGGAGGAAATTGGTAGCGGGGAAAATGATGAAACGAAAATCTCGAGAGAATGAAAGGTATTAATCGAAAAGTAATGAAATGATACATTGATATATTGAGAAAGCGCGAGCTTCATAAAATCGTCTGATTAACGAAAGTGCACGGATAAAACTAGCAACGCTTAACTTGATGAATATACGCTCTCCGCGTTCGGTCATGAAAGATTTTTTTTTACTCACTCCGAAGAAGCTAAACATAATATAACATCGATTGATGATCGATGTAATTTTTTGTTGGTAGCTGATTTTTTTTATTCGTTCAAATTGTTTTCACCCCTGTTGCCATGTATACTTACGCAACGTTTGGTTCTGTTTTCTGTTACAGGTAAGAATTATATTTGGCGAACCGGATTTTTCTTCAGGATTTGACTACCTTAGGATGTAATAATGACACAATGATTTGTCGATAAAATAGCATCAATGAGAAATAATCTTTGATCACAGTAACGCAAAGTTAAACAAACTATCTTTCCACAAGAATCATTGTTATGCATATTATCGTGGAATCATTTTGTATAATTATTTATTGGAACATTTTTCATCCCTGATTCTGAATTTATGACGATTGATGACTTCATTCAGTGAGTATAAGCTACCAATTGATTACAAAAATGTTTTTAAAAAAACTCAAGTGTCTAAAGCATTAAATACAATGACCTAAACTTGTTGACCTTTCGGCTGCACACCTATTTTCAACCCTTATTTTCAAACGCTTATTTTTCCGGCCTAATATCGTCCACATAAAATTTGTAACGAACGATTTTCGACCTCAAAATGTTTTCAAATATTAAAGAACGAATATAACATTGTGTTTTACATGGAATTCATAAAAATGCATAACTGATGGTACAATTTTGCATCGGAGTGTAGCTAAAGGGTTGAATCTAGTAAATTTAAACCAATTAACCAGTTAACATCGTACGAGTTTTTGGTCTCTCATTGGCATGTGAGAAATTCAATTCTCAAGATTTGATTCAGCAAAATGTTTTTCGTGGGTGTATACTCTTTTCGAAAAATCTCTTTTTCTTCAATTTGGTTCGGGCATGTTATACCCGTTGCGTATTATTTTCAGCCGTTATTATTTCGTTTCCATGCAGCAGTTCATTGTTTTCAAGATAATGAGTCAGTGAATATTACTTTTTTTTTTAGGAAATATTGCAATATTCTCCGTAATTGCGTACGTTGCCGCCGAACAATTATTAATTGCAAACAAAACTCGATACGTATTAATTGTAGCTACGATCCAAATATTTCGACGTTTTGCAGTGTCAGTGATTTTTGAAATACATGTATACGCACGGGTTTATCCTTTCGAATGCGAAATTGAATATATCGCTCGACTGTAACTGACAGACGCGCATGGTATTTTCAAACGATACGCAACGAGTAAGTGAGACACTGTAACGATGAAACCGATAAAATCCGGTGGTCATTTTCCCACGATATTCGAATAATTATCAAGCAAATTCGATCTGCATATTCATTTTCCTCTTGAATCTTGATGACTAATCGTTAATAACAGGTGACATTTAATAGAGGATAAATATATTAAAAACTCGGTGGATAAAAAAAAAAAAAAATCAGTTATGCAGCGAGAGAATGAAGTTCCTCAATTTCTAGAATGATTCGGGCTGGCGATCAAGCACTGAACACAATAAATTTCGGATGGTTTTGTTCGAATTTCCTATTAAAATAAAATAGGCTTCTAATTCAAAAGAAATCCATAGTACCTCCAAACATCGTTAGACTATGACGAAAATTCTGAGACGTGAAAGAGAGATACGAGAGAGGGTGGTGTATATTGGGGAAACTCTATAGAAGAAAATAGGAAAGAGGAACGAGGTAAGGTTAACGTTTCTGAGAAGGAGAACCTGATATCTCTTCCACTTATAATTAAACCGAGGGTTGACTCATTACCAAAGACGAGATTAAGTTTGTGGAAAAGCTTGATGCAAATGTGAGAGAAAGAGAGAGTAAGAGCTAAGATGGCTCTAGTTCTGAGCCAAGAACGCTTCCTGTCTGCCTCATACGAGTCTTTATGTACACAGTATTACTTTATGTACACATATATTCGAGCGAATATATCAAGTCGTCCATATAAAATATGTATAGGAGGTATTCCAGCCAGTATTTATATTTTTTCAGTCAAAAAATATTATCACTAACTGCCTGAATAGTGTCAAACTTAGTAAATGAATTTCGAACGATACTGTACAAATAAATTCAATTAATAAAAGAATTTAGCGTAATTATATTTCGAATGGAAAAAGCATTTATGCGGAGTATTAAAACTGGGTCAATGATGCTTATGATAAATAGCTTGGCCATAGCTCGAAAAAAATTCGAGTGAATCATCTTTATCTCGTGCCAAAGAGATTATGGATGTTAGTATTTTATCTCAAGGAAAAAAAAAAAATTGTGAACGACTAAACAACTCTGAAGTTTATATCGAAATGAGATGAATGAAACATTTTTAAGTTTCCTCTTTACGTTAAGCTCATAAAAACTAGTGAAACACGTCAAAGGAAAACGTTCGTAAAAAGTGTATTAGTTGATGAAGAATAACCCATACTTATTCGAGCGAGCTATGTGAATGTAAACCTTGATGACTCTTCACTAAGGTACTCGTACACGTCACTTCCTCGTGCGTAATTGCATTCGTAGGGTTGCATCAAGAACTCGTGTTCTCCCTTTAGAACGCTCAACTTCTTCGACGCTATATGTGCATCGTGTATGCGTAAACCACCCTCGATTTACTCCAAATAAACCCTGCAGATCCTAATGAAAATACAGTCATTGGCACGACAGTTCAGTTTATTCTGTCTCTTTTCAAACCACGTTGATTCACCTTAGCGACCGGCCAATCTCTGTAAATTGGCCCAAAATCGTTGGTCCTTGAAATCGTCTTGCTGAATTAGTGAAAGGGATGAGGGGTACGTTGATTTTCAACTTGACACTCTACTGAATGGCAAGTAAATACTCCCTTTATATACAGCCAGGATGCTTACTTCCGGCTTATATCGTTGTTCGCAAATTAATCAAGACCATGGAAAACATATTCGTGCCTCTTGCCAATGTGGCTCATTAAGGGAACTTTCGTTAAAGAACATTTTTTCGGCCATTCAAGATGCCTTATATTTACGAAATATTTATCCATCCCTCAATATGTCTCAGAATAAAAAAATAACGTGCTATTTTTTTTTTATTGAATCTTTACCAAATGAAAAATGTCGAACCACAAGAATATGTTGAATAGAGTATGGTTTTCAAATGTTTGAAAAATATAATACCAGAACAGAGCAGAGAAAAAGACTTCTATGTTGACCTTGTTCATTAACAGTGCTTTGAAAGTTAACGAACCTCAACGGACATCTCCTCGACATGATACTGTACGATTTGAATTGTTGGTTCTGCATCTATTGTTAGTCATAAAAAACAGATCAACAAGCAGCCGTTTTTAAACTTCCATGATATTAATATTCTATTGCAATAAGTAGCCCTACTCATACAGCCATTCATCGAACATATATTAAAAAAACGTCAGTGAATGAATAGCTAACAAATTGAAGGATATTTGAATATGATTCTCTTTCGTATATTATCGTCATGGAATTTCAATTGGGTCCGATGCAATCCGTATTGCAGGGTGACTCACCCCATGACCAGTATTTTTCAATTTTTGTCCTATTAATCGTGCAGCGAATAAAAAATCAAAGAAAAACTATAATAGCCAATCTTTACTTTGAATTAGAAAGAAAGTTACGAGGGATGCGATCGAGGTGCGAAACTTTGATTGTTTTTTTTGGCATTTTAACCAGTAGGAAAGTTTGTAGGAAAACATCGTATACGTGCGAAATTCTACAGAGGGCGCGACCTGCTGGTGAACATGACCACCTCGCAGCTGGGAGGATTCATGTCCTAATTAATCCACGAACCATTAATAACGCTTTAATACCGTCCTGAGACCAACTTCGAAGTTTACTCGCCGTTGGTAAAACATATCTATGGATATCTACGCATACATGTACGTATATGTATAACGTTTAAATAGTTGGATGCGAGTGTACGCGGACTACATAGAAGCAGAAATCGAGAACCACGGCAGCACACGCTTGCGAAAGAGATCCATGGATCCGAGAGCACAGCGATATTATGCCCGGTATAAACCGATCGTTCGTCACGATGAGCCGACTATTTACGAGACTCGTGGGAGAGAAAGAGAGAACGAGAAAGAAAACGAACGATTCTTCTCTTCTCTTGGTACTTTTATTTTATCGTCCGACAACTCTGAAACCGTTATATAGCCTTTTCATCTTTATTCTACTCTCATCCTCCATATTATTTGTTTTTATCATTCGTCATGAAGCCCGCAGCATAAACAATACTGTGCTAAAATCGTGAAAATACGGCACTTATTTTTGCATTTTATGTTACACGTTATCTTCGAACGCGCGACTTAAATTTATTCATTTTTTTTTTTTTTTTTTTTAGAATTCTGAATATGGGGAAGGAATGATAGGAAAACGAATAAGGTCGATCGGCACGGCTATCTGCGATCGTGATCACCTTTGTTTCTTCTAATTCGATTCTCATTTCGAAAATAAACACTTCCGCATAGTTCTAATATCGTAATAATACGACGGTTTAATCTTCTTTCGATCGAACTTTTTCATAGATATGAGCGTGCGAAAATCAAAGCCGCAGTCGTTATGTTTTTTTGTCTTGAACACAAGATTTTCTTGCTTTACCAAACGGGCTCGTTCTCGGACCGTTCGTTTACTCGTTCCCTGGTGCAATAAATTGTACAACTATATATATACACGACGAAGGTACAGCGCAGATATTTCCACGATTTATTCCGCCAATAGTAATTAATGATGCGCCATCTTTATTCAACAGTCAGTTAGCTGATGTCAATTTGAAGATTCATTAACGGAACACTTCGTTGTTTATTTGAAAAAAAAAAAACGGCCTTTTTGTTCGAGGATTGATTTTTCACTTTGACGTGTCAGAGAAACAAAATTTCATAACGACTTCGCTTCTTCGATAAAGCTCAGTGATTACAATATTTATTTGAAATATTGAATGGAAAAGTTCGTTGACAAAAATTGGCTTACTATTTAAGTTATTAACTAATGGAGGTGGAACGATTTTTTGCCAATACCAAATCGAAAATGAGGGTCCAAATTCGCACCAAAATTCTTCAATACCGTAGACAAACAATTTTTCTCTCGAGGTTGGTAGTTCGAGAATTAATGAACCGAGACGACAGTTCAATCGGTGGATGACCGGTAATAGTAAGGCGTCAAAGACCCCGAGATAGTATTGAGAGCAAACTGGAAGGTTCGTTGTTATTGTTATTAACACAGAAAAATAGAGGGGGACATTTCTGTTGCGGATGAGCGCAGAATTTATCAGTTTTCTTTGCTGTATAATTTTTCTCAGAGGAAGCCTTCATCTATCGATATTCGTAGAACGATTGTACCCGGTGAATTTTTTAACCGAAAATAAAGTATGAAGAAGATAAAAAAGAAATGAAAAAAAACAGCCGCGTTATTATTCCACCGGTAGAAAAACATGATTTACATATAATTGACGAAGAATCAGTGGATGCAAAAA
This sequence comes from Campoplex capitator, assembly GCA_037576405.1. Lineage (NCBI taxonomy): Eukaryota > Metazoa > Arthropoda > Insecta > Hymenoptera > Ichneumonidae > Campoplex > Campoplex capitator. The sequence continues at coordinate 10,463,226 of JARBWI010000009.1, read as the reverse complement.
TTTCCACGAAAGATCAGCAAGTTAAAGGGAATATAGTTTTATCGATGTATTTCGTTTTGAAGGAGCCGACGCAGTGGCTGAATTCACTAGTCGATGGTAAGTGCTATGCGAAATCAGACGATGGATAAAATTGCTACACGATAGGTAAGGTGCGAACAAGATGCATTGATTACCAAGAAATAAAGATGCCCTGAGGTAAATATGAGGTGGCAAGAGAACGCGGTTTGTTTTCTTCGTATAATCGTGGTTAACAGTAACTACGTTGAACGTTAAAAGTTTGTAAAATCTTTCCGGCGTAATTTAATGGACAGAAAACCTCAGTTACGCCCTCCTGTCTCTTAGCACTCGATCCATAACGAAATAAATATGTCGAAAATATGTATTCTCTATATACATTGACTGTTCACTCTCAGAAGGCTGTCGTTCGAAAAAAAAAACCCTTGTTAAATTCATCCTTTACGCCTTTATGATATCCAAGCGCCAATATATTTATGTGTGCAGCTTGTATATATAATTTATAGTATGCTGATGCAGCACAGCAAGGTTCGTTTATGGCGCACCTTTGAATAAGTCTGGTGGATAACAGAGTCTTTTTGATTGCTCGTTCGTTCGTTCTTCCTGGCTTGAATGAGATACGCAACGAGGCGTATCGACCGTCGATGTTAGCGATGCTAATTACGCGTCATTTCTCGTAACATTCATGCATACCACTCCCTCGTGATGAAGAAAAATAAAAAAATAAAAAAACTGACAAGTATTCACGGGAACATAGAATATCGTTGCATTAAATTTGAGATGACGAAATGTAACTTACTCCCTTTTCAATGCGAACAAAATATTTTCCTCGCTTGAGAAACTGCTCTAGTTATAGAATATCGATCTATTGAAAAGTTTATTAGAATTCGTATTTTTCAAGCGTCAATTTTTATCAACATAGTTGCTTCAAATCTATACCCATGCATTATTCTGTACTTGAATAAAAATGACATCTTGAAAATTAGAGTCCTATTTACAACTTGGAATAAGTTCGAAAAAGTTTACATGATAATTTTGCCCATACTACTGTTTTAAACAATCATTGCTCATGATTCTAACGCCTCAAACACTTGACCACCCAATTTTCTTTCCTGGAACGACGAAAAAAAAAATCAAAATAATAATAATAATTTGATGAAAGTATAACGTTTATATATATAAGTGAATCGTAACGCTCGAGTGTTTCTTCTCGGATTTTCCTCATTGGTGCATTTTTCTCCACAAAACATCGAGGAGATCAGCGGGTCGAGATTGCTTTCATCATTGTATGCCTGTTACGTGCCCTGCCACCAGTGTCGTTATACCGTCGACGATGTCGACCTGCAAGACGACGAGAATGAAAGAACGGCACAGCGAGGAGTTTCATCCCAGTCGCTAAACTTCGACAGCGGGAAATAGTATATCCCCTTTCGCTATACATAGACAGAATGTTACGATCCATGGAACATATAAATTATTTACAAACCAAAGGGCGTAACTTATCAGATTTGAGATTCAAATCCATAGAGTTTTACGCCCTTATTATTATAATCTACAGATTTATATATACGCTATTCGTGCTCGACGTCTTGGCAATATACCATCTCGGTGCGGTGCAGCGAGAACTACCGGAAAAGAATCGAAAGAACGTTGTTATTGGCATCGGATAGCGAAGGGCGGGTCGTGGATAACGTCGAGCTTTAATTGCCTCGAAGGCCCGCGGGCTTGCGGTTTTACTTGATTTATTGTTTTCTTTTTTTTTTCTCCATCCTTTTCCTCCTCCTCCACCTCCACCGCTCGTTCTTAGGGTTTTTAATCGTAAACTTTTCCCCGAGATATTAACAGTTCCCTGCTAGACAGGATCGATAAATAAGGGAGATAACTTTTTAAACTTTTGCGAAAAAGGTACTTTTGTGCTTATTTTCTCATGGCCAAGCATTTATATCTTGGTTTAGGCTGTTCGTTTAAGTTTTTCCAGTTATATTGCCTTTATCAAGAAATACGAGGAAAATGCAGCTCGAGATTCCTTCTTTCCAAATATATTGGTAGAAGCCGTGATTATTGGACGTTGAATTTTTTTTTTTTTTTATTATTTACAAATCCATCGTGATCATTTTTCTTCATGAACTACACTTTTACGGTAACTAAAATTACTTGCTACCAGCATGCAATTTGAAAGCTCGGGCTTCATGTCTCGACTATTTTTATTCAAACAGTAAATAAAAAAAATAAAAAAATTCATCTGATACCTTTTGATATTTCTTGGAATTTCAAATCACATGTTCACCGTCAAATTCTTCGACACCGTTCTCATTATTTTTCGGATTGACATCAACGCTTCGCTGACCCATCGTCGTTATCGATGATTCCGCTTGAATTTTCGGGTTTCCCACAGATATTGGAGCGTCCTCGACAGTAGTTGCGTTGTCTGTCGAATTTCTCACGTCGTACGTGCCGTAATCGTATCCGCAAAGCGGGCAAACCATACGTAAGCTCTTATCACGGTTGATCATTAACGGTATGAAGCACAGTGGCCAACATCTGAAAAGTCGTATCGCACACGTTACGTAAACACATACACTCACGAATACACGTATACCCATGTTATTTGAACAACTTAGTATACTACAAACACTGCGTTAAGTAGACATGCGTATGCCTGGGGACACCATGAATGTGGAGAATTTCAGGTTGGATTGTCACGTTCGTCGCCTATTTTCATTTATTTCTTGTCTTTTACAATGTTAAAGAGCATAAGTAAAAAAAAACCCATGAAACGTTTTTGTCAATGTATTATCCGCTCTGACATGATCCCAGAAACATAATTATTCAACAAATTCGTTGTAATGAAATATCAAGTTTACAAAAATGAGTAAAAAAAATATAATAAATATTTATTTTGTTTCCGGATCTATTTGTAAGTACCATTTTTCGTTCTTTATGGAATAAAAATATGAAGCAATATTCTACTTATCAAAAATATCGAGCTTTTTCGTAGTGCAATCCATAAAAAATTTTTCCAAGTAATATTTTTGGAAAGTCCTGTAACATGTGTTACATCCACATAGTTTTATGCTCCTTTTTTCACGTATATATGTAAGCTTTTCTCCCGAGCACGTTCATCCGACGCGATTCTTATCTTGAAAACGGAGATTCTACCCGGAGTATATTTTCTGTAGTCGTATGTAACTGTGATTGCTCTGTAATGGGAGTGGGATGTCGATCGTCGGCGAGAACAAGTTTCTATGTCTCGTGGGAAAAAAAAAAATTTCAAATTTTCACGAACTGAGATAAGAGAATAAATGATGACCTGGCTACTTTTTTTTAAGACTTGGGCACACGGTTGAATTCGTAATTCGAATAATATCCAAAAAATGATTCGACAAACAAAGATGAATAACAATAAGACGAGTACTTCTGAGTTCGAAGGGATCTTTAGAGATAAAAACTACTGGTGAGACAGTAAAGAATAAAAATTAAAAAAATCGTACGAAACAATCGAATGATTAATCCACTAACCCCAGAAAACAAATTGCACCAAGACTACAGTCCTCAAATTCAGGCCAACTCTTCGAGAATATAATGGGCACAACATCTTGGCTGCAAACCGGACAGAACATCTTCTTTCTGATGAAATTTTTTCTAATATTATCCGCAACTTTTTTCCGAGCTGTTTTCGTCGACGATTTTGATTTTTTTCGGGTCAGTTCCAATTTTTTTGCGATCTTCTTCAAAAGTTGAAAACGTTTTCTCTGTATAAGATTCCATTGTATTTAAGATCGTGTCTCGATGTACTATAAATCAAAATCTTTTACGAGCTAAATTCATTAGCTTTGCAAACTACTGTGTTGCTATAATCCAATAAACAAATGCAATTAACGTGAACAAAACGTCAATCAAAAAGTCGATGAAATTAAACACTTATAGTAATCAAGTGTTTCCGTGAACTCAAAACTTATTAGCTACACGTATATCCATCCTTTGTATAAATTTAAATCTATACAGATAGCAACAACTCCTGTCTCCACTTTCGAAACTAAGTTGACGTATACCGTCGTGTTCTTCAACCCGAAGCAGTACAATTCATCACAAAGGGTGGTGTGAAGCATGAAAGCTTTCGCGACTCAAGACTTCCTTTACATTTTCGTAAGCACTGTTATACATACATATATATCTGTATATTGGGTTTCTCAGTCTTGCGACTTTTAATAATGCAAGCGAGTGTTCGTACTCGCATTACAGAAATCTTCCACAGCCCGAAAACCCCTGAGTGGATTAAGTTCGCGGTAAGACGATTATTCGCTGAGGATGAGAGTATACGTAGTGTATATGTATATACTTTTACTAATATACAGTTTGAAACGATCTTATAAAACCAAGAAACGTAGAAGTGGGACGGAGAGCTTGAGTCACGGGTGAACACGCGAGACGTCCATTCGTTTCGGCGGATTAACTCGGCGCAAACCAAGTTTGGCCTCTTGGTTTCGGTCCTCTTCCCTCGCAGACATTCATGCACGTTCATATATACATGTATATTTTCAAAAACAGAATTCCCTTGATAAAATAGAATCAACCGGCCGGTAAAAGCTCGTAGTAAAAAAAAAAATATACTGCTCGTGAAAAACTTCTCTTTTTTTTCAAAGCAAAGTTTGGTGAAAGGTTTTTTTTCTAATATTTAAATAAAGTTTCGAAATTTTTATTCTTTAGTAAAATGAAAGTTGAGACTGTATCTCGATATATTGTTAACGAATTTTGATGTCAATTCTTCGAATAAATGTGGTATTGATTGTAGTTGGAAAGATTAAAAACAATTGATCTTTTATGATTCGAGGGTTTATTTATATGAACGTATTATTCTATTTCGATGCAGTGTCTGGGTACAGTGGTAACGGTTCTTCGGGTGAAAATAAGGAACATTGTTTTCAAAAAACGCGCGGTTCCATATTTTTCTAATTGTTATTATTATTTTTTTTCGTTTTTTAAGAAACAAGTACGTCCTCGCGTTCACGAGTTTATTCTCCCTTTGAAACAACTCGTGGTCCAGTCGGCTGACAGACTCCCGTTTCACTGTACCCTCTTCGTTATGCATCTTTCTCTACTTTTTTAAATTCCTCATCACTAAACGTTTTGTACAATTCAAAAACGCCGCGAAGCTCGCTTTGGGATGTTTCGGACGAGAATTTTTTTCTCCTCGCCTTTGTATTTCAGCTTTGCGTACATACTGCTCGGAAGCTTGAATATACTATTCTCCAAGTGCTCCCTTGCAAAAGTAAATCATAAAGAATGTTCCAGAGTGTTTTTCAAATCCCTCTCCATTTCAAGATTTAAATGAAAAATTGCAAAATGTGTTACACTGTGAAGCAGATCTTCCTACGAGTATTATTCTGTTAAAACTTTTCTAAAAGTACCTGGTTAACGTTCGAATGTTGGTCCCGAATTACCGGTGGATGTGCTGTACGTATGTGGTCCAACAGCTTTTCGGTATCTTTGTAGTTTTCACTGACCTGATTCTCACATATGGGACACCAAGTTATGGTACCATTATCCGGTAACGTTTCTCTATCTTCCATGTTGTAACACGATCTTTGTTATCCCATGTTGAATGTTTTTAAATTTACTAATTTAATGTTTTCTTTTTTTGAATTTAATCATTTTCAACCCAGTTTGGTTTATTCTAAACTATTTAATCGATGTTTCTTCAAAAAATTTTAAAGTGTGACGCGTCATTTTCGTGACTACATTGACGCGTATTTTTTCAGTGTTGGGAGAAAGAAGTGACGTTTGACACGGGTGAATATAGCGTCGTGAAAAAAAAATCGCTTCACAGACAAATTATAAACTCTTTTGTTTCTGTACAATTCATTATTATCACTGAACGGACATTTTTCAATTTCAATTCTAAAAATCATAACATTTTTTGTACAATCTTTCCATGCTGTACTAATGGCACTTTGAAGATTAATATTTACATGCGAGTTGGGGAGCGTCATCCAAAGGATTATAAGTATACTGACGTCTGAAGTCGTATTTAATAAGAAAAAGAAATGGTAAAACGTTCCAAGTATACTTGCTGCTTTTTTAAATTTCGCAAACGACTCAGTCGAATCACAGCAGAGGAAACTTTTATGTTTTCACATACCTATATGCGTGGAGTCTTTATTTCGTCGAGGGTTGGGTAGCAATAACTTAGAGCTCTCGGTGTTGCACAGTCAGCACATTCGAGTTGAGTTTGTGAGCCTTGAGGGTTATATATTTATATTACATTGGAGTTTCATATGAAGAAGAACGAATTTTAGAAGATGGAATAGATTTTAGTGCTGAAATTCATGGCTGGTTGGTAAAAAAAAAAAAAAAAAAAAAAAACGATATAAATCGTGAGAGTTCATTTCGAAAGTGCTCCGTTTTATCTATTTATTTCTGGCAACGCCTGACAAATTAGACGAATCTAACAAATCCGCGTAAAATGTAAAACTCTCGAATCTTTGTTGAACGCCTTATTTCTGCCAAATCGAGAACGGTTCTTCAGGGAAATATAATTCCCTACGTACGAGAGCAGAGGAAAACTCAACGAGAGTTTCTCCCGTGTCATTTCGTAACTCACCTGAATACAGGATAACTATGTGTGTCTCTAGAGGTGTACGGAGTTTGAAGTCTTTCGTATATACTGTCGTCTCTGTTTTCTCCTCTTTCTCTTTACCTATTTCTCTCTACTTTGCTTCTTTTATATGTCCATTCCTATATTCCCTCACGATCCTCTCGTCACCTCTACTCTGATTTCATCTCACTCAAGCTTTTTTCTCTCTTCTTTTCCGTATCCCGTTTGACATTCTTCATTCCCTATTGTTTATTCTCTGCCTCGTGACTCTTTTGAAATGTTTCTGAATCGCGTAAATGATCATTGCGACACTCGCGTCATCCGCAAACGCACTCGTTTTTTTTTTTTATATATTGTCCAGGGATCAGGGATACTACAAAGACAAAAGTAAAACGTATCCGAGACAGAATATGTTGATTTAGGATTACCATCCGTCGAGTACGTCCAATTATCGGGATTTCCATTCAATGCGATAATGATTGGAGTAATGCGGATATCCCTGTACATCAACGTTCTTATGCAAGTGCTGGCATAACAATGTGGACATGTTATATGACGTATCGACGTAATGCGCTTTGAAAATTCGCGCAATTCTCAACGATCTCGTTTTGTTATTTTTTTCTAGCTCAATGTAAATTATCGGTATCGATTTGACCGATTTGTCAAACACATTTGTTTTAGTTACGTTCATCAAAAAAAGCGAAATTTTAATGATTCGAAGCTTCACTTAACTGAACACCAGTATAAACATAAAAATAAAAAATCGCTCTTGGAAAGTTCGCCGTTAGGCTAATTATATTTACTATCATTACAAATTTTATTTTTATTTTTTGTGGACTGCAAAATGTAAAGAGCCAAAAATAGATTAGTTGAACAATTTAAACGTATCACGAAATTGAAAGAAATTCAATGAAAATCGCCATAGCAAAAGATTTATAGAGGAAAAATGTGATTTACCATAATGGATGTGACTTCGAGAGAAGCACGATCAAACCATTATCGATTTAATAAAAATTGATACATTGTTTTAACAACAGTGCATATTGAATTTATTCTTAGAAAGACACTTTTTTTTTTTTTAATTCGTTCCATTAATCGAGCACCCGTATATCTGTGGTGCTATAAGAGGCGAGGAAGTTGGAGGAAACTCAGCAGCGGCGAGCGGTTATTTCAGCAGAAATCGTAATTGGTGCATATAGCTGGTAGCCACTGGTCAGTATTTCATTGTCAACGAGCACAGGGGTTTTCCACGAGGCGAGATGCTTGTACAGAAACTCCAACCTACCGCACGACCATTACTTCTTGTTACACGCGTCCATATATATATATATATATATATATGTTCCCAGCACAACCGTGTTCCAAAGTACGCAGTTGTTCACATCTACTAACAACTTTTGTATACATATATATATGAGAGACTAACTAGAACAGTAAAATTTCCACCTTCGGTGATTTGTTGGTGCAAGCAAAGTCGAATCGTATTTGTGTCGCTAAATGCCGTTTATATATACTCTCACGAAAATTCACTAAAAGAAACACCGACGACTTCATTAGACGAGTACAAAAAAAAACAAAAATATAATTCACTTCCGAATTTGGAAAATATCAATGTCATTAAAAAAAAAAAAATACAAAAATCAATAACAATTCAATCATTGATTATGATTCTGGCTCAAATGTCATATATATTCGACTGGAATTATGAACAATTTAGTATTTTTTCTATATGATAGCTACATCACGTTTCTATGGCTGATGAAATCTTTTTTCATTGGGTACCAACGTACATACGTGATGTGAGTATTCTCATTTCCTCTCAACTATATACACATGCATTCACACACTCTCACACAGGTACGTATATAAACGTACATGTGTACGTAATGTACGGGTATTTATATATACGCAACAACGTTCATGTATATGTATATATATATATATTGCATTTAGAACCTATTCTCGGCTGGCACAAGCACGTGCTTCACGTACAACATTCTACGCCCGCTGGAAACTAATTGGTAAGTATTTAACTTGCTCAAACGTAATTAGAAACTCGCCGAAGCTATTTGCACGTTGGCTGTTGTCGTCGTACTCATTTCGACGTTGAAGCTCTACAAAGGTAGCCTGGTAGAGAGAAAAAGATAAAGGGAGAGAGTAAAATTTTACGTGCGATTCCCGGAATACGGAACGTTGTAGCCCGACGGGCGTCTCGCGCGACTCTTTTGTTCCTCGTGACTATTATATATAGATATAATATTAATGTATATAAATATGAGCTTTTCATTGTTTAGTTGGCCATTGGGTAAGGAAGACTTTGTAAAGTGCCCTTCGCACTTCTCGACATAATAAAGAGTAGCGCGGCGATGAGAATCGTGCAAGCGAAGAACCGTTGCGAGAAGATGAAAAAAAAAAAAGAGGATTGAAAGAGTTGAAGCGGAAAAGATTTTGCAAGAAAGAGCGAAAAAAAAAAAAATCAGGCGAGAAAAGGGTTGACGAGTGAGTGAAAGTTTATTGTTATTGTGGCTCTTCGCGTAATGGAATAAGTGTGTATATGCGAAATCGGGGACCTGTACGAAACGCCCCTTCTTTATGATCAAAGCTATAGTCTCGATGTATACCTACGTATATATATATATGACCCACACGGACAGCTACATACTGTGGTTCCGTGAACGGAATTGGAAATGAGGGGCGGACTGAACATTTCACGAATTCCATAGAAATCTACTCGTGACCCCACTGCATCGTGGCCAAAGATAGCCGCACGCTATCCCCCAACAATGTTTACATACATTTTCCTACGTGTATAGGTAGTTTATGTACTTGTAAGAAAATCCCAAGGCGTTGACCAAAAATTTTATGAAAAGCTCGTGCGACACATTCGTTGGAGAATAATAAATCAGTGTATTCCTGCCACCGATATATTTCAGATTACAATTTTACTGCTCAGAATTACTGATGAATAATTTTCATGCCAATTTGCTATGCTGTCATTTAAAAAAAAAATTTTTTTTATCATTTACTCGAAATATCCGCGGTCGAATCCTTACTAATCTGCTCTGGGGCTATAACTTTACGTAGTTATAAATCTTGTCAAAATACATTTATTCGAATAGTCAAACAATTCTCGGTTATGAAAAATAATATAAACGTCGTGATAGGTTCGTAGCCAGAAAAAGAGGGGAGGGGGCTCCCCCCTCTTTTTCTGGCTGAGACAAAAGAGCCGGGGGACATAACAATGGTTGAATGAATCATTTTCTATATTGAGTAAAAATTAATCAATATAGCATTGTTTTTCTGCCTGGAAGCGTGGCATTACGCCTAAGAAGTTTCCTGGTACTCTAACACTTTTTTTTATTCATCATTAATATAACAGTTGAGATTTTCGAAAAAGAAAAAATATCGTGAAAAATCCACAGATATCATGAAAATCAGCAACGTTTATTCTCATGCAGCTCAATGAGTAACATTTGAAAATAGAAAGAAATTGAGACAGAAATGTAGATATAAATCTACGTTTAGCAACGAAATAGTTCCTGGTCATATATCAATGGAATAAAATGATTTGTAGAAAGCTCGAGATGAAGAAAACAAATGGTCGAGGACTGAGACTGATGCTTGTGTTGAACGAGGGGCGATGTCAGTAGGTCAAGAAATCGGGTCGGCCATTCAGTAGTGAAGGCGAGTAAAGAACGGACAAGGAGGAAGAGAGAAAGAGAGAGAGAGAGAAAGAGAGAGAGAGGGAGAGAGAGAGATATACAGAGAAGAAAATACGAGCTCAGAAGAAGAGAGTAAGAGAGCTAACTCAATAGCTTCGTCTGCGTACCAGTGAGTGGAGAAGGCGGGGTACCGTTAGCTCGTCTGCAGCTCCTCTTACAAAGCCTCTTCTTTCTCTGCTTCGCCTCTCCTCGGCGAAGCTGCCATTTTTGTCATCGTCGTCGTGCTCTCTCTAGCGTGTCATCACGCTCCTCGTACGTTTCCTCTTTGTCGACCGTAAGCTAAGTGTCTCTTTCCATCACAGACGGTAAACAAAAAAAACAAGAGCGTTTTGGTACGAGCACAACCGCATAACCGCATTAGCAAAACGCCACGACGAGTCTTTTTCTCATCCTGGCTGTCTAGTGTCTCGTAAGTATTATCATAAAATAAAAAACAAACAAAGAAAAACTGTATGCAAATAAAGGCACAAAATATTTTTGATGAATCATCAATGATGAATTTTCTCGTACGAACATGACGATTGAAATAAAATCATAAAAATATCAATGAAAAATTATGCAATGAAGAAAAATTTCAATATTCAATTAATACCAGTGCAAAAGTGATCCGACACGTGAATATAATCATGTCTACTTCATAACGATCGAGATAATTAGCGAAGCCAAAGTTTCCAATGATCCTGAACTATTGTACTCTCGCTCACATGGCGATCTCGTTAACGAAAGCCAGACGCTGGGAGAGAAATACATTACTGATGCTGTCAATCCAATCAGTTTTGTATTTTCATTCGTTCGGCGTTTCACTAGAGGCACGCGAACAAATTTAAACCTGGAAACGAGAATGATCCTTTCCCACATATATGTATATATCGTGAACAGGGCATTTAGACTTATGAGCCAGAGTAACGCACGAACGAACGCGAGTGAAATTCGTTTCGCGTCCGAGCTCAGTGATTGATTCCACGGATTCAATGACCGCGAGCCCACGAACAGGCACTCTATATCTATGCATATATATATATGTATACAGATTTATATACACATAAAGACACTACTTTTATATACATAGATATGTAATAAAAGCCTATAATAAACGCGCAATGATCTTTGTCATGATGATGGGAATCAGGCAGTAGAATGATCTGGGGAATAACGCGGCCACCGCACCAGTCCCGATTGTAAATCTGACCACAGAGCAGAGTGCATAGTATAGTACACGTTTTGTATACCAGGAGGTGGGAGCGATCACGCGGGTAATAAGCCCCCGGTGAACAGTGGCTGGCATTTCTCACCACCGCATGGGAAAACACATCCCCTTCGACAGACGTCTCTTATATATCCATTGCCCGGTTTATTTAACCATAATGATACACATTATTATTATCATCAATCTAGTTATGACATGGTAGAATTTATATCCCATACGAGATAACTCTACTGATTTACAAAAGGTCGCTGCTATTTCTGATAATTTGGAAAATCTTTGCGACGGCTTTGCTTTTCATTTTTCAGGCAGTTGATTCATTTAAAAATCCGTAATCGTATGCAATAAAAACAAATATTCGTGAAAAAAATTGTCATTGAGTTTAGGATACCGACGACTGTACTCATCTCGATTATAACTGCTTACTCGTTGGCTCATTTCAATGCTCCGGAGAGCCTTTCGACGTTCGATCTGATATTGCACACGAGTTTGGTTGAATCCATCACTTCACTGCCGTTGAATTTTAATAACGAGGATGGTGAGTGAGATTGCGTTGCTGGAATACTCTGATATGCTTCCAGTCTCAAAGCGCGGTCTCAAAGCGAAGTCTCAAAGCAAAATGCGCAATTTTGCGCGTGTCAATTATGACTCGATGTCATAATTTTCAACAACAATTTATAATTTTTGTCGATATACCTCATCGAAGACGAAAACAATGTTTTATTACCGTAATTTTAAACTTCCAGATTCAACTCTCAAAATGCTCACTAAATTTCCTTTCGTACCGCGTATATATGACTGACTCGACTGGACTGATTGAAGGTTATTATATGTCAAACGAAAATTGGAATAAGTAAATTTTTTTACTTCAAATTTCACCTTTGTTATCGGATATCTTTCGAAAATGCTGGTGAAAAGAAAATAGATATGGAGAACTCCGCATTTGGTTACGAGTGAGTAAACGTTGAAGCTCGCGTCAAACTTGACCCGGTCACGCTAAGGGTATGGGTCAGTCGGTATCTCTCGCCTTCGTGAGTGTGCGAGAGATAGCTGCAAATTTCGAAAGTAAAATCTTTCGACACGATTTGACCGTTTACAAAAAAGCTCTATCAGCGCATTTTTTTCCATCGTCATGCGTCTGCTGACAGAGCTTTTTTGTAAATCGGTCAAACCGTGTCGAGCAATTTCAACTTTTAAAATTTGAGGTGAAGTTAAGGTGGCTGATTCATATCCTTAACTGTATGCGATAAGGGCGTCATACAATGTAGAAATATAGGAACTTCGTCTCTTCCTCCTAATATCCAATAAAATGTGTTTTTATACCCATGCACCAATATTTCTGGACTTTGTATCGTCGAGAAACGCCACGTGATTTTCTGGAGGTTTCAATCTTTTAAGTTTGCAGTTCAAAGGCTTTTCAAGTTATATTTGTCTTTTTCGCATGTGTAACACTGATATTTTGATGATCTTGTTACGCAGCCTATTATACACAATTTTTTGTATTTCCAACCTAAACAATCGTCATCGAGAAACTGTGAGGAATGCCCAATCAAGTATAAAAAATAAACAAACGATTATTCCCAATCTCAAAGTACATGAAGCTGTGCAAAACGTGAACAAAATTTCGCTCGTGCATTATCATCAGGCTTATAACTTCTCCAGAATCATTTTCAACGTGTTTTTTTTTAAATCGATATTTTGATTCTCTTTCGACATCAATACGAATCACATCTAGTTTAATTCGGGAATGTTTACACCAATATATCAAGAGCTAGCAAACAAGAGACCAAAATCCGAAGGACTCTGTACGGCACGTAGCTCGATGGTACATACGTTAATTTGTTGACTGTAGATCGGCATACATGTGCATTTGAAATGCTAAAACTGTAAAGGGCTTTTCCCACGGCCACTGGAACATTATACATTGTTAAGATACGCCTTTATTACGTTTTGCCGTTAGAACGCGTATATTTAGCAATGCTCCATTGCGAGGGCGGATACAGTCTCTGCTCAGTTTGCCGCAACTATCGACCGCAGGCATAACACGCCGTTTCGACTATTAACGTCGAACGTATTGGCAATAATACGTGGTTAGACGTTTTACGCTACCACCGCGAGGTCTCACGTCAAAGCCAGCATCACGTTCAGTAAAACACATACGTATAAGTACATTACATAGGAGATTTTATGTGAAACTCCATGTACGATCGAAAATTCATATCCTTCGATTTATTGAAATGATACTTGGTTGGTTTTTCTTACTGCGATGTCTGGTCACACGGGGTCTAGCAATGTATTTCCATCACGTATCACGTTCAGTTTTTTCATACTCACTTGTTCGAGTTCTTTTTTTTTTCATAATTTTACCATCAGATTTTGATCATTACGACAGCTGCTCCACGTTTTGGCACGTCCAATATGTAAATTGTACACATTCAAGATCTTATTTAACAAATAGTGCTAACGACGTATAATCCGAAGAGTTAACGTCGATGGTGCTAATCATCATTCATATTCGTGTCATGAAATTATTTTTAATATCGAAGAAGGAATAAAAATGCAGCATAATCGAAAGTAGCGATGTTATTAATGTACTTTGGCGATAAAAAATTTACAATTTTTGAATTATTGCCTGTATATAGCCAAATTAAAGTGAGAATAGGGAAGATGTAATCGACGTTTCATAAGTAAATGAGAAATGTAATTAACCCTGCGATGATCATAGCCTCGAAAACTTGTCGCAGTCTTCAGCTATAATTAATTCGAAAATAATGAAAATATAAGAGTAAAAAGGCTTCACTAAAAATCCTATTTCTCTATAGCGCAAAGAAAAAGTTTCATTTGAGATGAAAAAGCGCATACACGGCGTGTATAAGGAACAGCAATCATCCGAGCTCGTTCCATATTCGTAGGGCCCTGTGGGCGAGCACAATCAAACGCAAACTCTATGCCATATCATTTTCCTTCCCTCTCTCTTGCTCTCACGTTCACACACGTGACCTACTATCACGCATCTGACTCGTCAAATACACCATCACCATTGCCGAACCATCGTCGTCGTTCCGCACCGATGATTCAACCGGTAATCGTCCTGAGCTTAGGCGAATTTCCATAAATAAAAATTTCGTTTTATTTTGCGTAACCCGAGTTTAAATATTTACTCGAAATAAACGCTTTGAGAGTGATAAAAGCATTTTTTTTTTCGTTTCGATTGTTTTTGTTTTTGCCTTTTTTTTTTTAATTCTTTATCGAATCTCTAGCTCGCACTGATTTCATCGATTGATAAGTCGGCAATCTATTTCCCGACGCATCCATAAATGTAGCGATTATTTCGTCTGACAGATATCGAAAATTATTCCGCAACTTAGCAACGATAGTAAAAAAAAGTACAAAATAAAAGCATAAAATACACGTGAATATATTGAATATTCAAAAATCCTATGAATTATTACTATCAACAATATCACGTCCATTTTCCCGTCGAATTCCGGTCGCGAACGTGTTGTATCGATTACAGTGAAAAAAAAAACCACACAACAATGACGTCATACGAGCTAGAAAAAAATAGTATTGCATCATCCTTATTCATGAAGGAGCAATTACACGAGGGTTTCAACGAATCCATAATAAAGGCTGCACAGTGAAGCATCGCTATCAGTTAGCAGGCTGATCAGAGATACCTACGTCTCTCCATTGTTAACCGTAAAGGACAATTTGTACCGTACGACAGGCAGACAGGATCGAGACGGTGATTCTCTGCTCTTCCTATCTTTCTTACTCTTTCTTTACTAGATGACCACGAGCATGATACGAAAAACCATACACAGCCAACCCGTACGATCTGAGTCGTTGATTAGAACACACTGATTGCAAGTGTGTCGCGATTGACCAACGGGACTCTCTGGTCCCACTTCGCCGCGATGTTAAAGTAAAATACATTCACTTGAGTAGATACATATACTATATATATATATACACATTTACAAGAGCGGTGATCTGTACGAGTGGTGAGACCCTGTCATTGCTTCTGCCATGGATTATCTCAGACTAGACGTTCTCTCCTCTATCTTTCTCAATCTAGATGCCGTAGCTTGTCCGGGGTCAGACAGCCAAGCTGTGTAATACTATTCTCAAGCTCGTTGCACTTATTCCCATTCGCAAAAGACTCCGTTCCCCCTTAACTCCAGGTTGTAAGATGACTCAATCTCTTTTCCTACCCGATTCTCCAACTTCTCGTTGACCATTTGACTCCGTAGTTCTCGAGCTTACTATATCGTATCGATCTTTCTCATATTTCCGGCACATCATTTCAAACCGTATCAGGTTTTTCTTCACATCCATAAGGATTAACAGATTTTATTTGGAAAATTTTGTCTCGTGATTTACTTACGAACGCTGGGCAATTATGCTTACTCGCTAGGCGTCTTGATGAAATTATGCGTGGCACCTTCTGTCGACTGGGATGTAAAAATGATGCCTGTCTAAAATACTTTACGAATAAGGAATCTTAGCTTAAATATCTTCGATTATTTCTTATGACGTAATCTATGATGTGGATTTTATCTCTAATGTCCGAATCGTCACTTAATATTATGACAGATATTACTGATCAAACTCAAATTACCAGATTTAGTATTTAGCAAAACTTCTTCTTAACATTTGTATGATTGTAGCTTGAGAATCACTGAACTGACTTTCATGATTCTATTGAAGAAAACTTCTTTCTGGACCAAACGATATTTGGACTGGAATTTCGAGGGCTTACCTCTACGTAATTACGTATTTCTCAGGAAATGATTTAACAGATGTTTCATCTCTCTTTTCAATCAAATTTACACACAGTATTGAAATTCTTTGTTCCTGAGGTTTTGAGCGAGCGAAGAAAGTTGAAGAACTTGATTTCACACGTGTGCAAAAGCCTCAGTGAAAGGAGAAGTTGAAATAGTACGTTCGCGTTTTGTGATTGCAAACAATAACGAAAACACTAAGTGGATGATACACTCGGACAGACGGGATTCTAGGTCAGTCGAACGATCTGGGTCTAACTGGACATTGTGTTTATTTTCGCGTGTGTATGCACGCTGAGCTGTCTGAGCAAGACTCTGTGACACGTTTTTAAAGCAGCGAAGCATTACGAGGCCTGTAATAGTGAGTAAACTTGCGGCGTCGCGTGCGAGGAAGTAAAAAAGTGAAACCCACGAGGTCTCGGGTCGTCGTGAGTCACGCGAGTATCGTACAATGCCCGAGGATTATTTCTCGAAACACTCGGCAAGTTTACAAGCGTAAATTTGACTCATAAATCGTACGGTGCAAAATTATATTCGCGTCAGATCGAATCGTCGTTCCTCGTTGGTTAGCCTGATTCGATCATTTTTTTCTAATGACTCAATTATTATTCAACTGAGCATCTGAGCCCATAATGCATGTTATCAATGTTGTCGATGACAAACGCGTTTTATGCAACGTCAGGATAAACTTTGAATGTTGAAACGAAAAATCTGAGGACAAAAATCACAAATTATTTCTTTAAAGTAACGAAATATAAAATAAATGTGAGACGATCAGCAGATGCTTTGCTGCTTACAAAACATAAAAATTTTCGTCCTCTTTTTACATAATACCAATATTTTTTTCAAAATTTATTGACGTGTTTCTTACTCAGCTCGAAAGGTGGAATTTAACTTAATCGATTTCACAAGTCAGGTCAAAGCATGCGCTTTGCATTCCACAATTTTTAGAGCTCAAGAAGCAAGATATCGAACATTGCCTGGATGTGGAAATTGATGAACGACCGAGGGGTTCAACCGATGCTGTCAAATTACAGGATAGGAGAGGGATGTGATGTAAATAATAGTCTATATATATGTACAAATGCGTATGTATATAGAATTATTACTTGAAGACGAGCCGTCACCGGGTCTCTAGATACACATATACATATGTACTACGTACATAAATTTTTCCTTCATTTCCGTTTTATTATGCGATACGAGAATAATAGGTGCGCAACGTCGTTCTTTTGCATTGAGAACGTGTCTCCTCTTCAGAAGCAGTTTGTTGATATGTCGCTCTTCTTTTTCGAACTTTCTGGTGTTTCTCATGTGCCACGATTACGCTAGTAAGCCCTTGACGGGCTAAATCTAAAATCGATCCGATGACGAATAGCTTCGATTTCCCCGACTATTCACTCGACATACCTTTTTTATTTATTTCCCTCTTTTCAAGCTATAAATCGTTCATATATTTTTTTTTATCAACGAGTAAGCGTAGTTTTAAACGAATTTCTGTAAAAAAAAAAAAAAAAAAAAAAAAAAAAATACTGAGGAATACCGAAAAAATATTGAATGCATATCTCAATGAAACCTTGTCACCAATATAAAACAGTTCATCGCATTTGACTATGAATATCACCGAGGTTGTAAACAGTTCAACGGAAAAATATTACATAAATCGATATTTTGTTAATCCATAGTGAATAATTCTTGCATTTTGGGTTTACATACGCTTGGGGAAATCATAAAATTGATATTTATTTCATAGTATTGGCTTGATACATGAATTTGACCCAAAAAAATTGAGAAAAAGAATTTTCTGTCGCTTTGAAATGTGCGCAAACCTCAAAAAATCTCTGTCCCAAAATGTGGTTTCTGAAAACCTTAACCAATCTTACCTCTTCAACTATAAACGACCGATTCTCATGAAAATCTGTACAATTTGATCTACCCAATCATCTAGTCCGGGTTAAGAGATTTTTCCAAAAATCATTGCCTTTTTCACAGTGAAATCCTGACCTCACGCTTCGAACCTCTGCGATTTTGCGCAAAATCGACATGGAAAATATTTTTTGTTGTAGTTGTGAAACGGAATTGTTTTATTCTCACAACAAGTAATGAATTTATTCACATCCTTGTGTATCATTTAACCTGTTCCCTGTTCATTCACCGAGTTTTCTCATCTTCCATGGTGACCATCCTTAGTATCCAGATGAATTTATTGATGGAGTAGTCCTTATCGAACATACAAAGTCCATTAGCTAAGGCGCCAAGTAACCTGGAACGTGTCAGTCGTTTAATATCATGAAACTAAAGTTATACATTTTAAATATTTTGATATCATAAAATTGAAGTATTTTTACTGAAGTTTTTCTATGTAGTAAAAGATGGGGTTATCATTTAATTGCGTTAATCAATTATAAATAAAACGATAAAATGTTTCTTGGTTCGACGCTATGACAATAACATGTTAATTGAACGAAAAATGTTCTCGCAATAATTTGCGAATGGCCAGAGGCTAATCAATTGAGGACAATTCTTCATAAGTTTTTCTCGTGTTGTTAACAGTAATACTTAATTCTCGTAAATTTATATTTCTAATATTCAATGACGTTTCGAACAGTGATACATTTGAAATATTCAAATGCATCACCTTTCGGAATTATATAACATTTTTCGAATACCGTGCTGGATAAAATGAAATGTGCAAATTTATCGCAAGTGGTTTCTACACTGTCACGCCGATTTTTCATTGAAACGGTAATCGATCGGGTTCAACCAAGCTGGTCGAAAGCCAACGATAAACTGCGAGGGTTCCGTGGTTCCGGAAAAACATAACGAATATGAAGAAAAAAAGAAAAAAAAAAATTCGTCGCAGCTGCTGCAGCTTGTTAGTCGTCCGATTGCGAAAAAAAAAAGTATGTCACGGAGTCAATGCACCTTTTTCCTCCATTGATGGGTCTGCCACCCGTTTTCAACCTCAAACTCTCCAATAAACTACTCTCAAACATACGAATATAGATATGCGTATGAAAAGCCGGTAAAATATAACAAGATCGGAAACTGGGTGTTAACTCAAAAAAATGAGTCCATTTTTAACAGGGTGATAATAGGCGGACGAAAAAATTTCGGGTTAAAATTCATTATTTTTGTTTAATTCCAATACTTCGAACATTTTTTTTTAAAAAGAGAAAAAAAAAATTGTTGTCTAAAAAACCGATATTCCGATAAAGTTATAGGCAGAAGTTACAATCATACTTTATCCTTAAATAATCACGTATGAAACGTAAAAAAAATAAAGCGATGACAACGGAAGAATTATTCTCCAGCGAGAATGAGCGTGGAATGTTTTTTTTTTTCATCCCATCTAATTGTGTTATTTTTTCTGACCATATTAATCGATAATATTTATTTCGGACCACTATCGGACTTTCCAAATAGCATTTCTTGTCACGTTAACCTAATATTCCATTTAGAGTCCGACGGAATTCCACTTACTCTTTTCTCTTACGCTACCGGTTTATCGAGAGCGGCTTTTATTGTAACACTCGGAAGATGAGGGAAGCAAAAAAGAATGAAAAACATAGGGTGAATTTCCGTGACGTGACCACCCGGTCTGCTGGTACACGAAGAGGCAATCGTATTTTTTTTTTTTTTCGTTTCCTTGCCTCGCAGAAACCTATAGGTAACGATAGGTAATTGGTTTCCTATCCAACTCTTTCTCTATTTTTCAACCCCTATGGTTCTTTGCCGATAAATCGCACTCTGTGGCTCAGCTCAGCACTTACCAGCTACTTAATAAATCTTCAAGATCTCTTTTTCTCAGCTTAAACTCTGTGTAAATTAATTTTTGATCGGAGTTCAAATCGTCAATTGAAAAAACGAGAGGGAAAATATGTGGCAAGGGACAAATGATTGAGATGCGATGAGAGAGGGAGGTAAAACGGGGGATACTGAAGGGAATATATTACTTCTATTGAATCGAGTAAACTACAATCCATTTCCTTTTGCTTACACGATTGAAAAATCTACTGCATTTTTATTTTCGTGTTTTTCATGAAAAATCTGTTTTTTCGAATCCACCCATTCTCGTGAATCAAGAAAAATGCTTTCAGTGAAAAAATAAAAATAAAAAAAATACACACGAGGTAGCAGAACTGACGGATTCCCTATATCAGGATGAACCAGTAAAACGATAGTACGAAGAGTTCTCGTCGTTGAAACACAATAAACCATATTTGTTTTATTAATTGGTTTTTTTTTTTTCCATTTTGATGAAATCGACTCAGTATTTTTTCACAGTATCAGTTTTTTCATCCGATTGTACCATTATCGTAGCCAAACACTGTGTGTAAGTTTCAGACTTCACCAAATAACAAAAAGGAATTCCATCACGTTTCCATGATGGAAACTTCAATACCATTAACTGCATATCAATTCTATGCTCTACAGAATACCAAAAAAGCTTTTTTTTTTTATCCCGATTTCAAAAAACTCCGGAAATGTAAAACGAAATATTCCGAATCAACACTGTAAAATGGGTCGAACCTTAAAAAAAATTGAAGTCAGTGCTATACAAATAGAACAGAAACTTTATCTTCAATCGACAATTTGTATACATATACAAATAATACAGATAAAAATGCGTAAGAACTCTTATTTGACGATTTCAATTTTCATCATTTCGAATTCGTTCATCACCGACGTTAATTTTTTTTTGCTATAACATTGATTCCGAGCTAATGTTTTAAAATAATTATTTTCTTTTACTTCTTATTAAGACCTTTTTGAAGTCGGTTTTCTTTGTTAAAGTTTTTTCATCTTTTTATTTTCAGTTTTATTTTGTATTCGAAACATTTTTTTTTCAAATTATATATCCTTAGAAAAAAATTATATGATACTCATTAGTATAAACTTTTAAATATTCATAATGATGCATTTATAGTTTCAATTAAACTTATCTAAGAACATCGAAGTTATTATCAGATCGTCGCAAAATTTTTATGAGACCAATTCGAGCCAGGCTCTTTTAAAAAAAAGATTGATCCGGATTGGAAACCTTCATGAGAATATATGCGCGTACATGCATTAAAAAAAACAAACAGGCAGATTTCGTAGCACTCCGTCGAAGCAGGTTTCAATGGCATTAAATTTGATAAACCTGGCAACTCTAATGCGACACCGGGTCAAGCTACCGCAAAGTCCATTAACGCATGGATGATAGTGCACTTTATGTTTGTTCTGAAATAAGGGAGCTGAAGTAAAAAACAATCGAATTTTGGGTTGAGCGTCAAAGCTGCACAACGTGGGCACATGGTATATGCGGGCAGTCGTAAAAAAAAATAGATGAAAATTTCTCCTTCCAAACAGTATTAGTTCGTAAACATTTGTTATTGTATATTATACATTTTCTTTACCGTTTTGTTCATCTTTTCCATTGGGCTTGTGCGTATAAGAATTTTAGGTTTATTCGAATATCAAACTTGGCATCGAGCTGCTATCGTGAAATTTTCAGACCCCGCAAGAGACGATGCTGTCGAAGGGACAAGACGAAATTCCGAGAATACCTTTATAATCAATCGTCCCATAAGGAATATTGAAAAATAGAAATCGTATTTATGGTAATAAAGAAAATATTTCATTGAAGATAAAAAAAAAAGTCGGATTCCGATGAAATGCTAAAAAGCGAATAAATAATAAATTTGCGTGAATGATATATGAACTCGTGTAACAAATGGCCGTGAAAGGCGTGGACTATGAGTCATTCAGTATCAGGGCGAATGATGCCAAATTATAATATACGAGGGAAAGCTCAGACAAGACGCTGCTGTGTTAGTAAGTAAGGAGACAGGAGCTAAGTCTGGCGTGATCACTTCTCGCGCCCCTCCTGTGACCCAGAAACACACTTATATCGCTGTTCATCCCGATCTTTTTCTACTCCCCCCTCTCTCTCTCTCTCTCTCTCCTTTTATTTCTGTTTCTGTCTCTCACTCAATCTAGTCCCCTCTCATTTTCAGTCGCCGCCTTTGGTAGTTATCACCTCATCAAACTAGTTCTGTAGGAATTTATCGTCGTACGAACATAGAATACGATGATTAGCTGAAGCAGGATATAGTGAAATTTCAACTTTCCAAACCAGTTGAGCAAATTGCGCGTAAAATAGATAGTGATTTTCTGCTCCAATCCAATTGAAATATTCCTTGATTTAACTCAAATCTCTTCTACATGAATTATACGCATAAATGATTAACCAATAGATTATATATATTTTTTAACATACTTACATGTATTTCTTTGAATTATTTGCATACAAATTGCTAGCAATCGTAATATATTCGATACGGTCGGAATCTAACTGACACAGATCAATCGATTAATCACCGTGATGTTTTAGACCCAAAATGTATCTTCATTTTTGCTGCAAACACACTTATAAAAAAGCCGGTTTTATTAAGCATCCAATTCAGTTGCTAGTGGAAGTATACATAGTCAAGCGACAGGAAATTCATTATGAAGTATTCCATTTACTCGTTGACCTTCCCGAGTATATTTTCATTTATAATAAAAATTATATTATTATCATTGATATATCTAGATGACTTAGAACGATATATAGAGCGAAGCCGCTGTGTAGCATACAAAATCGGAGAAATACGAGGGTCGTAAAAAAAGTGATTATTCTCACTTACTTCCGGTATGGAATACGTATCATAATGTGACGTCAAGATTACGGTGCGACGAAGATGAAAACGAGAAAAACTTGCCAAGAAAGGCTGAACTTCTGGTGTAAGTTGAACGCGTGAGATGGAAAACAAGGGAGTGGAAAATAACGTAAAAAGATTTTCTTCCGGCGTACGAATGACGTGGTACAAACTTTACTTGCGTGATTCTCGTCGCACATAGTTTTGCCAAGAGCGTTCAACGAAGTAGGGTAGGTGAGAGATATATATGAAGAAACTGTTTTTGTTCTGTCGTCTATTCTTTGGGAAATATAGTCCGCCTTATATGTTTTTTTCTCATCTTTTCCCTTAGGCGAATGACAAATTTCAGAACGTAAATGGTACCGTATCCCTGATATTCGCGCAACATAAGAGCAGGTCAACTACCATATTCGTCTTTCATACGTTAGTCATCAAAATCTATACCCAAAGTCTGCCGAGTATTGAATCGATGAATGACCAATTTAGCGTTATCTGCTTCTATTATAACTCAATACGAATATACGCGCTTTTATATTAAAATATAAACATATTTTTCATAGTAGTGTGAAATACTGACGATGACAACAAAAAACCAATTCGGAGAATAAAATATTTCTCTGATTTGCCCAATTATTATCTTTATCTCTAGGAAAAATCTACAGTCGGCTCAACATCGGTCTAGTGTGACGTGGAGTTGTTGGCCAATGTTGAGCCGATGGTACATTTTTTCTAGGAATCCCCGTGATTTTGAAGCGTGATCGTATTTTTTCTTTGCAACGATACGAATAACCAATCAGCGGAATATTTGACTCTACGAATTATGGCTTATAGAGATTTGAAACTCTATCGATTTCCATCAATTTCCTTCCTAAACGGATTGGCACTTACCATTTAGAGAAAATTTGATGTTCATTTGGCTTATTATGAGTTATTCCATTATACGAATTGCTCTGGGTAATTCGACAGTCGTGCGGTTGTAATCTTCGTAGATAATACAGCCTTCATTCTCTAGCAATGAATTTCGAACCACATAGTCAATTCTCCAGAATTCACGAAGGAAAACCGCTCCTCTAAATTTCTCGGTTACGCTTCGTGACCCGAAACCGAAATAATTTCATGACGATCATAGCTTCGTTATTTCACGTAACCGAGTGCGTATATCTTTTGATTTGTAAATCTTGAACGATATTTGAATGAGAGTTTAGAAAATCTCAAATGAATTGCCACAATTCTAAGATTTCGAACCTTCGTCATTATGATAATGATGATTGCTTTGAGAACAACATACAAAAAAATCCTTTTTTGATGAACCAAGAATTTATCTCATGTTTACTCAGAGCGAATGAAATTAAGTATGCAATTTTTCTTTTGCAAACTCCAATTCACAATCGATCACTTTTTCTGCTCATTATTATTCTTCCTAAAAAAAATTGGCAAAAAAGTCCATCTGAACCTGGTTACACCCTTGATAAAACTTTTTAAAAGAATATAACGCGTTCAATTTATTTGTAACGCTTACTTTTCATTTCCCTCGGGGCTGCTTTTACTGTTACAATTTCATTCATAATATAATTTTTATAACTCCGAATGTTTTCTTAACCGGAATGTACGAGTCAGTGAAAAGAAGATTCTCCATTATTCAGTGAAATTAATGCCGCACTTTGGACACAAACTCAAGATCTTTTTCGCCATCACGTACATGAAAATAAAACTTGAACGTTGGCGAGTTATATTTTCTTTACGTTCTTGCAGTAAACTCGTACAAACTGGAAGCTATTTCAGGTCAAAGTCAAACTTTTGCTATTTCTCCACCATTTATGAAAAAAAAAAAAAAAAACCCAAAACATAATATTTTGTAAACTTTTTTTTCCAATCATTTCGTTCTTTAAAATTATTCGCCTAGTTTATACAGAAATTCTGATGTTTCATTAAAAAATTCTCATGCGTTTTAACACAAAACTCACTCAAAGTGTGTAGTTTTTTTTTCTGTTAAGAGCAAAAAAACATTGAAAACTACAAAAATCATGAACAATGAAGTCACTACGACTTTTAATTTGTTTTGGAATAATCTACCGAATGCGATATAATGAGAGATTTTGTGTGTTTTCCCATCGACCATTACTTCTCTCTCTTGTGCGGTTACTCGCAGATTCATAGAACTTTTTAATAGGCAGTCCGAAAAATGTCGTTGAAGGGCTGGGAACGGGCTGGCGCATAGCTAAAAGACACTCGTGCACTCGCGTAGAGGATCTTTCACACTGGAAAGAATATTATTACCATTCCGGTGAGATTCCAGTTTCACGTCACAAGTATGATTGCCTCTTTTATGCACGTAGAACTGTCATCGTTTCATTTATATATAGTTTTCATTGCAGGATCTCGTTTCAAATAGCTCGAAACTTGTATCTGGAGCAGACGATATTTTCTATTATTGTAGCGAATTCGGTTCAGCGTCAGACATTCAAGACTTTCCAGTTGTTAAAAGTGCAACTTAACCCATTCAAGATTAACATAGTTCGGAGTTGTGAAAATATTTTTAACTGAGAGAGGCTATGTTTCGTCAATTATCATCGTAAAACGAAACACTGTCAAAGAGGGATACTTTCCCTCATCCATTTCCAAAAAAAATCACATAGTCAATTTCTCAGGTGTGGAAAAAGTGACATTCTTCGCGAAGAAATTTTTTTTTTTTGTTCAATAAAGTGTTCAACCGTTTGAAACAAAAGTTTTGCAACGCAAGACAATATCATAATAACTCGTACGAAGACAACCATTGATATTTTTTTATGGAAAGTCCTTAAAAAGTTTTTGTTTCTCATCGCGTTATTGGTTCATGAATTTCCTGATGACACTGATAAGCGGAAGTAAGATTATTATTCACTCCCTTCGTTCCCAGTTGGTTCGATTATTTTGGGCTTGTTAATAATTTCAAACAAGTCTTCTAGTTTCGATACTCGAGCCTTCTAATGCTTTATTTAAATGGAACAATTTCTGTGTTAGTATGTGAATCATATCTATGAACCAGAAGTGATTCATATACGTAAAAATAGAGAATGGAATCGAAATGTTGTGTAACGTGGAACGAAACGAAGTGAAACTGAACAGAGTATAACACCAAAAAGTGCACTAAAATTCGTTGCTTCCTGACCCAGTTTTGACAACAACCGGATAAATTTCTGTTCATGCTCATCAAACAAAAAATTGTGACTCAATGGCCACTGATCCCAGGACTATACCGTTACGCCAATTATAATAATTTAAAAAATACTTACGTCAAAAGGAAATGAAACGAAAAAAAAGCGAGTTCAATTGGCCATTATCGAAGTAGAAAACTCCGTTAGGGTTTACTGTGTGCGGCACCCACGTGCGACACATCTCAAAATGGGCAGCGGATTACCACAGTCTGCGTGCAGTCCGTTGAAATGATCGGAGCGTGTTATATTTATTACGTACGGTAAAAGTGCCGGTTAAAAGACGAATTTTTCTAAGTACCAAGAAATATAATAAATTCAAAAAATACCTATTTTTCATTTTTTTCTATTATTGCAGTCACTGTTTTTGAACTTGAAACTTTTGTAGTTACTATTTTTTTGATTGCTGAAGCAGCGGCCTTAAAAAAGAAAAAAAAAACATGCCTCGCGTTGAAATCCATCAAAAGTCTAATCCGACAGTAAAAAATGAGAACGGAAGGCATGAAGAAATTACTTTTTTATCCGTATTGCGAAAGTTTATCTGTAACGAAGCAAACTTGGTAATGCATTTGCCGTTAAATTTATGCTCATTGGGAAAGATTCGTACACAGTCGAGCATTAACAAAGTAGCCATTTGTTTTTACGAAGTTTGAACAGTATTTCTACTGAATTCGAGTGCTTATACTAGTTATATAAACAGGGTAACTGTGTCACTCAAATATGATTCGTTGAATGATAAATGGCGATGATGTTTTCTTTGTATTATGAAAGACTTTGGCTTCGTTACTTATTTGTTCGTTAGAAAAGCTCTATCGATTCGTCAGAGAAAATAAAAAATGCTGATAAATTTATTAGAAGAAAGTATACGTTTTCATTGAACTCGTTTGACTTCAGTTAATAAAGAAATGAGAAAATAACGCCAATCGCGAAGAAGAAGCAAAAAAACATAGTGTATGTTGCGAGTAAAATTTCGTAAGAAAAGTATTAAAAAATGGATTGAAAGAGGCGACCCAGACAGATGGAGAAAAGTTATCAAGAATTTAGTGCCCATAAATATTTCATGCTTTTCCGATAACCGTGCGGTATTCATGCACTGAATGTAGATAAATTGTTAGCAAAAAGGCGTTGCTCCCGTAACACTTTCCGACGAATCTTGAGCATTACACAGTGTGGCACTTATAAATGCATTAACATATTATTCATGTGCAGAAAAATTTTCTCATTGGTTAAATTAATGTTCTTTGTATACCCGCAATTTCGATCAGTTTTCATTTATCATTGTAAAGCAAATCCGGATGCATTCTAGAGAATCATTGCAGCAGAATTTCAGTATGTTCGCACAGTTCAAAGGCGCTTGTGCGTTCCGCTCCAACCTTCCTCTATATTTTCGTCTTTCTCTTTCATTATTCTATTTCGTTTTTTTTTTTCCAGCTGTGTTGTACACATTCGTGGGTATAAATACGCATCGTTGAAATTCATTCGGCCCGTTTAGTTGAAAACTCTTTGAAGTATAAGTGAAAAACAGCGCGAGCATACGGGGCAAAGAAGAATTTAATGCTGCAATGTTACATTACGGGCATGTCGTACACGAGTATACGAACTTGTATTTATAAATATGCGCCTTCGCGTTTTATTGCATTTCTTCAATGCATTGTTTTTTTCCTCTTAATATCTTCAATGTTTCTTTTTTTTTTTTCTTTTTTTTTCGTACGACTGCATGAACTACCTGGTAGAAACGTTGCGCATCTATCGATACGCGATGTCTAATACGCACAAGCATCCACACACATACACAGGAGACTTGGAACTCGCTCTCACATCGACCGACCAGAAAAGAGGATTACGATCTTTTGCGATGTATTTTTTCTTTTTTTTTTTTTCTACCTTCCCGCAAAGCGAATGCAGTGCACCGCATGCATTAAAATATATCGATGCAAAATCCTCTTCAGTTGCTGGCGCAGAGCTGGCGCTCTATGATCATCCGGGCGCATGTGGAATACCGTTTCGGTCGAGACGCTTGCGATTCCCGATATCGAAACGCGGAGGAAAGAGAGTGCATTCGAGCCTTGAATAGTATATATATAAAAATATTTTGATCCCCATAAGTAACAAAGTAGTTTTTGAGACTCGAATCTATAGATACAGCATCTCTACAGATATGTATAGTGTAATATACATGTCAAGACTCGTGAATTATTTAAAAAGTATTGATGGAACTCACCATGTTTCATTGTAGCTCGATCAATAATTATCGACATTTAGAGGTTACACGGTATTTCCGATTTTATCACCGAAATTAGAATGCATTGGAACTATGCAACCAGTTACAATTTGGGTACAGATCAAGGAGCAACTGAATAATTTTGGTCTACGTCTCGAACGTAATGAATTTCGAGCATAAATATTATCCTAAATCGGAGCGCGTTGAATGCGAATGATAAATCCCGTCAGAGTTGAAACTTCCGTAACATTCGAGAGCCCTGTTATAGTGAATTGGGAGGACTATGACGATGATTAACGGATTACAACAATCGTTGATTGATATTTTATTTTCAAAAATTTGAGGTTTGCTTTCGTTCGTGTTAATTTTTACGTTGGAATAGGTACATGTGAAACTCCTTTTATTCGAAACTCGAAAAATAGATTTAACACGAACGAAAGCTCAATTTTTTTTTTCTTTTAAGATGTTTTACAATTTTTATTGGCCCGTTACGCACTTTTGAAAGCGGTCGTTCGTTATCTGTCGGAAATTGAGCATATAACCGGCGAACATATTTCTCGTCTGTTTTTCATTCATTGAAAGCTCGGCGAGTATAGTTTTCGAGCTTTCATTCAATTTCATTTGTTAAAAAGTTTCGTAGATTCTTTCTCGCAAAATTGTTTCATTTATTGCAAACAAAATAAAAACGCATTTCAGAAAATGCAGCAGCGTGTAATTGAAAAACTATATAGGGTTTTAAAATGGATGAGAAGGGAGTGAGAAGCTGCTTATATTGACATTAGATTGGCTCTAATAATTCCAGGAATTTGTACAAATAAAATCTTCTGTGCTGCTTCTTTGAATTTTTCGATTGGAAAAACTGATGGAAAAATGGTTACTCGCGAAGTATCCGAGCGAAAATCCAAATAATTTTTTTTTTTTTCCCAGTATTCAGGTTCAATTGTTATTGCCCTGTATAAATTATTGATAGCCGAAAATATATCACGATCATAGAGAACGTGATTAGTTTTTTTTTTTTAACCAGAGATCGTTTTATCAATTCTCTTTTGTTCGACAGTGAATCGAGTCAATGAAAAAGTAAAAAAATGTTTTTATCGTTTCTTTGTTCCAGGTATGTAACTCTCTGAGGGGTCTCAGAAGGTGTCATAACGCCTTCGCATTGAATTTATTCTGGTTGAATGTATGCTAGCGTGCGCGTCAATACATTATTCGTTGCGTACCTTGTTCTTCCGTGGGTGAGTGATTGATAATGTATCCTGTATAGTATACGCTTTTTTAAAATTCATTAAAAAACAATAACGATTTATCGATAATCGATATGCCGTGTATCAACGAGGAGGATATGGGATATATATGAAACGCCGCTTCACTCTCATATTTTTCATTTTTGTTGCTTTTTTTTTTTTTTATCGTTCCACTCTACTTGGAAGCCTGGCGTATGATGTGGCCTATTTCGTTGTCTTTTTTTTTTGTTCGTGCCATTTTCGTCTTGATGAACGTCTCCCCAATCCGTTCGTTGTCGAGTAGCCAGTTGAAAATTGAAAAAAAAAAACAAAAAAAAACAAAAAAAAATGGAAAAAATATGAGGACATCGTAAAAAATGGTGATCAGTTTTAGGTGGAATGGAGACAAGAATGAAGAAAAAAAAAAAAAAAACAGAGAAAAAGAGTTCTCTAAACGACACGGACGCGAGAGATGAATTGAAGTAAAGATTGATGAACGTGACCTCGTTCAATCTTTTTGAATACATAGAAATCGTATGGTGAGGGACCAAATTTTGATCTATTCGAAATTCGATTTTTTTCTTCCGATAAAAAAAATTTACCAACGACGAAACCTTTGATCAGTTACGTAAATATATAGGGCTATTGTTTTATATCGATTACATCCAACTTATCAATCGTTACAGTTTGGAGCACTAAACAGAGAAGATGTACTCGAATCGAGTCGAGTCTACTCTGCACTGGTCACTTTGAAAATAAACTCATTAAGTTTTCATGAATACATAATTAATTCTTGATTAGAAACTATATCAGAATCGTTTTTGTTGATTTATGTCTTTATACATAAAGTATAAATAACTTTATAATTAACAATTTGTAGTACTGTAGTGAAAAGGTATAATACTAAAATTATAAAATACAGTAATTATCTTTTGCAGTACATTATAATACCGTTAATACGTTTGAGTGTGAATATTTAAAGTCGCATTAATGGAAGAGAAGTTGAAACACATCAAACGATGAAAGCTTTTCTCAGAAAAAGTAGACACTTATTATTAGCCTGATACACGCATACGATCATAATACAGAGTAAAATAAACTGTCGTACACATGATACGGATGTTATATCTTTATGTGATATTTGTAGTTTGTACTTGGCACAGTTAATTCTGGACGCGGTACAAGTAGAAAAAAAAAGAGAGCTCAGGCGTCACTGTACACATAAGTTCCTCAAGGCTCGTCTTTGCGAACGTTCTCACGCCCAGATTCCTCGGTGTATAGTTTATCTCGACTTTTTTTTAACCTGTTATGAAACATGACGTAAGTAGATCACAAAGATATAGATATGCTGCATACTATTCAGCTAAATTTATGCACGTAACAATTGCAAATTTTATGCACCAGGGAATTTGCACAAATTCAATCCACTATTCCAATAAATCGGCCACCCAATTCATGAGTTCTCATTTTTTTTTATTTTTACTAACATCAAAATCTATATTTTTTTGTGAATAACCAATACTACTCACAGGACCAGGTGCCAAAATGACTTCAGGAACTCGATTTATGAATTCTACTTGTCATCGGATAAAACAATGGTCACTTTCGGGCCCCGAAAAATACACTTCGGAAGTGAATCGTAAGCTGAAGATAGTAAATTGAAAAAATTGAATTTTTTCCCTCCCAAATGGTATATTCGAATGTCTGAAACTATATTAAAATAGTTGTCAGAAAACTTTAATCCAATTCTAACTTACGGATTAACGAAGATATCAATGAATTCGTTGCGGAATAATGAAACAACGAGGTGACAACACTGAAGAGTCTAAATTCTACTTAAAGTCTGATTCGACTAATTGAACATCAGAACCAGTAAATGTGAAAGTAGTGGAAACATGCTACGAACAATATTTTTCATTGGTTTTGCACTCATCCTCTGTTCTCGGTACAATAATATAATAAAAATTAGGTGGAAAACTCGAAACCGGATATTAATCGAGAGAATCGAAACCTCGAAAATGAGAACCACATTTAACAGAAACATAGTATGCAATGTTGAGAACTGGGGTAAAGTTCAATATCCATTCATCTATAATACATAAAAACGCTCACTCTAATACATATATAATGAATGAACAATGAATATATACCATGCATAATCTCCGGAATATAACTAGCTTCGCTGATTACCATGCCAGATTATGTAAATGGAAATAAAGGATAAAGGTATATAATGTTCTGTATCAATCCAACAGAGAAATTCAGACCCTAATGGTTTACGAACTCATAGATTCGAATCTCGTGAATTTCAAAAATCGCGTATCTTTTTCATCATTAAATACAATAAATGTTTATGTTAGAAAAACGGTTTTAACAATTTCGGTTTGGACTACTTGATGAAAAAAAACTGGGAGAATTTCAATGAGTCGATAGTATCTTCGTATTTCGAACTTTGTGACGGAAAAAAAAAGATTTTTTAATGAGCTACCGCGGCGACCATTGAGATGTCAACGATCCGCAAACTTCAACAACTCCAAAAAATGAATAACAACAAAAAATTTAAAAAAAACTATCATTACTGGATCCAAACTAACAATTGTTTTCACCGAAACTTCTGTTTTCTGAGCTTCTCGCATTTGAATCGAAATAATATTATTTTTAATTTTTAACATTTTTATTAGCGTAACTGAAACGAGACGAACCTGAAAAACATGAAAATAAAATAACCGGTTGTTTTAATACCTTTCTCGCAATGAGCAGAAACAAAAAGTAAGGACGCGAAGTAATGGGAAAATGAAAATTTGTAAGTCAGATTTGTAATGGACCGGTCTCAAAAACTATCGAGTCACAAATTTCAAGTCGATTCATATAAGAAAGAATGTCAGTAGTTAGAAATAATAAAAATTTCTCAAATTGCTCTTAACAATGTACCAAAGTAAGCTGATGTGTGAATGAATAAAACGTACATAACAATAAATTCGTTCAATCACGGAACATAAACTCATGAGAATTTTTCACGATGCGGATGAATCTTCCAATGCTTTAGAGTAGAAACGCTTTAGAGAAGAATTATTTTTATTTTTTTTTTTCACAACTTACTCTCGAGAGACATAAGATGCACTCTCTTTTTTCTTTAAACATGTGACAACATGTGCTCTGCTGTTTACGGAACAGTTCACATTCTTACATATAATGAGATACGTTTTTCTGTGGGTGCTAATCAATGCTATTGATGGAGCATGTTGAATTAATTATTTCTGCGACTGTAATGTGTGCTCTCGTAATTCTGTTTGATAGGCTAATACACACTAGGTTATTCCAATATCCTGATTTCGACGTGATTACATAATTTTCATCTTGATCTTTCGAGAACTATCGCAAGTCAATGGTGAAAATGAATTTTCTCTTTGCACGAGAAATGAGGGATAGAGAGAATATCCGAAGAAGCAGGATGATGAATCTTCCTCAAACGAAGAGCGAGCATGCTAGGTTTACAGATGAAGTGCCGTTGATGAAATTATCTCGAAATTCATAGATCCACGTTCTTCCTCTCATCCGCATCCGTTCCGCTTTGTCCCAATGACGGGATCACTTGCTCGACGGATCAAAGGCACACTCGGTCCCGTTGCTCTTTGAGATGAAAGGGCGTAATAAGCGCCTATTTCAAGATCGGCATTCCGTGCAAACGAACCAGCATACGTACAAATGTTCGTCAACTATTCGTCAAAATGGCTTCTATACATGCTTATGTACAATACTTGCTCGAACTTTTGTTCATTTTATCGTGTACCATTTCATCACATCGCTTAAGACAAATTTATTCGTTTCCAATGGTCGATTAATATTTAAACTAAGAACGTTTTCATTGGGCCCATATACCTGGGCGCATTGTTATTTATTACCATGGAAAATTGCAGTCGTAAATAGTATGTCCACATGCGTGATGCTGGTCTTTCTCTAATTCGATATAATTGACTTTAAATCGGTATTTCCATGAACGTTTCTAATTCGATATTGTATAGCTGTGCTAAATATTCCGTTATTAATCTCTGAATGTACCCTTTCCCAAAGGAGAAAAGATACACATGAACACGTATAGTCGTACGCGTATGCATATATGCTGACACATACACGCTCCCCTTCTTTCTCTCTCTCTCCCCCTCACACACATACAGACGCTCACAAATGTGCACTCATGGACACACACACACACACTAAAATAATCGTAAATGAACGTTGCATAACAGCCACGGACCATGGGTTCATGGTTGTGCACGAAAGATCAAGATCCTCTACAGCCTGCAGATTCACGGGTTCAATTAAAATTCTACACGCGCACATGACACAGGAGATAATTCCGGACATAACAAGCCCTCCCGGTATCTATGAAAATAGACATGCGTGTTGCATATAGCATGGAGGACGATCGCGTTATCTTATTCGTTGAATAACCCAAAGTTTATGGATACCTTTTTGGAACAACGTCGGAATTATATTGTGAAAGAAAATTTGATAGACATAATACACATTTTTCGGGAATTTTTTTTTTTTTTACATATCTCTAGAGTTACGTGTGGTTTGAGATTTGAACCAGAATAACGGTTGAAAAGGAAAATCCTCTTGGGCTCTATTATAAAATTCTCCATACATAAAATAACTTCAGATAAATGTAAAATTTCGCTAGCTCATCGCTTCAGTGAATCATCAGTGCGATGCATGAAAAGATTACTTGGATAAAAACCCTTTCGCGCACAAAGCATCCGAACTGAGCTTTTTTTCCAACATTTTTTCATTACATACATTTTTTAGGCTGACCAGGTTAATCAATAACAGACACGTGTCTGACTATCGCTATATGAGGGATGAGACTCACGTGTTTCAGGGGATTTTGAACGAAGCTCTGACCGTAAAAAATGCTTGTGATCCGTTTAGCGTTTCGGTAATCTCTCTGGGTATGACGATGTGTTAGCTTCGCTTCTCTATCTCTTTTTATTCTTCTCTTCATTCCCTCTCGTTATTTTTTTTCCTTTTTTCTCGTGTCGATTGATATACGGAGCGAGGCCATAACAATTGGTACCTTGAGAGGACTTGACAGTTTGAAAAGAACGAAAATCCATTGAAAATAAAATCAATTTTGGGTTGCACCGCTGTGATTATAGTCTTGATAAAAAGACTACAAAAACTGATACGGGAATAGTTCTGTGGTTTTTTTTTCTTCGGCAAAAACCGACAACTTTTGCTTCGAGAAGCTTCTCATTTTCAAGTTAGACTTCTGACCTTTTGTCATAAATCCTGATACGATACAGTCGTCTGGTACCACTTCTTTTGGATGCTCAATATGGTTAACGACCATCATAATTCGTTTTTCTCTCCAGGAAAAACCTTTATGCAATTACTTCATTACTTTAAATAAAATCGATTGATTGGGTTTTATATGCTCCGTTAAATTCCATTAAATCTCCATAGTATGCATATGCTTTCTCAGAGTATTATGGTTCAATAAATCCGGGACCTTGACCCTCCGTTGTAACGAGTCTGTAGGAGTATAGAAAAATAAATAAATGAAAAATAGATTTATTCGTATCTCTTCGAAACACACGGAAAATGTTTAAATGAAAGTAAAAAACCGAAAAAAACATTGTTATAAAACATATTTATGAACTAATCTTCATTGTTATCATAAATTCAATGAAAAAAGTATGCCCATCGATTTTTGGTATGAAAATAAACATTGAAAAACTATGGGTAATGAAACGCTTATTGAAAAATAGGGAAAATTGTGTTTCTATTAAATTTAATCATCTGAAACGTTGCAAATGGAATGCCGAAAGATACCGATACTCTCACACTTACATACTTGCCGGATGTAACGGATGTAACTGCGGTGGATTAGGAAAACCGTATTCCGACGAGCCATAATATTGGCGCGAATATTTTAATATCAATCTTGATATCGAGAGCGACGAACCTGAGCTCCTGGATGTACTCAATGTATGTATAGGTATATACATATGTAAAATATATGCACATCGATGAGTTCTCTACTGCATCGCGAATATTTCCCTGCAAATCAGAGTCGTTTATGCTATACATATATCCATACATAGTTATAGCTCAAGTTGCATATTCCGTGTCTAGCGTTCGATTATCACGAACAAGGAGGCGCGAATGTGCTCGGCATAGGTAATTATCGGTCTATCAATATTCATTTACCATCGAATGCGGGTATACACGACAGGCTTGCATACCACACGTTTCTCTGTCCGCACTTAGTACGTGAACATAGTTATATCGAGATTACGTAGATCGTTGAGAATACTGAAGGCGCAATTATCATGTTTGATAAGACAATAGATCGTCTGTGAAATTTTGACAATTAAAACGCGATTGTTTGCAGCTGCTAAGCATATTGTTTTGTAAGTCGTCGTTTTGCGAATTTATTAACACGATAATATTATTACGCCAAGTTATTCCTGGAATCGATAGTTATATAACGGTGGACCTTAAGGAGGGTGGCTACACGTGACAATATGATAAGAATTAAATAAAATTTAGTGATAAAATTCTTTAGCATCAAATGCAATGACACAAATTTTTTCAAATTTTTCGTCTACATAGTTGTCGAATAATTGGAGTTTACAATATGCAAAATATGTACCTATATATATCAGAATCCTATGCTTACGGATGTAAACTCTAGTGTTAAATTACTCGAAAACTATGTAGAAGAAAAATCTTAAAAAATTTGTATATTCATATTTAATCCAAAAGAATATGCTCACCGAATTTCATTAAATTCTAATCATTTCGAATTTTCCTATGCTTTTAACATGGCAACATTGTTGTGTGTAGCCAACCTCCTTAAAAAATACAAAGCCTTTGAAGTAGTCCCTCAAGTATTCAAAACGATAAAACTTCACAACTGGTGAAGAATGTATTCAGCTTGAGTAAGAGTCGAAAGACTTTGAGTTAATTTTTCTCATGGTTACAGACACAAAAAGCAGGTAGATGACACTATATATTATATAGATAATATATATTTATAGATAATAGATCGTTTAGTATACGATCGTATCGGAAAATACGTTTGAGAGAGCTAATACAACAATGTCGCACGTCCGAGTCAATCGTTTGTCCAATATCTCGAATAATATCTGGATAGAGCATATAAATCGACGTCTTAACGTTCTCGAACGAAGACTCGATTCTCTTTCTCATCTCGATGCAAGCAGTATAATGTGAATGGGGTTTAAGGCACGTACGGGAAAAAGGTAGTAGGAGGGGACTACGGGGAAATGCGCGAGAGTCATTTCTAAGACCGAAGATGAAGTCTCCGATAGCCGCTCAACGAGACTGACCAGCAACCGATCTCTTATATATACCAGCTTGAATGCTAATTATCTGATCCGCGACGAGCGAGAAAACGCCGCGTACATTTTACCTCGGATCTAACGTAGACACTTGCACACCATGCTGCATATATATATTGTAATATTATATACGTACATATTCCTGGATGCCGGCTGTCGATGCAGAGGGCGCAGAAGCAATATCGAGATTATTATCGGTAACTCTCGAATGGCGTAATCTCGTCGTTCCATCAGCATTGGTACACGAAGCGTGCCATTTACGCATGCCCTGACCGATCGTTTTCCATACCAATATATCGTTCTCGCACGGTAAAACTTGCTAAATTCGAGCAACGTTAAACTCCTCGATCTTCGCGAAGATCGATGACAATGTTGTAACTTTTTTTTTCTAAGATTCATTGCTATTCCAAACGTTTGGCATAGATATATAAATTTTTATTTTTATTTTTTTGTACTTTTTCGCTTCCCACCTTTTTTCGAACAGTTTCAACCGCGTTTACTGTAGGAGAATAATCATTGATATTGTTTGCCATGCTTCTACTTGGGGTGAGAGAATGTATGGACTATTTTTCCTTCTGTTTTCATGCAATTTTAAGAAAATCGTGCAACCTGTTAGGTTCATCTGTAATATTCACTAAGTTGGATTGATTTTGCGTTAAAGATTGAATACCGAAGTGAAAAATAATTAATTTTTTTATTTTTTTATTGAAACACGTGAAACCTTTAAAAATTATTCAGAAATTATATCCAATGGAAAAACGTTACGGCCGTTCAGAAATGATTTTAATCATTCATTTCTGGGGCATGAAACATGCAGCATTTTTTCACCTGAATTGAAAACTGTTGCATGAAAAGTTCGTTGTGCTTTTAAACCTTGGATAATCGGCTCTCAAACGCTGGAAAAAAATGTTTATAAAAAATTCACAGGGAGCTAAGAGTAATACAGTTATTGATCAGTCATACGTCAAGGGAATCAACGCATACATCATCCTCTCTGTTTATTTTCGAATTTTGAGAAAACATCTGTGAAACATCTCACGTTCAACATAATATTGACAGGATGCTGTATGGACATCCACTGATGGCTTAGACCAATGACGAATTTCAATGCCGCTCTAATTTATGCCGGCATATATGCATTCATGCATTCATAATATTAGATACTGTCAAAGCAATGCCGGATGCTAAGATAATTCTGTATAATTTTTTTATGTAACTCCAATTATGTCACTCAAAATCCATAACCAATATTTCAAATTGAACATGTCGTACATAACTCGCAATAATTAATAATCTCCAGTGATATTTTGCAGTGATATTATTTTCCATTGAGATTAATGTGCGGCCCGGTAGAAAGAATTGTTGTATAAATATCTTCGTTCTAACGATTGCGATTCAAAATCATTCGCGAACGATTGCTATGAACCACCAGTATTTCCTTCGAGATACAAAATTGTGCGTATATATAAGAGATAATTAAACATCATGATATTTGATCGGCATCGATGGGAATCATGCCTAAAAACTCGCATTTTCAATTGTATAAACTCCGAATCTAAAACTTTATTGATGTCTTTATTTTATCATGATTTGTAATCAAAACGATTCAAGAATGATTACCGTAATAAGTTTGTGTAGATAGAGAAGTATGTGAATAATTCGTTGTTAGAACAGATATCGAAGAGTATCACAACTATTAAATCCCAGATTTGGTAATCACCGTAAAGCGGGGAAGGGAGAGAGAGAGAGAGAGAAAACAAACGACCACAACCACGGGGATTGATGTTACAACGATGTTTAACGAACCTTGCCCTGCGCTGTGCGAGAGCGAACCCAATTTTACTCGACGTAACATACTTGGAAGCTTGATAACCGCGAATACCTCGTACCCTCGTTAACCAGACAATCTCTACCTGCTGTTTGGCTCAACAGACTTCTATAGCTACAGTTTGCAATACCTAATCTTACACCTCCTTTCTCCTAGCTCTTCCTCTCCAGGGAAAACCTAAAACTGCTGCTGTAGAATTTTGTCAAGTAAACTTTAGATCATTGTATTAATTCATAGTTCGCATATTCACCACGATCCTCAATTTCCTACGTGATCCCCCGCGTAATGCTCGTGAGGTTCGTATTCCCCTGGCAGCAATATGACGAAATGATGAAAGCATTCTCCTCCTCGTAACGGACTTCAGTACTTCTCGTGTTCTCGTTCCTGATTCTCAATGAACTGTACCTCGTGTCTAATTGCGACTAGGATCATAAAGGAATCTCATTATTCTAGATTTATTCAAATAAATGCCAGTCATTTACACAATCACACATAAATCCATTCCTTTTATTTACTCCACTGGAAACTCCAAGATTTGAAAGATTTATCTTTCACACATCAACATTCGTTGTTCGCGTTCCCGTTTTGAGTCAGGCAAAAATACGGTCTCGAAATGTATATCTTCACTCGACTCTTGAAGTTGAAATACTGCTGCTTGACAGAAAAAAATCGGAATTGTAGTACACATTTCATTAAAATGAAAAGGATTCATTCGAGTGCATTATAAACAACATGAAATTTTTATACGCACATAATTAGAATAATAGAATGGCTATACATCAGACATTTTGTACATGTTCAGATAAATCTGGTGTTTCTTGTCTACCCTTGAAAGCCTGAAGAATTAATTCGCGAAGCGATGATGATGAGGTTATGATTTTTTTTCAAGTTTTGATCTATTCTTCATCAACTTTAATGTGGAAACAAAAACCTGCTTGCGCACAACTCTTACCACCATCGGACATCAAGCAGACGTGAACCTACAATCGTCGAAAGGGCGAAAGGGCGTACTACGTGAAATCGCTCACCAGTTTTGATGAAAATTCGAGAGACACGTAGTAAATTATTCCCCGAAATATGTTTGGGTTTGTTTGGCAGGTCGTAGCTCCACACTTCGTCCGATAAATTTTTTGCAAGTTAAACTCTTAGTTTTCAAATGAAAGCTATTGAAATAACGATGAAGTCTTTTGAGAAATCATCCCTCTGCCGTTGTATATGAATTTCTCTGCAAATTCATTGCGAACGAACAGCAGCCTCCCCATTTGAGACTTCTTCGATAACGAGGCATCCACTTAGCTATAAAATAAAAATATGCGTCTCTTGATTCCCCGAGTTCGGCGTCGTTACTGAACCCTTAACCATTCAAACCCGATACTTTATTGTTTCCATAAAACATTTTTTTATCGATAAACAATTAATTGTCTCAATCGTTGCTATCCACTTGTACAATTTTTACTCTACTGTGAATATCGATTTCCGCTACTCGATTTGAGAAAACCATTGGAGGGCATTAATCGTTTCATCACCATTTTTCAATTCACTCACTCACATTGTTTTGTTTTAAAAGAATTTACACAAGCAAAACGGACCGCTTGAGTATGGTTATCTTCTAGTGAATAATTTATGACGTATTTGTTTTCCAAATTGTTATCGCAGTGCGAAGATGAAAAAAACTTGAGTTAATACAAAATCGTTCTTGTGATGGGAGGGTTTTTTTTTTCAACTTTTCAACGTAATTTTTTTGAAGAAAGTTTGTACTGGTAATATCATCAAGGAAGGAGAAACGAGTGCAAAGGATTGAAAAAAAGGAATACAAAAACAACCAACGAAGCCAAGCTGCTGGAGTAGACCGGGCGATGATTGCGTTTATGCGGAAGAATGGAGAGGCAACGCCAATTGAATAAGTCCACACCAAGAGAAGTTTGTATATGCAGTCGGGAACGATATTTGCAGTTCATCGCGGGATGCCACTGCATTTCCAACCGAAAGGAAAAAGAAATCTAAGCACAAGGTACTTATCTGTGCCAAAGGTGCCGAGTAATCGAATGGAGCAGAGCCAGTTACGCGCCAAACTCTGATATTATATATAGCATATGAGATTCATGCAAAAGCTATTCCAGATCTTACAAACGAAGTCCGATTCAAAAGCTCGTTGAATACCATAACTATACTCTCCATCGTACGAATGAGTAGCTGTACGTCTTTTTCCTGATTGCAGCGACTGCAAAATACAACTGCGTTAGACATGGAATTATAATAAATGATCGACCACATCAAAAACGCCAAGCATCGTAAAAGGATGCTGCTTATTTAAACGTTTGGGAACATTTGTAATGAGTATATGTCAATACTTAAGATGAATAATTACTTATGTCTACCGGATACAAGGCACAGATGTTTTGAGAACACTAAATGATGTCCATTCACGGCGTGTTTTCATCATTGAGATACAAATATTTTTACATGCATCAGTGTTTCAGTAATTTTATTACGAATTTTCAATATGATGATCGAAATGCCTATCTCAATCGTAGATTTTTGTATAGCTTAATTAAACGTAAAAGCAAATATAGACATTAATAATATTGTGCAATTCTCCTGGTAGACTTAACTCGAGTACCTTAGAACTTCAGTATCTTTTTTCAAAGTTCCCAATGCACTTTCATCACCTGTTTTATATGTACGCATTTGTATGTTGTGAAGCCTCGGTCAATAGTAACGAAGCCACGTAACGAGTGCGGAGATAACTAGTCTTATTTATGGAGTCTACGGGTCTGTAATTGGCGGTTTAACGATGTAAGTAAGTAGCTAATCATCTTTTTAGAGATTTTTTTGGGATTGGATAAATCATTCATTTCTCGTTTATATCAAAC
The DNA here is from genome assembly GCA_037576405.1 of Campoplex capitator. Taxonomy (NCBI): domain Eukaryota; kingdom Metazoa; phylum Arthropoda; class Insecta; order Hymenoptera; family Ichneumonidae; genus Campoplex; species Campoplex capitator. The sequence continues at coordinate 10,421,511 of JARBWI010000009.1, read as the reverse complement.
TTTAATTGAACGTTCGATTCGCAACTTTTCAATTCATTCAAGCTTCACTTTGTTATTCATGGGATATTACCTCATCGAAAATCAACTTGAATACGTTCGATTCTTAGCTTGTAAGATTATTGTAACGGATGCTCTGTTCATGAGAGCTTCGTAATTTTTTATTTACAATCCATCTCGATATTTGTATTTCCGTTATACCAGTCATATTTAACAAATTTTTAAGACATAAGATGTCTGCTTTCAGCAACTGTCGAGAACATCTCTCGCTACAACTAACAGATTTACCCTTCATGATCAATGAATCTCGCAACATTCTCTTTCCTTATTTATCTTTGTTACCGGTTCTGCCCTTAGCCTTTAGATCGTCAGTGGTTCACTCTATTTCCCACTTTCTTGTCGTCTTTTTGAGCACATGTACGTACGTCGAGTACTCTACGAGGCTTTCATCTCGTCAAGCGTACGACACGAATCTAAAGTGATCGCGAACGATTTACTCTGCCACGTTGAATGACGACGTCGCGTGCATACACACGAACGAACACATAGAGATAAACATATAGAGATAGGAACATACAATAGACGATATATGCAATGTTTTCATAAAATTTTACGTGAAATTTTCACTTCGAAACTGTAACGGTATGCGATTAATTGGTAACGATTTATTTGTGTTTCTGCGCACCTAAGTCGCGATCGATGATTTGGCATTGTTTCATTTGATTGCTCGTAACGATTCTTGTTCCGATGATTTTTTACATTCATTTTTACTTTTCTGGGTTCAGTTTGAGGTTACTTGGTAACTATAAATATACTTAAAAAAATGAAATTAACTTAGTCACTCAATCCTCTGGAACCAACCTATTCTTTCTTCTGGAATCTTTTAGACTTCAGAATGCGTTATCATCAAAATTCGTATTTTTATGATAACTTTGAAGAAATTCAAAGAAATTTCGTTGGAAATTCAGTTATACATTCTGGTCCCAACATTTTCCGAGTTACAGAACCATGAATTTATAGAGGTAGAGAAGTATTCAAAAACTCAATGCATACACTGTAAAAACCAAAGTGATAGTCAAATAAAGGAATCCTTGCAATTTTTCTTGAAATGCTGAATATATAAAAAGCCGTATATGAAACAAAAAAGGTCGGTCAGGGTTATAAAATGGAAATTTCACATGAAATGCTTCATACATATCTATATATATATATATATATATAAATATATTACATGGGCAATATTACATGTTGGTCTATACATATACACGTACACGGAATGTAAGCGAGAAGTGCTCACCATGTGTCTCTTTCCATTTTCATCAGGGGAGGCTTTCGCAGTAACTCGGGTAACTGCAACGTACAACACGGATCGCTGGAGGGAATGTTCTTCGGTCCACCGAGAAATTCCTCGCGATGTACGGCACGATCTCGTTTTCAAACTATATATTCTCAGCAACAGAGTTAGCCACTCGATTTACATATTAACATACGACGCAAAGAGACCTGACTCTCGATTCCAACAAGATCGGAGCTATGGTACTCGTTGAATCGACCCGCTGGGGTTTCGAATTACTCCCGGTAATCGTATCTTCCACCTGCGCTTACTTATTCGTTACAATTTCATCCTCTTTTCTTCCATCCCCCACTAGCATTGGATTGAGTTTCAATAACTTTTTGTCGTTTTTAACTTCGAATGTGTATGTGTTACGTGTTCGGGTTTATTCAGAAAGATTTTTGGATTGAATTTTGTTTCAACTGCGATCATAAAAATGCACATGCGATAGTTTCATTATCAAAAAGATCAACATCAATCAAGTGACAATAATCTAGTTATAAAATGCAATTTATATTTCATACCAACACTATTATTTTCTTCAAAAACATATCACTCCATCAACTGACTATGACTCGAAACTAGCGAAATTAGTCTAGCGTAGCATTTTTCTGCTTTTATACGCAGCATTTTGCAAAGAAGTGATAAAAAAGTTTTGTCCTATTTTTACGACACCGAGGGTGGTAAGAGCCCGACCGTGAATACGCTAAGTCGAGACTGGTGCGGGTCTAGAGAATATTAACTCAGTGGTGCATTCTTTATTGGATTAAATAGTCTTCTTGGCGAAAGTGCAAACTTCTCTTCAGCCGAGGTGCAGAAAGAATCCAGTCATTGTTCGTTGTTGTGCATCCCCATGTATGTGTGTATCACATAATATGATGAAGTGACTAAGTCATATGGCAAAATTCATGGCTCGGTCACTTGTTGTACCGAACCACAAATATGTATATACTTGTATAATGCACTTTAGGTGGAAGGATAAACCGCCATAATCATAAAGATAGCAAAGGCGAGGGAACTTTGTGGTTTTTTCTTAGAATACTTTGGTAAGCCGCAGTCTTTTATTAAAACTAACCTTTGGCACTATCTCTCTCATCTTGCGACAGTATAAGACTCGATAACGAAACTGAATTGACACGTATACCACGTCCTAGGAACCGAGTGACGGATGGCGAAAATTCGATAGAACACAAATATCGCTAATATTGGTTTCTCTTAAATTTTCTGCCATTTTCTTTACCCCCATAAATATGAAAATACACATATCGGTTTTCTGAGTAATGAGATTATCTTATTCGATGAAAGTACTCAGCCCGACATATGTAGGTGTTTTCGCATTCCGTGTAAAAACTGATTTCGACAGGCACATCGTACAATGTTTCATGTTTTACGGTCTTATCTCTATGACAAATCGTCGTAGCTGCGCAAAAGTGTCAGTCTTTTATCTTGGGACCGTCGAATGCCGCTGAAAAATAAAAATCCTCTCATCCATGAAAACATTTAGCATGTTACAATGAAAAACACACAAAGCTGTTTTCAGAAATGGATCATTCTTCTTTTGAGTGAACTTCAGGATGGATGAACTCTCGGAAAGATCGTTTGACGTTGTTTCTGTCCAGAGTTCTAGAAACTGACCAAGTTTTGTGGGGTTTTCAAAATTTATGGAGTTTTAAGGAACTCTCCTTGTTGAGAGAACGAGAGAGAAAGAGTTAGTTAAGGATTCAACGTCATTTGGATATTTTTTTTTGTTTCTTGCTGGATGCCAAATGCTCAGTTTCTTACTAACGACTTCTCCGTTCCCATTTCTTTCAAATTCTGTCTACCCATTAAAGCCTATTCATAAATATACATGTATATTTATACATATATATATCTATGTAACGAGGTGTGCAATATTGTCGTAGATCGGAAATGCGCCGGCGGCGTTAACCTCCCATCCAACCACACGACAGGGTAATACTCGCTAGACACGAAGAGGTTTCACATCGTTTTACCGGGATGCACAATTTTCAACCGCTCCTCTCTCACTGCTCGTTTTTCACCCTCCCTTTTCTCTTTCACTAGCTCTCTTATTCTCGTTCCTCAGAAATTCTCGCCGATCAACCCCTCTGGAAGAGTTAGCAAACATGGATCCCGAATCAACGCTACGTTCTATAGCAAGTGTTTTCTCGTTGTCTGTACCTGAAAGCGTGGCCTAAATGACCAAGTCAAATGTTAATTGTCCTGGCTGTCGACCTAATGACTTTTTTCTTTCTATGAATGTTTGATGCTCACGAGCTAAAACTTAATTCACACTTTTCTTCACAATAAGAGCATCTGACAAACAAAAATGAAGTTACAATAGAATATGACAATCATATGACACTAAATAATATTACAAATTTTAAGACTTGAAATTTTTTTTTTTAGCAAATAGTGGTGTTTCGAGAATACATGAATAATTGGGTCTTTCAAATGTTAAATTAATGGTTGGAGCAGTGCTCGAAATTATTTACCTGTTTCAAGTTATACTTATCATTGATATTTTCCAGAAGCATGTTTTTCACCTTGAAATTGGTCTTACGAGAAGGAATAATTGATTAAATAAGAGAAAGCATTGTTATTCAATGGAATAGGAGAAGTGATGAAATCTGTATTCAATCACGGGCTACGTTCGTTATGATGCGGTATAATATCCGATTTTAGAGATATACATCATAGATAGTTTGACAGTAACATAATTCGATGTGCATTCTGAAATTAGGGTAGAACAAACGTATCCAATTACCCATGAGGTTTCTCACCTCGACGGGTGGAGATTTCTGCTCTGGTGCGACGAGCGTACATGAGAGACATGGTAGTAGAGTGAGAAGGGATTGATCGGGAAACATCAGAGTGCCTGAATCCTCTTAGCGGCCAATAAGGAATTAGCATCGTGATGGGAGAGGATCACAACTCTCTAGTCGTCGACGGAATCTATACGTGCTTTGAGCCAACAGGCATATACACACATACAAACATACTAATACACTCACACATTTACCTATTATATGCGCATCTAGCAGGCGCATATAGTTGTGCATTCACGGAAATATAATTTTTCTCTTCTGCATGAAGTGACTAAAAAATCGTGTACATTACACCAGTTGGGTGATTCTTACCTATCAAGATCGACACACCCTGAATAACTCTGACACGCACGAACAAATGAAATTCATTGAAAGTTCATATTTCTCGGAGATTCTATAGGAGATTGTCTTCGAGAATTCCTCGGTGATTTTTCCGGAGAATTTCTTGGAGATTTTTTAAGAGAATCTTTCGGCGATTTTTCTAGAGGATCTTTCAGAGATTTTTCGAAGAATCTCTTGGACGTCCTCGCGGTAAATCTCCTGGAGATTCTATCGGAATATCTTGCAAAGATTCCTTCGACGAATCTCTCAGTGAAATTTTCCCACATCTCTCATCATACTTCAATTATTATTTCATGGTTATTCCCCCGTTGAACGAAAAATTACGAGATTTATGAAATAAATTCTGGACGCGAAAACAGTAATTTCTTGACTTTTGAGCGTTTCGAACGTTTTTCATCGGAATCTCACACCATCCAATCTTCAGTTTTCGAAAACTGGATCATTTGGTGCGATCGTAACATATATTTCTGTTCTAAATTGCAGAAGGACTTATTCTTGCACCCTTTGCTTTCTTCGAATGAATTTCAAGACCCTGCCATTTACTGTTGGTTCAATCATGAAGCATTTTCTCGTGAACAAGTAAATTCCATACATCGATAGTGTTTTTCAACGATCTGCTCGTTCGTTCTTTCAGCCACGTAGGTTTGAGTTAAGTTGATGTTTCAATAGAAATTTATATCGATACCCAGGCGCAGACGATGTAAAATAAGTCGACAACTGCAAACATCATTATGATTATACATCAAGCTAATGCCGTATCGTCATTCCGAAGTGTCACTTCTCATGAAAAGGAAAGAAATAATCATCATCCTACTCACATATACTCGAGGGATGCGTGAGAAAAAAAAGACCAATTTCAGCACAAGTCCTATACGTAAACGTGATAACGCTCTTTTCACGTTCGAAAATCTAACAAGAGGGTATCGTAAAGGGATTCGGGTCCCCTTCGCCTCCGGTTAAAAAATTCAAAGCGTTATATCCGTGTCTGATAAGGGTGTGCCAAAAGCCTGACAAGACTAATAACGACCCATATCAAGTTCTTATCAGGCTTCTGGATGTCAAGCTCGAAATTTTCAACTCCGTGTACCGCTCTCCTAGCCCGCATAATGAAATGTTATTGGCGTCATTAGCGTCTAGTGTGTACACTATATAAGCGCAGTACATAGTACTAAACATGGTTGTTGGTCGATAGGGGACTTTCAAAGTACGCACCGGGTCGTATACACATCGGAACGAGAAACCGAGGGATACAACTAACTTGCAAAATCTATACATCCCAAAGACCCCATGTCCTACATGTAATTGTATGGGATATTTTGCTCAGAAACAAGAGTTTTTTAAACTTCTTTTCTCCAATTTCGTACTTGACTCAAACGGATTGACTTAATGCTAAAAAATCACCTAACATCGAGGAAAATAAAAAAAAAAAATTGCTTCGCATTCAAATTTCGAAATAATGTAAAACAGCCGCCATGTTCATTCATTATTTTTTAAATAAAAAATAGTAGTCTACTAACCTGTGCGATAATTGATTCCATTGAGATTATTGACCCTGATATCTTGCACTCAAACATCGAAATCCTGATCCGGACCGACGTGAAGGACGTTTTTTATCTCAATAAGCCTCATGCAACCAATCAACGAACCGTTATCAAATTTGGCATGCGTACATCATGTGACGCATAGAATTGAACAGGAGACAGAATCAAATCAAATTCAATTTCTATCCACCACTCAAGCGGAGCTGTGTGTAACAACTCATTCTTTATATTATGCAGAACAATGTTTAGAAATTATTATCGATCCAACGCGGTTCTATAACAGGCAGAATGAACAATGTAATGCGTGCATGTAATATAGATAATGAAAGCAGTTTGGAACAGCGTGCGACGTGCGAGGCACACTAATAAATAGTATACAATATTTGGCTTTTGGTATATATCATGAAATCAATACTAGAGGCTAATCACAGCGGTCTCGTGTACACGCGAATTTCGTACTTGCACACACACATACACACAAATATATATATATATATATATATTTGTATTGAACAAATTTCCCATATCTAGTTCCGCAACGTTAACGAGATGATTGGACGTGGTGGTATAAACGTTTGGCGTGTGCAAGCTGCACTAGCGATATGATTAGACACGTGAAATATATGATAACGTTGCAACCTTCACGTTGCACGAAACTGCAGCTGTTTTCATTTACGTGGTTATAATATTGAAAATACGTATAATGGTTGCATTAAAGGGAGCAAATTCTAGTATGGAATTATATTATTATATGAGAAAACGTCCCTTTTTTATCGTACAAACGCGATCATAAATAAACAAATGAATATATCTCTGTATACACGTGCAAGTTTATTTACTGATCTATCATGTTCGTCATGAATTAAAATATAACGTAATTCGTAGCAATATGTGAATAGGAAATGTTCATATAATTTGACAAAGCAACAATCTTCGGATCTACCACAATGTGGTATTGAATAGGCATTGATTCTAAATAAAATAATTATGAAGCGTCACCTTTGAGTAATAAAAATTTCTCAGTCGTAGAACAATTAAGAAAATTATCTTGAAACATAATTAATCAAACCATAGAATTTATTGAAATAATAATTGTGAAAAAATTTGTAATATTTTTCACAAAAAAACATTTGAAGACCTTAACAAAGTGGGATACCGAAGGCATAAGCCGAAGGGTTACGCTGCATTTCAGGGTGGAAATTATATTTACTCTCGTCGCATATAACTAATTGCACTGGGCCAGTTAATTCATCTAAATTTAGCTGTGGAAGGGGATTTGCATTGGGGTTATTGAACTTTTCTAACCCCACAACGTTAGCCCTGAGCTCTTTACCGTCAAGCAATGCTACATGCTATTTCAACCGGTCAAGTGTGCCCTCTGGATGTTCAAGTCACCAAAAATACAAAATTCCTTTAGCGAGATACTCCCCTCTGTCCTGATATTCCCTGTATGATACAAAATGAAATAGATACGAGAAACTGTCAAAGAATATCCAAATGAAATTAAATCGTACAAAACGAGTACAGAGGCACTAGAACGTACAGTTTTTCGATCAATGGCTTTTCCCATTAAATTTTCAACCGGCGAAAACGAGTTCAAAAAATCATGTCAATTATAAATTGAACATTGCTGGAGGATTGTAGAGGTCATAGACAGATACGCAATATAAATGCGTGCTCGGCATATAGACTCGGCTAATTACACACTTCCATTGCAGCTTTCCTGACTTTTTTATGCATCAATGGAAGAGATATGCATGAGCGTGTGAGCATTTCCATATGCTTTTTTATGTACGTATGTATGTGTGTGTATGTGTATGTGTAGGTGTGTCTTCCGAATGTGTGATGGGCATGATAGTTGCGGGAGGTCTGCCAAATTTTCGAGAGATCGTATATTCTTTATGTAGGCACTCGGGCTCTCGGTCGAGCCCGCAGTATGCGGACGAAACAAACAGCAGCGTGGAATAAAGCGTTCCATAGTCTTCGCTCGACGAGATGCTCAAGCACGTACGGTTTTCATTTTTCACGCTGCTATCATGCGAGGGACTCCGTGCATGAAACGATGACTAGACACTTTTATGCGCGCAATATCCTCAACGGCAAGCCTCTTTGTTGATGTATACATATATACCAATGTAGATATGTATAGGCAGAAATATCATACGAGAGGACCCTCCGTACCTTTCCTATACCACTGACATTAACCGTTGCATTCTCTATGCATCGCCATAGACTTTTGCACACACACACACGCGCACGTTTATATACTTTTATATACATATATATTTATGTATATGGAAGATTCTGCAGGTTAAAGTTTTCTCCAGTACGACCAAATACTGCGAAAACTGACCTCTTTTCCCTTCGAGTTTTATGCTCTAAGCCATTACCGTGTCAGTAGGGAGTACGGTTGCACGTGTCATTAAATGCTTTTGTCCTGGTTGGAGAACTTATAGACCCCAATGGAATGTGATCTGAAGCTTTTGCTTTTCTCGAAATTTTCCACTTCTATCGTGCCTAAAAATGCTTGCACATTCACAATGAATCTCTGGTTTTAAGTGGCTCGAAAAAAATAATAATGGACATTTTTTTTTTTTAGTGTTTGTTTACAATTATTATTCGTTTGAAGTATTCTAAATGGGAATCAAAATGATGAAGTACAAAAGACACTATTTCATTTCCTGTGGGAACTTATAATTCGGTATTGTATTTATTATGTTGTATCGGTTGTCTGATTTTTAATCTCCTTTTTCCCAATTCTTTAAATGAAATACTTGGAACAAACTTTCGATTTCCCTTTGTCATTCGTCGATCATTATAATTAGTTTGATTGAAAGGGGGGACAATAGTGTGACGAGTCGAAAAAGTTATATTATCGTGAATTTCCTTGTCGACTAGAGTATTCATTTGGTATTTGGAAAAAGTATACTATTAAGCATCAATTCAACTTATTTCTCGAAAAGCTTCCGAATAAGAATTAGCTTACATCGAGAGACTCCAAAAATACTCAATTAGGGAAAAAACGAAAAAAAGAAAAACGTGATTAAATATTTTAGGGTATGTAAATCGTCTTCAGCCTCAGATAAAGAATTGAAAGTCTTCAAGAATCAATATAGTAATAGCTATACAACTATATATATATTGTTTTATGCTTCTATCGAATGTTGAATAGTGGGTAATTTTCGGAGTTTTGTTAATTACAATATTTTTCGTCTTACTTAGAATCTTAAAAATACAGTATGATGAGTTTTAACGGAAAGGAACACTTTGTAGTGCATTGAAACGTGAACTACACGCGTCATACCTTATTCAAGTGCGCTCCGAGCCGTAAGTATAGAGCTCCACAAAATCTACTTCAATTTTACTTGATGCTTCCAATTTGCTTTGGAATTACACCACATATAGTAGGTTTCTCATATTCTGCTGAAAACTCGATTAATTCACAATCGATATGTCATGTAATTTGTTTCCGGAAAATTGAACTTTTCGTTCAAATATGCTGCATTATTACAGAAAATGGTATTTCATAACTTCCATACTCCAGTTCATTCTATATAAAACTCATAAAGTATCGATTCTTTTACTCTGGATAAAAAATCTGATTGCTCTTGGAGCGCTATCCCTGTGGGGCTTTTTCTTTTATTAAATTTAAAGTAAATATTCCATTGTATAGAATATTAGTTTTACATTAATATAGATATATTACGATAACTTAATTAAAAGTTATTCATATGTCATTGAATACACACTTGTTTGAAAAATTCCCAAAACGCTTTGAATTGGAAACATCGAGAATCTATGTTTGGGAAAAGTGGACGATATTTTGAAATTTAATTAATATTCGCGTTCCAACTTTACGCTCCGAGTTCTCTTTTTCTGGGGTAATTGGATTCGATGTTTCATGATTCCCAAGAGAGAAAAGGTAAATATGAAATTTTTTTACGAGTACTGTCGAAAGCTCATCCACGTGATACGCACATTTTTCAGTATCCAAACACCCGCATACACATTCATATACATCCACACATATATCTGTAACACTGAACAATTTTTTTAATTAACGCTCAGCTACCCACTTTGTCTGGAAGAAAGTGATCCAAGAATGTGAGCAAGAGTTATGAATCCCTAAAGTAAACGATTCTATTGCAAGTATACTTTCTCCTCTTTTTTCCCCACCGGGGAATATTACATTTTAGTCTCTACGGCAAACAGAGGATTTTCCTCGAGGTAACGGCTTCGGAAGTTTCTTCTTTGCGGACAATATGTACATAATCTTTCACGGAAATCATGTTCATTCATTGAAGCAGCTGTGGATTCGAAGATTACTCATAGAGCGTTTGGCTCTGTTATTTTTACCTCGTAATTGTCTTTCCAGACCGTTATAAACATATTCTTTTTCTTTTTAAACCGAATGATACGTTGAACTATTCACTATTGTGCGGAATATCGTTTTTCTTATTCTCGTTAATTTGTATCTTACGATATCCATTTGTGTATGTATGAGATAGACGATAAATTTTATTCACACCTTAACCACGACATTGACACCCCGAAGCATATTAACCGCCCAGTATTCCCCCAGCACTCACTTATTCCTCGAGATTAAATGGCTGCCAACAGGGAATTCTCTCGCTCATGCAACCAAGTTCTTCTTGTACGATTTTATATCTTTGTCTATATATATACTATTCTCTCTCGCTTTCTCCACTATCCTTCCCTTTCTTACTCTCTTTTTCTCGTGAAGCCATCAACTTCTCTAGCACCCTTGCGTTCGGTACCCAACCTCTCAACACCGACCATAATCCTTCGACCCGCTAATGTGCCGCTGCTCTTTGAGTATACACATACACACAACCCCGAGAGGTGGTATTCCGCCACGTCGTTATACCAGCCCCGTGGATCTTGAACGGTATCCATAAATTCGCGAACAAGAAGACCCGTCTGCATTTCTACCCTTTTGCGCGACACTAGCGTCTAATAACTCGCTCTCATACATTATACATAAACGGTTTTCGTATTCATTCTCTCGTTTCGACGCCGCGCTCAAGACGCCTGGCGCCGCTGTCATAACTACGAAACCTGCACTTGTTGTATGCGTACAAACGAGTGTTATGTACGCCAGAAATAACACGTTGATTTTTTTTTTTTGACGAGTATAAGTGATTGCGATAGAAAATATTGAAAGAGTGGTGGAATACAAAGAAGACTGAATGTTTTTTTTTTCCAACTCATCGCTTTGTATCGTCTCGTAGATCATTCTGGCTGATTTTGCTCACGTATTGCGAAAACTTTTTTCGCAAATTATATTTTATTACCAATTTACAAGTGGTCTTGTAATTATACTTTTGAATTTTCCAAACCCAAGTCTGTGCTGTAACTTTGCAACACTCTTCAATCTTCATCTTTCCCGAGGGTGTCCACATGCCGCAATGGTCTGTAACGCAGCTACTGTACCTGCCAGATGGCTGGTATGAGGGCACAGAGATTCTAGGCGTGTTCAGCTAATATGAGTGATTGCAATCTGCGGAGTAGTAACACGTCAAACCTCATACTCGGTGCTCTCTCAGGCTCTGTGTAGTCCGACTTGCTTTGCTGATAGGACATCGCCATAGCAACACGCCACTAGTTAACTCTCTCTCTCTCTCTCTCTCTCTCTCTCTCTCTCTCTCTCTCTCTCTCTCTCTCTCTCTCTCTCTCTCTTCATCCTTTTTTCCTCATCCTCCGCCTCTCGTCCTTCTGCTGGTGCACCCAGATGTTTTAACAAATGTGGTCCAGCCGAGGTTACAACCTTCATCAAGGGAGATAAACCCGATAGCATCGCCAATCTTGTCACAGCACCAACGTCATCACCGTTACGATCACGTAGCTGCAACCTTTCTCATACACACTATGTATTCCCTTGTACCCTTCTCAACATCTAAGAAAATGAAAACGTCGTCTAGCTAAGACAGCGCAGAGACTATACAACGGTTCACCTCGAATTACCATTCACCGAAGTATCCTATCCTTCGTGACGGAGAAAGTAAGAGCTTTTACCATGAACTGGGATTGCCATCGCGCCCATCACCGCACCAATTTTCACGCTAGCCGGGCTGTCGCTGTGTCGCTGTTTCCCCCAGGACATCCTTCTTCCACGAAATAATGTCAATCTGAATGTCAACCTACGATGTCGTTCTAATCACTTTAAACGTCGAGAGCAAAACTCTTGGACGGTGTACTCGTTGACATCCACCGAGTAAGGTGCGCAGTGGATACAGTCTTCATAGTATAAAGAGGCTATGAAAGGTGTCAGGAAAATTGGATCTGGAAGTGAGAAAAAAATTTTGCACATTCAACGAAATTTTTTGTTAGATCAACAAATCATAAGGAGAACAAATTAAATTCGTTGATTCAACAAAACTTTTATTGATTCAACGATGTTTTCGTCGTAGTGAGAAATGTTTATTTGAGCCATCAAATTAAGTGTTTAAATCAATCATACTCTGTTTGGGTTAAAAATTTTCATTTTGTTCGCCACGACTTGTTGATCCAACAAAATTGTCGTTGCATCAGCGAATTTCTTTTCTCGGTGGACCAAGAAATGGTGACGTGAGCCATTCAGTTCTACGGTTTCATCTCTGTATTTTCTTTCTTTTTCTTTTCACGAAGCTTAGCGACTTGATTATCTTTTTATTGAACGTTTCTCAGGAATACGTACGTGTGAATGTCCATGTTTTGCCGATGAAATATGGCTTGAAACTGATTAATATGTTTCAAAGTAAGAAGATGGCTATGAAATTCCTTTGCACTGTGCAGAACGTTATAATCAATGACATATTAAATTGCGTTTAAAATATCGACTGAAGTGGGTTTATTGGAAATCGTTGAATGCTCTATTATTAAGAGATTCTCGTTTACGAGAGCTACTCAGATTCTCACAATCAATAAAATTGTCTTCTTAAGAGATTCTACAGTTTTACGACCCATCGTTTCAGACTTCTCATTTTACGTTTACCGTGAATCAATATAATTGAATGGGACGGACATTCAAGTTACCGACTGTCATTACTATTGCAAAGAATAAGTTTACGCGTTTCAAATAGCAATTTTTGAATACGGCATGTACCAATTCTTTACACTGATTTTCTTTACGTCATTTACAATATAAAGTAAAATTATATTTCTTTACAACTTTGCATCGCACTATTCCGTTTAATTAGATTTTGGATGCTATTGAAATAAATTAATACCATCATTTGATGGTCACATCCTTCATCTTGCATGAATAATAACTACATGTCAAGGAGAGTGGCTGATCGAGTAGATAAAAGGGTCCGGGCTCGTTAGGTGGGGATGGAAGATTTGAGTCCCAGTCAAAACACTAATGGGAATTCAAAAAAAAAATCAAATGGTTGAGCAATCCCAGATGGTTCAGGTTCTACCTTCATAAATCTACGCCCGAAACACCTTTCTGTAATGTCTGAGCGATTATTGTACGACTCCGAGTGTCTCCCACGAATGGTTCTCATCGTGCGAACGAGTGGCTCTCTATCCTTGTGTACCCGCTCGCTCATAGCATGGCAGCTGAGGAGGTGTCTCCTAAGCTCCTTGGCTCCTTCGGTGGCGATGTTTGAGTGTGTTACTGGTTCTTTCAGCAAGGTTTTTCCCAGTTTCTCTTCATCCACGGCTTGTTCTGAAGTTCTGAATTGGTCGAAAAAAAATTTTCAGGAAAAAAATTGAAAATTGAACTAAGAAAAAAACGCGGTCGAGTCATACACAGGAATATTCGAAAAAAATCGACAAAATAAATGAAAAAATGATCTACTGTTTGTCTGTAATACTCTTGGCACATAATAACAATACTATCTCCTTACCATTAGAAGCATACAAATCCGGCGCAGAGTTTGTGCAGTAGTGATAGCTTTGTACGTACACAATGTTAAATGTCACCTTTGGCAATACGAAGTGACGTTATAGTATATGTTGGCGGATTCTGTTACGCGTCGTGTCGTACGTGTATGCGTCCATCATCGCCATGATCAATGAAGACTCATCGTTATTGATGCTCGTCAGCGCATGGATTTTCTAATTTAACGAACCACTCCCGTCTTTCGAATATCCGGTAATGCATGTTCATCTGTCGGTGTACAGTACATGGTATATAGACGAAAGAGCTTCTGCTCGTACAATTGTGAGATTGATGGGCCAACATTCGAATCGAGTTATGAATGTGAATACAGCAGTTACGCTATGTATTAGGGGGAGGGATATATATATATATATATCCCTCCTTTTTTCTTTCTCTGTGCTTCTGTTTGTGTGTGTGCATGTGTGTTTGCGACTATGTGTCTGTTTCTTCGTTTCTCTCGCTCGTTATTCGGACATCATAGACAACGTATGTTGAACAAACGTGCCCGAGGCACAACCCGTTACGTCGATTGCTGTTCAATAGCCACGCTAAATCTAATCCGACGTTCACATACCTATCATGAACGTTTTTGATCCTTTTGCTGTTTATTTCATACCCTTTTTCTGTTTATATATATATATATGTAGTTGTTTTTTTTTTCTTTTAATACCTTCGATGGAAATCCGATCGTCAATTGCGTCCAGTGGCCTCGCGTAGATTGAAGATGGAATGTATACGTGACATTAATAGCGAGTTAAAGCTGGAAAGTGATTGATTGAAAAATGCCTCGTAGTCTGTTTATTCCTATGTTTGCGCGTGTATGAATCGCTCGAATCAGTCCCATGACTGTTGCTCGCTCAGTCATTGGCATCTTTTTGTAATAAATCGTATTTTTTTTCTCTCTTTTTCTTTCAATATCGAGAAAAAAAATCTTCTGGCAAACGCTTGAAACTCTCGTACTTGCGTTGAACACCCTTCTACATGATCGTGCGCTCTGAACGAATCTCGAGATGATCGTTTCGGTATCTCCGTGAAACGCGATCGAAAATCGGATTAAAGGCTTTTTGTTATCTTATTTTTTTTTATTTTTTACTTTTTTTTTATACCCATTGTAAGCGTAACGGTAAATTTGAGATGACTGATATGAGTCAAAGGACATATGGCGAGATTCATCGATCTTCGTTCGTATAAGTCCATAATCAGCGGTATACCCATCGTTGGATTACATGAAATATGAGCATCGATGCAGTTGAAGAAATAAAACAGTTTAACTCAATTTTTTTCTTGTTGTAATATATATAGATAAAAAATAAGGACTAGGGTATGGTCGATTTTTCAAATTTATTTTTATCATGTACTTATATAAAAGAACATTTGCTCTGTCTTCATTTTTTCAGATCTATAAAACATTATAGTTTCTAAAAACATAAAAAAAAGCACTGAAGTATAAACCATTTGCTTACAAAGTATGTTACGTCCGCTGGGCAACGCGTATTGATCTTACGTTTCCTTACAGAGGTTCCCTCTGCATCTTCGACGTATATTTCCATATAATTTCCCACCAATTCTTGCTACCTTACGTTTACTCAGGTAGCAAAAGTTTCGAGCTCACTTGGCTCACGTTCGAGCAAATCTGCTTGTGTCACATCTCGAAAACCAACGTCTCACGGGGATTGTTCTCAATTCTCTTACTGAATACAACAAAAAAAATGAGGATAGAATGATTATTGAATTTTGAAAATAATTTTTAAATTTTGTATAAATCTTTGTCGTTGAATTATGATTTTCCAATGATAAAACTCTGAATGAATAAAAATGGATTTTTTCTCGAATTGAATTATAATTTGAGCTGTGAAATCCAATTTCTTTCAACATTTGTATGCATATGCCGGGTAATTCTAGTTTCAATGAGATCCAATTTCAGTGATAATATACACCCACGTGAAATGTGAAATTCAATTTTCAATCAATTGGAATGAATTTGAAATAACTTTCGACCTTTCGTTTTCTGTTTCAGGTAAGTCCTCTCACCCTACCGAGTGACGTATTTTTTTTTCATTTGTCATCGCATGAGATATCTTCCAATCGGTGCTCGTGCACAGTTCAATAAGGTAGGTCTTTATAAATAATCGCGTTAGATGTGACGCGTCTTTCGAGCCTTCTCCGCCAAGAGCATCGGCCACGCCCGATTATATTTTTTTCCTTCACTGTCAGGGTCATACACGTGAACGGTAAATTTATTCAACAATATGTGCACCACATATATTAACATTTTAACTCGAATGTATGTATCAGTGTATAAAATGATGTTACCGTGGAATTAGCATTAGCCACGAGACACAATGTATATTATTTGCAAAAGATGAGATCTCCCATTGTCATCTCTCGTCGTTCTGAAGACCCTGTCACTGTACCAAATGACAAGGTCCCTCATCTTTATCTCATCATCTTCCGTCGAGACTCTCAAGTACGGTCGTCTTACATATTATAAAATAAGATAAAAGAAATAAAAAAATAACGAGAGGAATTGTCGTGTACATCGTAGCTATATCAGAAAGAATCGCCTACGTATTTCATCGCAGGCTCCAAATCACGTGTATTATTATCTCTGCCTATGAATATAAAGTGCGTTTATTCATTACCATCAGAGCCTTTTCCAACGAATAAAAACAGAATTTAAATGAACGATACAACGAAATATATCTTTAGTAAAATCAACATAAACACCTCTTGGTAACCACGCATTTATACAAAAATTCTTGGATCTTTCACGTTACGAGATAGCCCGAAAAAGTACTTTGAAAAACTTGAATCATTCATGAATTCATTTACTTTTCAAATCGTTATAATATCTCAACGATCATCGATGTCACACTGCAAATGATGAGTCGTACATATTTTGGGTTCAAAGCGTTATTCAGTAGGGTCAATGATCACGTCAAGTGGTCATCACCCCCTGCTGCATTCAATCTAAATACATAAATAATGACAATTCACGAGTTCTGTATAGATTCATGACGAAGAGTTTTGGCGAGGAAATTTGTTTTTTTTCCCTGAATTGTGTGTAAGTGTGTAAATAGATTTGACCCCTTGGCCAGATGCCCATCATCACAATATTAGAAAGATTTCATAAAAAAAAATAACTGAAATTACATGATGAAGCGAAAGGAAAAAGGACAATTGCGATACCGTAATGATATGGAGTGTTATGGCTACGATGTAATCGGAACTAAAATAGCTCATATACACTCTTGTATGCCTTAGAGCATACGAGAGTTAGATTTTGATAGACCATTAGACACGGTAAACTACGGAAGAGATCTCCTCTTTCTCTCGTCGTGACTCCATCAGGTTCTCTGGCCTGCTGTTTGGTGTACATGTTGGTAACTGAGAGAACATTTAAAGTGTACTTCTAACGAGCTGTTTGCCGGAACGTCCACTTCAGAGTCTCTGCTCGCTACCTCATGTCCGTCTTGATTCCCCTCCCTCCTCCTCTGAACTTCTTGTCTTTTAACAACTCTGTCTCTCTCCACTTGACAGCGTACAACCAAGTTTATTACTTACATGTATAGACACATATGTGTGTATGAGCTTTTCGTAGCGATGGAGGTTTGCCAGAGAGAACCTCGAAAGTGCCATGGAAGAGAAGAAATCTCAAAATGACCGCCAGGCAGTCACGAATTCTCAGACCCTTCCACGCGGTAAAGAGCTCATTCAGAAAATAAAAACAAATTCTATCGTAGACAAAAATACCTTAATTAGAGATGCATTTCGGTGGAAAAAAGTAATCCTCCATTTCGGTCACGCGGAAGAAAAAAATTAATAAGAATTTATTATTATTTTTTTTTTTAATCTGCAATATTCCTGGCAGTTTCTCGGCACACTACGAACTTTGACAATACCTGGATTGTATATGTGCTTGGTGAACACGTAGAGATTTGCACACATCGTGAGCCGTGACAAAGCGAGAGGTGGACTCATCCTTGTGCTCGCGTTATTGTCGGAAGCTTCTCTATATACGCGTGAAACATTACATACGGTGCGTAATATCGTGTTACAACGGCAACACATATACACTTTTGCATATACATATATATTTCTGAATAGATTCTGTGTAGTACGGCCATTTGCAACAGTGAATACGACTTCTGGGTGGTAGGTCGTAATTACCATAAGTCGTGAAATATGACTTCATGATGACGCTAGAGAGAAAGAGAAAGAGAGAGAGAGAGAGAGGGAGAAAGTGTAACAAATGAAACAGGCGGACGGGACACGACTGTTTGCAACGTGTGTTTCATGCGTGCAATAAAACGCCATCGCATATGCACCGTATTCCCTCGTACACACCCTTTTACATACGTTTCGACCCCTCTGCGATGAATTTAGGTATATAACTCATGTTTATATATATATATATAAAACACATGTCGACCATCTTTATTCGCAGAATATCGTGTTTTGTAGTTGTAGAATTCGTCTTGGGAGAAAACTCAATTTTTTATTTAATATGAAATATGCTCTCTGGGTTAGGGGTCAATGGAGGGTGGGGAGGGAGGAGGGGGGCTTTGAATTCTGTTTTATGTTTATAGATAGTTCAAATCGGTTTGAAATGAGAAAAAAACATTGTAAAATCAAAAAAGGCTTTTCTTCGGTATCAACGATCGATAATTTCGGCGGATTTTTTGAAAATTGAAGCGTCGTTTTTATTTATGAAAACAAAGTATTCCACTCGAAAAATACCTCTATGAAATGTATAGAAACTTCGATAAAAATTGAGAGAAACTCATACATAAATTTCCTTTCATAATACACTTTTATTCATAAGCTTACAAAAAGTACATGACGGTTGGGACGTAAATTCACAAAAGATTTGCGTTACATAAGGGAGATAAATTCGATGTGAAATGGAATCCGCATTGAATTAACAACACTTCGATGGTCGCAGAGTAAAAAGTCTTTCTCGACAAGAAAAAGAAACACCGGTGTGTGGTATGCTTGTACATCTATGGCCGAAAAGTTTTCGAAGCGTAAAAGAGTGGAAAGGAAATAAGATGAACGAGTGAGAAAAAAAAGAAAGAAAAAGATGGGGTGGGTCATCAGCTTCTAGACTGTTGCCGAAAGAGTAAAATGCATCACATGTTTTTTCGTGGGAATCTTCTGAGAATATATATATGTATATAACTTCTTGAGAATATATAACTTTTCTATGTGTTGGAATGTATAAGAGTTCTGGGAGAGGTTGACAAGTCGGATAAGCCGATAAGGTGTTTGGTCTGTGAGGTGTCGAAAAGTATCGAGATTCTAAGGGATAAAAATAAAAGAAAAGGGAGAGAGAAAGAGACGAAATAACGAAGGAAGGTGCAACCGCAACTTTTTCGTCTGTTAGATCGATAGGACATCGTGTGATGGAGTTTTTCGACCCTTATACTTCTTGCTTTTTCTTCTGCTTGCTTGATCGCGTACTCGGATTTTCATCATTTTTGCTTTTCCAAACGAAATGTAACGGGTTCCGATATAAAACAAAGAAAAACATGTTTGACAATAATTTTGCTGGTGAATCGGAATGTTCCAAAGTGTTCGACGAACACAATCATGACAATCGCTTCGGTTTTTTTTTTTCTAGAATTTCGACAATTCCATGTGGAAAAGGTTCAATTCGATGAAGCACTTTTCGATAAAATATGCTTTGTTTCTTTGCTAGTATTTTTTTTTTTTTCGTTCTTATGTTATATACTGATTTGCCACGAACATGGAGTAGTTGAGCTATTTTTTTCCGAAAGTTCAATATACCAATATTGCGAAAAGCAGATTCGGCTAAAGTTTTTTTTTTTTTTTTTTTTTTTTTCCAATATATACGCGGAGAGTCTATATAGTGTAGAGCTTTCGCTCATCTCTCCGCGTCTTTCGTTTCTCGTTACTCTTCCGTTACATCCGTTCTTAATGACAGAACGATTTCCGGGCTTTCCGATATCAATATGTATGTATATATTCTTCGACGTTGATATAAAGCCAAAGCGGATAAAGTTTGAGCGCGATGTTATTGGTCGTGCGAGGATCGTGCGTGCTTAAACTTTTGATTTACCGCATGGTGGAACCACCAATAAGATCTGAGGGGCGAAAATCGTTGAGAAAAGTTATCTCGACTTGAAGAGTTATGTTAAACTGAAGATATCATTGCTCAAATTGGTTTTGAAATAATGAAAATAATTTACGGTCCACTAATCTGGATTCGAAAATTGTTTATGATGAGCTATCGTTATGGTGAATTCAGGGCTGACGAATTTCACGAGAAAACAACGGGGAAAAAAAATAATAATAAATAAACGTATGAAACCTGAGTGGAAGTACAAATATTACTGCATTTTTTAACGAACATTCTACATGACTGAGCTGCATTTGTTTTCTCTTTTTACTACCAGCTCTCCCAATTAACGTGGCAACTATTTTTTCGAGCTCACGAATCGTAAATATTTGTCTACAATTTTTTTTCACATAACGGATTCATTTCGTACGATAACGACCTAAAAAACAATTCGGTTAACGTTAAACCGTGAGCTTTTTTTCTCTAATTCAACGAAGATTGAACAGTTCGCGAATAACGATAGCTCCGCGGTGGTACATATAGAACGTACCACGCAAATAGCGAGTAGCAAAGGAATCTTTTTGATATTATCGTTCAAAATAAACTTTGTTTATCTCGAATTTGGTATTTTTATATTTACTCATAATTTGCCAGGTTCCTTCAAATTATTCCACGAAATAACTTTCTTCGTTTATTCGCTGTTTTCAAAGAAAAAAATGTAGAAAAACAAACGCGTGTGCCAGTAAATCAATGATCCTGACAGGATCGATATATGGCAATTAGCTAATTGAATAGAAAAATGAATTTTTGAAAATGGAAGACTTTATTCTGCTGGATAACGCTGCGTTTGAATGAACGAAGCGAGGCTAGGATGTAAACTTTCAAAATGGTTCCGCGATAAGTTATATATTGAATCAATTGAATTTTGGATCTGTTATCAGAGCTGTATACGTGGAAGGAATATAAGACGTGACCTAAAATTTAAACAATTCCAAAATGTTGTGAGCATACAATTCTACTCCGTTCATCTTTGTGTAAAGAAAACATGTTTTTCTTTTTTTAAGCTTCAGATGTTTTTTTGATAAGCGTCGTAGAAACCCGAGCGCATCCGCATGTCGAGCGTTGCACAAAAAACTGAATGCACAGGTGTTCATTGTGCACGGCTACATTACTCTCATGAACGCAATGCACACTGAGAAGAAAAAAAATTTGGTCGGAACAACTAAATTTTCGTTCGACTAAATGGATTTTAATTCAGTGAACAATTTTTTGTTTAATGCAAACGATTTTTTTTTTTCATTCAACAAAAAAAATTGTTCACTGAACTAAATCCATTTAGTTGAAAGAAAATTCAGTTGTTCCAACCAAATTTTTTTCTCAGTTCAATATTCATACAAGAATAGACGCCGTTATACCCGATCGACCGTACGAACTTTTATTTCCGTAGTTATTCCCAACTGTGTTAATTTATTCACTTTGTGAGACGAGTACGTGAAATAGTAGGCAGAGAAAAAGAGAACTTCGCCAATACCACAATTTCTCATGCATACATTTTTTTTTTTCTACTTTCGAGACGGGAAACGGGTAAAAAGAATTTTTTATAATGGCACTAAGAATGCATGACTGTAAATCCAATTGTTTTTCCATTAGGCTTTTTTGAGTTGTGACTACAAATGCAATTTGGACGATGAGACAAATGTAACCTGATCAGACAATCGTGACAACGTGAAGTTTTTACGGTTTTCAATACTTTTTATACTCGTCATAACTAGTAAAAGTTTTGTTTCCTGCTTTTTTAACTCAAAAATATAACTAAATTACTAATTACACGTTTCAAGAATCGCTTCCATTTTCAGAATAAAGTTAGTTTGATAATTTCATATTTTCATATTTTCT
Source organism: Campoplex capitator (assembly GCA_037576405.1). Lineage (NCBI taxonomy): Eukaryota > Metazoa > Arthropoda > Insecta > Hymenoptera > Ichneumonidae > Campoplex > Campoplex capitator. Next base: position 10,399,604 of record JARBWI010000009.1, on the reverse strand, counting down.
GCATATGCTCAAAGAGCGCACTCGCCCAAAAACATTCGCAGACATCATGTACGTCATGAAAAGTACATTCCGAGAAGCAAAGCAAACGGGCGCTTTCATCGAGATATGATGCATTTGAACGTCAGAACCAGAAAAAAAAAAAAAAAACTTGATGCGCAGTGGACAACTGCATCTGAAGCTTTATCCGCTAGAGTGATCTCGATTATAAAAGAAGAAGCAATATTGTCGATTTTCAATTTTTTATCCGATATTTTGATCGTAGAAAAAGTGGATTTAGAACTGTTTCATAAAACGATAAAGTCATCTGAAGAAATATTGATTGTAATTTCAGTTTGCCTGAATGTACCCAAAGTTAATTTTTTTTCATTTAAACTTGTAATATCGTTGCTTGATAGCCACAAAATCAATTGCTTTCGATGAAAATTTAATAATATAATCCCCCCCAAAACAATGAGATAAAACCCCATAAAATAAAACGATTGCCACAATAAAGAAAAAAATGACAACTCATAGATATGATTTGACTTCTGTCATTTTCATATCCACAGCTGTATTTGTATGTGTATCTTTCCTTATATCTGTTGTGATGCAGCGAAAAAAAAAATGTCAGCTCTTAGAATTTGATCCGGGAAGAGAGCGGCAAAGGCTTGTCTGCCATAGTAGAGCTCTAATATGCACTTTGATGAAACATCTTCTTCTTCGTGGCCGATTAAAGTCAGTCGCATGTATATTACAAGATGTGAGACACGATGACTCGAGAGCGCACTTTACGAAATGACACAGCCAGAGTGTATTACGTATCTGTCTACAAAGGTCTGCTTTAGCAGAGATAATGCAACTCTCTGTAGGTTCATGAACGCTTTGATATCGCCGGAGCAAAGAGCAGGATACACATGAGAGGGCACGTCCACGAGAACGACGATGTGTAGACTTCGTGGAATATCGTTCATGTGAGTACATGCACAAGAAAGCTTCTGTCGTCGTATACGAAGTGCAATATTTATTGGATGTGAACGCTAAGCTGTTTTTCGAGGTAGCGACTGACGTTCAACGAAAATTTATTAAAATCCGCGCAGGAACTTAAATTCTTAACTCCGGAGTGAGCAAACTCTAAGAACAGAAAAATAAGAATCAATTCATAATCGTAATTGAAGACTCTTTTACGACTGACCAGAACAATTTATAAAATGACGAAAAGGAGGAGCGAAAAATTGCGGGTGAAATTATGACAGGGGGGATGAATGTGAAAAAGGTGTAATAAAAAAATTCTCACTGTCAAAACAATTTAGGTATTTGAAATTTTTCTCTCAGTTAAAGAGCAGTCGCAGGCGGAATTTATCTAATAAAAAACGCTGTGACGAAAAAATGCTGTTAGTCAATTTCACGGGGCGATACGATTAAGTTAACAGTCTCGTATTTTATGGAAATTTTTCTCCGAAATTTTTCTTTATTTTCTTCGTATAGTATTTTTTTTATTTTATGCTTAACAATGTCGATGAACAGGTGAGGGTGTTCTTCAGATATCAAGGCAAAATTCTGATTTTCCCATCTGTTGGGATCCATTTTATACGATAAACTTCAATCGTCAAAATATTTCATTTTTGTTTGGGTGAAAGAATGAAATGTATAAAAATATATTATACATAAACCTATCGCCATCGCGCGTTACATGTCACGTTAGATATATGTGCATAATTAGTATTCGTCAGAGTTGGTATCGCTGCATGAGATGAGCTGCGTGTACATCCTACGTTGAAGATTTAAATATAAATTTAAATATAATGCTTGGACAATGATGCTTGGAGCGTAGAACGAAAATTACTTTTTTTTTTTTTTTTTTTTCAACATGCGTCAGTAAAGTGCATCATAATCGTGGCGGGCACACTCTCGTGAACGATTAAAATATTCACTGTAGGCGAATGGATATCTCACGGTTCACGATCACCACATGGTAATTATTAAATATCACACTTTAATCTTCTATTGAAACTTTACCTTGAACTTTTATAAAAAATATAATATTCAAAGTGCATTGAAACTCCGAGGAAAAAGGTTGAAACGTTCCTTAGGTTACTTTTTTTTTTTACAGTAATTCATTGCATCATAGATTTTTCTGATTGGCTATGATTTTCTTACTCTTCCTATTCCTTCATCTTCTTTTCATGATTAAGATTATTCAATTTATTCTGATTTACAACACCGAAAGTATAATTTTCGGTTAAAAATGAAAAAAAATAAATCGAAAAGTCGTTTGTGCTCTGTCTAAAAAAATTTTGAACGCATTCAAATTTTAAGAAAATGACTATTTTAGATTGTACTAAAATGTATTGCGTGGCTGCCTTGAGAAAAAAAAACAATATCGGTGTACTTCAACCACGCTAACACATATTCACGAACCTATGCACGCGCTTTGATTTCTCAATTAAGGTCCACGGACAACGAGGCACTCGGCGACGTTGGAAAATTGAGCGGATCAATAGGCAGACTCCCTTTTCCCACCTCTACACCATCGCGAAGCTATCCTCGATACTGAAGCACCAGAGGGGCTATAAAAATTAAATTGGCATCCCAGAAAATCAACTCTCGAGGGCTTGCCCACGCTACTAGCAGATCCTATACGACTGATCTCGTTCTCCTAAGCGTATACATGTAAATCTATATATATATATGTATACGTATGCAGTACTGTCGACAGAGAAACACGGGAAATTGCAGAAAAGAGGAAAAGAAGAATTCTCGATGAATATCATCCGCGTAGATACCAGAGTTTTGGCTGATGACGTGACAGAGGAGGCTTAAGTATTGATTATACGATATGTGACTACGATCTACCTCAATTGACGCGTCATTCTATGAAGTCTTATAAAATCTCCCGCCTCTATATGACATCGAAGTCTGCAATTTTTTTGGTCGGTTCAATTTAGTCGTTTCAACGAAATATTATGCATACAAGCCATGAGATTTAGCGAAAGAAACGTTAGAAATTTATATTTTCACTACGTTGCAAACTTTAATGGCATATCTTCGATGTAGAAGTCTGTGAATTTAATAATTTACGAAAATCGAAGATATTCATTGCCCTTGATGGATTCTTGCGGGATGTGAGTCCAACTTGAATGTGTGATCCATAAAATTTGCTGATGTTTTCAAGCGTCTTTATTCAATTTTCAACTGGAAGTAATTCTTATGAATCATAAACTTCTGTTTGATTTCGTGTCAACCGAAGATCAACTAAATTGACCATTAAATATCACGATGATTCCGTTGACGTTTGGAATATCGTTCAGATGAGCGAAAATGCAAATCATCAGTCAGTTTTCAACTTTGTTTTCGTGTCGAAACAACTTTGGTTATAAAACTCACGATGCGAAAAAATGTAACCTCTGAAATTTTAAAGTGTACTAGGCTTCTTCTAATTTACGGGTTCAAACTCGATGAAGACGTTGCCTATAGATGTGGTTAGTTAATTATCCGATAGGACTACAGTATCGGCGTCTAGATTGCCAGTTTCACGCGCTTTAACCAATATTCTTCTAAAATAAACGACCCCTAAGGCAGCTTCTGTTGGGATATATCTTTTAATAGCTTTCATGATGATGAGGAAGTCCGTTACTACGGCAGTAATATCGACGTTAAAGCTATCAAGGATCTATATTCGCGACGTAATAAACAAAACCTCGTTGGTCCAACTAGACTTCAACTTCGAACTCAACGAAGAAGCAACTTTTCCACGAGAATTAATTGCTTTCGAGTTCTTTATTCTTGCCGAGATGTAGACCAAAGAAAATAGAATGCTGCCATAATTGATGCCAAGCTGCACGTATTTTACTTCCTTCGCTCCTTTTTTCTTCTTTTACCTCGCTGTTCTTCTTTTGCTTCTTTTTTTTCCTTGTACTTCTCTATCGGGTGTTCGAAGCGAACAAGTTGAAATTTTTGAGCTCATCACAATGAAAGAAACGTGAACACGCCCTAACGTCACATTGGATAAATTTTGACATTTCCAGTGTGTCACGTTTTCCATAGCAATAAACTCCTTGAAACCTCAACTTTAATCCGATGAACCGACATTTTTATTCTATTTCTCTCTGCTGTTCCCTATTACTACTTACAAGAATCAGAAAAATAGCTCAAAAGGCTTTTCTTCATGGATAGTAACACGACGCATCACGGTGACTTCGCTATATACTTAGCCGCATAAATTCATACCACATAACCTTTCAACGGATCTTCACTCAAATGCTTATAAAGCTCTGATATCCAGCCATAAAATATGTATTTCAAAATGTTTCCGCTTAAATCGAAGTATGCGATGTCTTTTGTCGAGAAACTCAATATCCAACTGAACCCTATTAGAACACACATATAAATATTACCCGCATATATTTATTATAATAAGATTCAAAAGGATCAAGTTTCAGACATCTGCTGTGTCTGAGTTTCTATCATATTCCTTATGAATAAAAGACATCAGACGGATATGGCTTCAAAGAAAAGAATTGGACCTAAGAATACTTCCAAATAGGTAACAGGTGATAAGTTTGAAATACTGGACTTGTAGAAAATTTGAAACTTGGGATTTTGAAAATGATTCTATCGAGAAATATATTGATGTGGGAAATGTATGCGAATGAATGTATTTATTTGTCTAAACATGAAATCTGTTCGACGCGATCGGATTTATCTATATCAAGTTTATAGTTAAATCACCTGCGGAAGAAACGTCTTTACATCTCAAACTTTGAAAAACTGTGAAGATCGATATTTTTCTACTCTGCCAGGTGTCTATACCTCTTACCGGAAAAAACAAGTAACCAGTGAACTGTAGACACGATGGAAAGGAAGGACTCTAACTGTGCCTCTCTTCAACTTGATATTGGCAAGGGATTCTCTCTCCTGTCTCAACGAACTTCATGGTGAAAAGAAGAGCACGAGAGAAAGAAAAAAAGAGAGAGTGAGAGAGAGAGAGACAGAGACAGAGTATCAACTCTCCAGAAACTCTCTGGTGGGCAACTTTCAGGAAAACTTGGAACGAAAAGTCAAATAGTTTCTCGTGGTGTGCTGAGAGAGCAAGTCTCGTGTACGTCTATGCACCAAACATGTTCGAAGTTTCCACCTTATTTTAACAGAAACTATAATATATATATGTATGTTTGAACATCCATCCGCATTTCAGACTTATTTGCTGTGATAAGAGCATATTGAAGATCGTCTTGTTTGATACGTCCAAATATTTCAACTTCTTAATATAGAATATTACAGAGTACTATTAGTATTAGGTTACTTGAAAAGTCAATCGAATACATTTTTTAAATCGGAATATGGTTCATCATCAATTAATTTAATGACATCATTTTTATCGTTTAAATATTTTGTTTATATTAAAACGATTCCCTTCAAAAGATTTCTTTTAGAAAATAATATTACTGCATTAAGTAGTGCTGGAAAAAATTTTGTTTTTCATGGCGATAAGTCAGCATAAATTTTGTGTGAGTGATTCCAGGTCATTTCGAATAGCAAATAATATCGACTACCTCAATTGTTAGACACGTACGTACATTTTTATTGAGGGAAAAACAAACTTTAAACGACTTTGGTCACATTTTCTCTTTCTTTTTTTATTTTTTATTTTTATTTTTATTTTTGATAAAACGGTAAAAATATAAAACTGGAAAACGAACGTGCTAAATCACACGTGATATTATATGCTTTTTCGCTTTTATGCATGATAACTTTCCACCAATTCAAAAATACCTGAAAGATCCACTTGTCACGTTTATCACGTAGGATATATTAATGAACAGGATTTTGTGGTGATCCTTAAAAGTACAAACGTGCTGCAGATATGATATTTAAATTATAAAGTCAACAACATTATTACTTCGATGCATCATATAATAACGAATGTTCGTGACTATTTTTTTTTTTTTTTACATTAATATTGCCAGAATCCTACAAGCGGTTGAAAATACGAGCACAAATTGGTGTAAAAAGGATAGTATGCGTTTCGGTAGAAATCTAATTTATTGAAACTTTGTATTCTGACAAATTAAATACTGTGAAATTTGAAAAAAAAAAAAGCAATATAAGCGATAGCAATCACTTACTTTGGACCTTCGATGTTCCATAAAGGACTCGAGATACCGATTTTATCAAGCATTGAAAATTTCAGTCAATCGTTAATTTTTACTGAGTATTCGTTGAAAAAAAAAAAAAAATATTGAAAAAGGAGTAAACTGTAATGAGGGATAGAGGAAAAAACATAATAATTTTTATTATTCTCCAAATAGTAATGTGAATGAAAATGTAGGATGATCTTTCGATTAAGTGAACTCGAGTACTGGATGTTATTACATGCTCATTACTCGGGCACGTAATGAGAATGAGCCGGTCAAGTGGAGTTGAGATTTCAGTAGAGTCTCTGGGCTCAAGTTGATGTGCTTTGAAAAGCAAGTGCTCTATTCGCTCGAAGTAGACATAGGAGATGGTGGTCAGACACTGACGTGGCTTTACTTTATGTACGTGCACCATTTCGCTTGACGGTTACTCACAACTCTCTACCACAACGTTGCTAATTACTACGCAGAAAGATAAAACTATTTGACACATTAATTAATCAGTTTTTCTCAGGATTTGGCTGTGTTAAAAAGAAAAATAATATACAGAGAGCATTTTGTACTGAGTTAACGAGTGGTTGAATCGTTAAATTTTCAAACTCATTCTCCAAAATTCAAGAGGGATGAGATAGTAAATTCAAGAGATCGGTTTTCAATCAAATTCATTTGTCAACCGAGTAAATTCAACTCTTAAAAAATGAAAGTTATTGAAAAGTAATTATTAACAACAATATTCTTTAGGAAACATCGTGTGACAATTATTATAAGTTTGGTGGTTTTGATATATTCCTTTATTCGACCTCTAGTCGGGTTGAATAAGTTTTCCAGCTATTTTTTCACCAGTCATATTAGTCTTGCTATTCCGCAAACAAAAAGGTTATAATAGAGTGAAAAAGAATTTTTTGTTTTTTGATTTCACACTGCAGCCTAGACATGAGTAATAAATTGTTGCAAAAGAAAGAGGAGAAGTGTCGTAAGGGTAATTTTCGTCTTGGCAGCTCTCTGAAAGTGGCTTGACGTGATGGAACGCTAGTGGCATATCACGTTGAAAATTTTCTCCCACCACCTTACATTCTCCCGTTAATGAACATTCCTCTAGTCTCTGCTGAGCCCTTCATGCGTACTTACACACGCGCACACACATACACACACACACACGCACACACATACAGATACGCACGTAAATAGTAAAGTCGAGGAAACTCCTGAGCTTTCTAAAACTTTCAAGTACTCTGCTTCCATCATACGTTCATTCATCACGTCACGACCCTGTTGCAGACAGGCATACAAAAATTCTCAAGAAAAATCTCTCAAAATTGAACCTTCGCTAGACACACTTCCTGAGAGTTTCAAGCGGGTCTTATGGACCATAATGATCCTAGCTGTCTTTAAATGATTGCTGCAGAAAAACTGCACTCAGAAAAAAGATCTATGCGAATCTACTAAGATTCGATTTTTTTTTCGTTTCGAATTAACGAAATTTCTATTTGCTTTTTTTTCGAGTATCCACGTTGAAGCCTCTTATTCAGACCATTGCTTAGCGCAGAGCGTCCAGACATTTCTTAAATACGAATTGCGCTCTGGATGTGTATAAATTGTGAATTTTTATAACCGCCCAGGGTTGCAGAAGAAGCGAAATATTATTAAATAATAATTAAATTGAATATGGTGGTGTAAATATTGTTAATATTGTTTGTAACTCAATACCATATGCTCCTGAAATTTATTGAAACTTTTGAAAATAAAAAATTGATAAAATGGATTTCCGATTGATAACATTCGTTTTGAATTGTGATAATTTCCATACAATCGGTTGATAAAGTTTCTTCAATGTCGAGTTTTCGGAAGATTATGTTTCTCAATTAAAATCGAGGCGGGAACAATATTTGAATGGGTGAACGCTGAAGTTGCTGATGGTGCTAATCAATTGAAACTCAGTAAAAAATATGGCCGAGTGTATCGGCCGGGTTTTCCACAGTTTCCCTTGGCCCTCGTGCAAATGCGATACAGTAGTGCATTAGGGTAGAGTGGCCGTGGGCAACACTCCAAGGGGTCTCGCAGGAACAAAAACAGTAAAGTGAAAAGAAAAATGGAGTTTAAGTGATGGGATGGGCTTGACAAACTCAACAGAGTATACGCAGGAAAAATAAAATAAAAATAAAAACATCAAACGAACTATAAAAGGTGGAAAAAATAATGACATAACCTGAATTCATTCGAAATGTATTGCGTATGGTTCGATTTATAAACTTCAATAGGTATTTAGCTTGAAGCGATATTGCAGATTCTTCAGTCGTTGCCCATTTCTATACACGAATGGGCCAATTATACATGGAATGCGAGGCATTATATACTTGAAGTATTTATGCATTTGCTATGCTCCTATAATTCTCTTCCTTATTCTGTCTCTCGGTTTGTGACTGCTCATAACACATAATAAGTAAACGCAGTGATTTGGGGAACACAACTACATGCTAGCTCCTCTCGCTGACAACGATTTCCGTGCTCCGAGCCCTTGTAATTTCATATGCTGATGCGTTCGCCAACCAACAACTTGTTTACACATATATACGTCCCCATAGATACCGTTCTACTCGATATACAACAAGACATTTTAAAAAAATGGACAATTATTTTTTATTGCGATTTTTATGAATACTTTATAGTATGGCAGATTATTAGTGTCTTTTGACCGCATAAAAATCAATATTTCAAGAAAATTTAACCAAATATTCCCAGTTATAGATGCATTTTTAATTATTTTGGTAATCATGCGCCCGTACATCCATCACATCCGACATAAAATTCTTTAGACAAATTTTCCCACCCATTCTAGGACTCGATTTGATCTTCCTACACCTATCCGCGACCTAACGCGCATCAATGCTACCCATTACGCAAATTTCCATTCAACGTTTATCAATAAAAATAAAAAAAATAATGTACATACATGATAAACCCAGGAAAAAATCGACAGTGTCAATAAATAATCTATTAAAAAAGTTTTTTTTTTAAACTTGAACACATTTTGAATTTAAACACTGTAGAAATTATCGTATATTGCGAAGTATATCGTTTCGTTATTCATCCATGTAGTTCCAAATTTTCCCCCTTTTGCTTGAGCTATACCATACGAATTCAGCAACAGTCTGCAAATAATTATCTACTCTGGAACGTTCTGGTTCACGTGTCAGACGAAATTGCAGCATATCCCGTAAATATTGAAAACAACATCGAAATTTTCCAGAACATTTCCGTATTTTTATTAGAGTTACTACAATTTTTAATTTTCACGAAAGATAGTTTTTTCGAAACGATGTACATACGTATATTTTTGACATTTTTTCAACTGCAATCTTTTATGCATGTCGTGTAAAAAAATTTTTTTTTTCACAATTTTCAATATCTGCAAATAACGTTTGCCCATAATTCACTTTGCTATCCGTACTAAATATTTTACTGAGGGCGTTGTGAATTTTACATGTCATACCTACTGGGATTCCTCGTAATCGTTCGTAATTTCCACTATGTCGTTTTTTTACTATTGAATATGGAGATTTTACAGTTCGAATCAGCAGTAACAATTGATCAAAAAGTAAGAAAAAAAAAGTCAATCTGTGCAGAATAAGGATATTACAGCTCTACAAATTCTAATAGCAATGTTGGACTGGTATAAAAAGTGAGGATCGTAATGAGGAGAGTTATATAGAAGCAATTGAATAGAGAATGAATAGGTTTTTTTTTTTAGAGAGGGAAACGAAAAGCAAATATATAATTCATGGATCCGTCCGGTCTGCTCAGCAGTCTAACTAACTCCAGCTTATTCTCTAATATAGAGTCACGTACCCAATTACTCATATCTGTTTTCCATCCATCCGTACTTTTTTGTATTCTTCTTCCTTGTTTTTAGTACTTTACCGTCGCCATGCATCCCGAGCCGTTGTCGCGACCATCTGTCTGTTCCATCAACTTTTCTATATTCTAATCTTTAAATTTACGATTTATTCGGGTGCTCGAGCTTTAAAAATCATTGACCGCACATGGAACATCCGAGCATCTGAAAGAAAACGATTTCCGTTTCCATAAGCGTTACGGAATTTTCCAGTTTTCAACGATGTTTTTTGACGAGATTTTATTCATCTTTAAGTAATCAATCATCAATTTTTATAAACGGTTTTTCCCTGTGCCCATAAACAATTTATTGAGAAATTCAATTTAATGATATTTTTTTATATCGTTAAGGAATCAGAATGCTCTGAAATGGTTTTCTGACATTTTTCGGTTTCGTATTTAATATTATTATATGCCGTAGATCATCCGAAAACTCCGACGGTATTACGTTGATTCTGATTTTGAAAACTTTAAATAACCAGTGCTATTTCAATGTAAAAGATGGTCGTCAAACAAAATATGTTTCGTTAATCCAAACAATACTTTTTCGATATTGAAAACAAAAGATTTTTGAAGCACCAAATATTCTTGTGCTTTTTCAAAAGCTTTTGATATGTCGATGCAAAATAAACACAGTGTGAACGGGAATGGCTAGGATATATAACTTTTTTTTTGTATATGGAAATTCCTCAATATGAAATCCTCGTGAAAGTTTTAATACGATCTCTGTTCTGTTTTAAAACTCTATAAGGCGACGAAAACACTCATAACACACAGTGCATGATTCAAATATGTGCATGAATACCAGAGGGAAATTGCATCCAGCCATGCGGACCAAAAAGTATCCCCCACCGACCCCCCAATAATCCCGTGATTGCGACGAGATCACGTCAATCCGATCTCGTGGGAATTGTTCGAATATTCCTGCGCTCGCTTTCTTTAGGGATATATGTGTTGGCTGATTTTCTCTCTTTCTCTTGTTCACGGTGCAAGTGAGTCAAGCTTCTTTCAAATGTTCGTCTCGTACACGGTTCAATTTTAAGGGGCATAATCTTTTTGAGATTCGAGGTGAACTCGATTTTTTTTCGACACTTGAAAAGCTTACTTATCGTAGTCTGTTTTTCTCGTAAATTGGCTTACTTGTACCAATAAAACATATATCCTGAATAATAAAATGCAGTGACAAAGTGAATGAAATGATAATAGAACAATAAAAAATGTTAAACACGTTAAATGGTCTTTTCGTGAATGACCGCTGGAGACGATTTAATACATTCGTTTTCAACCTTTTTTCACGTATTTTTAACTGAATCTATGTGTATGGGGTGTGTTCCAAAAAATCCTGGAATTTTTCCACTTTCAGTGCTCCACGTTACGTTCGAAAACATTTTTCCTACAATTTTCCTGCACGTGTACATGACATATGTAGCCAGCACAATTTGATTCGTGTAATCTGATCGTTGCAGACCTACAATGGAGACACATTTTCGGAGCAAGACATTTTTCGATTCAGATTACTTTCAATTCTGTGTTTTTTTTTTTTTTTCAATTTATGCATATACTGAGAACATCTGTAGCAAAAAAAAACACAAATCGATTATATTAAGAGCACGGAGACACACGATTAGCACTCTGAAAGTCTGTATCGAAAACGCCGTGATATAGTTAACGCGGAAAAAAATCATAATTTTGTTTCTTGATGACTAAGCGTACATTTTTTTCCATGTGAGTGTAGCACGATTTATTCTTGTGTAAGCGTTAATTGAATAAGCGGGCTATAATCGTTGTCCAACGCTTCAACTTTGAACGCTGCTCGTATAACGAACCTATCGATTTTCTACGTAATCCAACGCAGCTTTCCGCACGATTGTTACAGAATTTCCCATGGCAACGTACGTACATAAATAAAGATCCCGGCTAAAAGGCTCACTTCATATTAACATGCTTCACACTATTACGTCTTAACCACACTCCCCTGACCTTCGTCATTTGGACGCAATGAATGGAGATTATTATCAAAATGACAATATCATTCAAAAAGTAAAAACGGATCAACGAGAATTTTAACGAGAATTAAAAAAAAAAAGAGAGAGAGAAATGAAAAACGGACACGATAGCGTAATGGGAATTCAGACGAGTACACAAAAACTCGCTCTAGAAAACCTACGCAAATAATAATTCTTTCCGTCGCTATTCTGGAGCGATTTTTCTCGCTGTTCCTCCGCGCTTTCCCCCCTCCCCTCGAGCAAAAATACTTTAGCTCGTCAATACAACACTCTCTTTGCCCCTTTCACCCCACGTTTTTTTTCTCGCCTCGTGAGCCACGAGCTTTGTTCAACTCGTGCCAAAACAGATGATGAGATGGAAAAAAAAATAGGAAAAAAAAAAAAATACAAGAAGTAAACTACATGTGCAAACGAATGCGGGTAAAGATAGAGGAGAAAGAGAAACGAGCGTATTATACGAACTGCCCTCTCGGAGTGAGCCTCTATGAAGAGATGCCAGAGAACTATGGTTTGTAAAGAAAGACCACAAATAGAAAAATGTACTAACCATTCTTTTGGTCTTTGTGTATATACGCCGGGTCTCCCTCGCCATAATGGCGTATATGAAATCACCAAGCTTGGAGAAGAGAGAATGTGTAGTTTTGGTGTACATCAGTGGAAAGAGTAGCTGTAAAAAATTGCATACGTTTTTCATTGATATGGAACGCTTTGAGTCGCTTTGACGATTCTCGTATCATTTTTTATAGACCGTATGGTTAACCGTATTTGAAGAATTATAGCTATGAGGCAGCGTTATATTCGTATTGCACGAGAAATAAGCACTTATATGTTGACAAAAACGGTAATTTGGAACACTGCTGAAATTCATAGTTTGTCCTTTTTATCACTCTTTCAGTTTCTGATCGTTATCTGCAAGGAATAATAGCTTTCCCTCTGACGCTGACCCTGCGAGATACTAAAAAAATGAAAATATCATGCATATGTGATGAAAATATGAATTTGACAAAGAGGAAGTTAAACAGTTTGCCAATCGTTCGAGATACTGTTTTTCGCACAATTATAACAATTATTTGTGTTATATCAATAGTCTGAAAAAAAACTTTGTAATGCCTAAATTACTGTTTCCAAAGAGAACTGAAAAAATATTACCACAAAAATAGTTTTTCTCACATTTTTTTTCCATTCCAAGAAATGTACGATCCCATTTATTTTTTCTTCATTTCGTCGCATATTTTTTTTTTGTGAAAAAATCACTTTTACATATGTTGAAAGGATTGCATCATGATTCGAGGAAAGAATTTAATGCCGTAACAGTGAAATGGATCGGTGGAGAATGGATGGATGGATGGATGGATGGATGGAGGAGACAGAGTGATGAAATTTTACGAAAGATACCGAGAGAGAGGACTACTGTGTCGTTTGGTACGCGGTTAAAGCTGCAATCGAGCGATCTCACTGCACACCGGTGATTGTTTTGCCTGTGAATGCATATTTGCATAATAACAGCCCTCGACGGGTTGGAATAACTCTTCTTCACTTGCATATTGATAAGGATATATAGATATACTCGAGTTTGCTATGTGTAGAGCCAAAGAACCACTTGAAAATATGACTTATGGGGTCTCGCGAGCCTCCTCGTTTAATGTCCAAATGCTGTGGTACACGAAGTACGAAAGGCTAACACCGTTTTTGCACGCTTCGATCAAAACACATAAAATACAATGATTCAATCATCCAACCAGATATATCAGAGTTTCATTCACTTCGCCGTTATGACCGTTAATCATAGTAAGAAGTATATTCTTTTTGAATAATAACTGAACAAAGCTACGAAGTGAGATGTAGAATCTTCGTCGATGTAACAGGACTGTCGTTTCATCAACGGTTTCGAAGAGATATGAAGGAAATAAAAAGAAAGTAAGATCAGGCAAAGTCTTCGCGGTTTTAATACACACCGGAGAGCTCTTCAAAGTCTTTTCGTCCCGATACATCGCTATTGTAGAAAAGAAGAGCTTTCAGGAGCAAAAATATTTGAAGGGATATGAGCAGAGAATGACCAAGATAGAGATTCTCCTTCTGAGATAAGACGCGTACACGCCATAGGAGAGTTTCATTTGTCGTGAGATGGTGCGCTTACGATTATCTTGCGAGCAAAAGAAAATAATTTACACATTACGCAAAGACGATAAAAAAGGCAATATCCATATTTAAATTACACGCGTATAGATATGAAAATGTAAATGCTAATGCATTAGAATTAAGAAACCAATTATTTTCCAGGCTGCAACGCGAGAGAGCTAAAATTAATGAAACATCCATGATAGGCCTGTTCAAAATACCTAAAAGAATTAACGCTCTAACCAAGATATTGAATGTTTGCCTCGGCTGACAGGTAATGGCCCATTGTCCTTTCATACCCACGCACGTATGTACATAATTGTAAATCCGTAAAAACAAGATCACACAGAGCGGTGAAGATTGTTCCTCTCGGAGTGAGTCAGAGAGAGAGAGAGAGAGAGAGAGAGAGAGAGCGTATATACAGAAACGTACACGCCCCTCTAGAATGCAGTCTTATCTCGTTTCCCTCGTAAAACTTGAGCGTGACACAACCAGTCCTACTATACTTCGCTTGCCCGCCAGCGCAGGTAGATCGTAAAAATAAAAAAATCAAAATAAGATAAAAAAAAGAAGAAAAAAAACGAGCAGCGGAATAAAAGCCTCCGTATAGTGAGAGGAAGCATTTTTACTTCTTCACGGGATCGCAGTAGAAACATCAACGGGACAAAAGGCATACTAGACGGACATATATTTATATATCGGTGTACCTAGGTATGAGCTTCTGCAGTTGCATCCCCTTCTCTGGTGCATTCACTGCACCGGTGCTGCAGCTTCGTCGCGGAGCGAAGCGGAAGGAAGGGAGGTGTATTGCGCGGTGGCTTATGCCTCGTGGTTAATGCGCTACATGTTTTATGATCCGGATATGCAACGACTCTATAAGCCTCCTCCTTCTCTCTTTCCCTCCCTCTATGTTTATATACAGGTTGGGGTGCTCACGAATTTACATATCCGTCGTTTCGGCGATTAATACGAAACGTAGATAGCGAGACGAACGATAAATACATCCGCGATCGGTTTTATATGTCAAAAATAAAACGAGCAAGCTTCACGGGAGCGTGTCTAATGGGAAAGAAAAATAACACGATTATAACGGTACATCGGATTATCGTAATCGCTAAGATGAAAATTTATGGCTTAATGAACTAGTCTGGTGGATCAGCAAATATTCACTTTTTTCAATTCGGTCCATTGCAATGATCAGATCATTTTATTCCGCTCAACTATACATTCATTTCGCTCCAATAAATCTTTTATATTCGATCGAAAATTTATTACTTTTCATTCAATTTATAATGAACGAGATATATTAATATCAAATTTTATAAGAGAGATCGTTATGAAAAAAAAAAAAAAAACAAATTTTCTATCAGAATAATTGATACAATTTTTCTTTAATTTCCAATATTTCAGCAAGTTATTATAGGTCTTTTTTATTATTCATGTTCTTTGTCAGTTTTCACGAGCTCTGTGTAACACTTCAATCTCACTTTTTTTTCTCCACGTTACTCACTTTCGGGTCTTGTTATCGTGAAACTCTCCAGAGTGTTGCTCGCGCAACCACTTTTTTCTAACGAACTTCTGTATATGGCATTTACGAGAGGGCTAAGGGAAACTGTGGAAAATCTGACTGATATAGGCAACTATACCTTTACCAAGTTTTAGTCGGTTAACACCATCAGAAACTGCTGCTGCTGCTTCACCGCTCAACGATCGATGTTTAACGGTGAATGAACTTGGGAGATTGCCACGGCCACACACCGACTGCATACACATCTCTGTTGAATATACGAATTGTATCTCGTGGTCAAGTAATAGTTATCAAAATATTTCATGTCTCGTATCGATCTTCAATTTTTACGAGAAATACACGTTATCGTCGCATCAGCCCTTTCATGTATATACATCCAATCTTCATCGGTTTTCTTCCACTATATCTTATCGTCTCGTCTTTTACCTCATCTGCCCTCTGATGTTTCCAATCCTTGCCTGCTTCTTCTTTATATAGGTATATATTGTATACACACATACATGTACGCTGAATCCTCGCTCGCTAACGACCCTCGTCAGGTTTTCTTCTATCCTGGTGCGCAAACTGTCACCCACCTGGCGTCTCTCTTATACGACCGTAGTTCCATTACGCCAGATACATATATAGATTGATATGCATATATGTATGCAAAAAGTAAGATTGAGAGGGAGAGAGAGAAGGAAAGATGAGAGTCTTGATGTTTCAACGAGAAGACACTTTGCATTCTCTCATACTGAACTATAAATCGTACTCTCTTCGCATGAACATTTTTTTCCACGATACTTACTTCTTGGACAATATTCTACAGGCTTTTGTCACAAAATACGAGTTTGTATATGTGAAATTCGCTTATAGCCTCACAAATATAACAGAGTTCCAGTACGTCCTCACGTTATAAAACTATTAATTTAATTTATCGAGGATCACTTTAAGAAATAACCCATTTTCCAGAAATTTCATGAACTTGTTATTTATCGAAAATTACTTGCTTTCAAATCTCAAGTTTTCATATTTTGAATCACTGCTTTCGAGCTTCACTAGAATTTCGAACTTGTCTTTAATTATATAACTATATATTGTAATTACGAAAAAATAGTGAAGAATTCAATCATTTAATTTTCAGATGATTTCAATTATGTGCGAATTTTTTTTAATTTCTTCGGTCATGAAAACCGAATTCTTCACTAATTTATTGTAATTTCAATAATTGAATTTATTGGCCTGGGAGTGCAGGTTCCATGCACTATTCTGCTTTTTGATTGAAACTATCGCCAATGATATTGCATAGAGTATCAACAGTGAGAAGTTTTTAAATTTATTGTTTTTGTGTTTCATCAATCTTTTTTTACTTTTTTAAAAATTTTATTGCAATCGAAAAATATTTACACGTCAAATGCAGAGCAGATTGAGTCCATTGATTTTTTCATGATCATAATTATACTCCATCAATTCGTGTGAACAACTTTGGGTTCGAAAACTAAACATTTTCGAGCTCGTAGTTTCGTATTCTCGTTTTTATGTTTTCCCACTTCCCACCAAATGTACACTACCCGTCAAAAGTTTCCGGACAAAATTGCAAAAAAGTGTCGGAGCCATTTTATATGTCATTTTTTAAGCAGTATAGATAAACGAATTTAATAAACGGCATTTTGAAGGGAAGGAATTCTTCTTCAATTTGCTTTTTTTGAAAATGTTGTACGATTTTTTTTACGTCCGCTACATTGTTTTGAACACGACCGTTTTCCAACTTTTTTTTTAAGATTTACAGTTGGACCGCGTTTTGAGAAAAAAAAATTTTTCGAGTTCTTTCCGACCGGAACCTCAACGGGGACAGCGAAAACTTCAATTTCGTTTTTTAAAAAGTTCTGTACGATTTTTTTTCATGTAGTTATCTCATTTTTAGCGAAAAAAAGCGAAATTTGGAATATGCCACATAACACGAAAACTAGTAAGTTTTTCAAAAAACCTCAAGAGGATAAAAAAATGAGTTTGGTTTAGCCAAATTCATCAGAATTTTTTCCGAATTTTTTCTTGAAATTTTTTTTTCCGACTGATTTCAGTGAAAATTCTGAAAATTTGATCGCGTTTACTTGTTAAATATGGGGTTTTTGATAAAATTTCAAAATAGAAAAAAGTTTTGTTTTTCAATTCTGAAGACATCAGAATTTTTTCAAATTTTTTTTCGAAATCAATTTTTTCGACTTGCGAAAAAAGTTGGAAAAAAAATGTCGAAAAAAAATTTGAAAAAATTCTGATGTCTTCAGAATTGAAAAACGAAACTTTTTTTTATCTTGAAATTTTATCAAAAACCCCATATTTAACAAGTAAACGCGATCAAATTTTCAGAATTTCGGCTGAAATCAGTCGGAAAAAAAATTTCAAGAAAAAATTCGGAAAAAATTCTGATGAGTTCGGCTAAACCAAGCTCATTTTTTTATCCTCTTGAGGTTTTTTGAAAAACTCACTAGTTTTCGTGTTATGTGGCATATTCCAAATTTTGCTTTTTTTCGCTAAAAATGAGATAACTACATGAAAAAAAATCGTACAGAACTTTTTAAAAAACGAAATTGAAGTTTTCGCTGTCCCTGTCAAGGTTCTGGTCGCAAAGAAGTCGAAAATTTTTTTTTTCTCAAAACGCGGTCCAACTGTAAATCTTAAAAAAAAAGGTGGAAAACGGTCATGTTCAAAACAATGTAGCGGACGTAAAAAAAATCGTACAACATTTTCAAAAAAAGCATACTAAAGAGTAATTCCTTCCCTTCAAAATGCCGTTTATTAAATTTGTTTATCTATACTGCTGAAAAAATGACATCAAAAATGGCTCCGACACTTTTTCGCAATTTTGTCCGGAAACTTTTGACGGGTAGTGTACATATGGAGATGGCTCCAGGCGTGTTTGGCCCACATATATATTTATCGAAGCAAACATCGATAGAGTGCATATCAGGATCGAAGAGGAGTTTCAAACACACGCGTGCCGTGTACCTTTAATGGGCTAAGCCTGTTCGTTGTGTGGCTTTGTCGTTGAGCTTGAGAATACAGCTGAGGTAAATCTAAGCACGATATAGAGACTCGATTCCCGCTGGATTTTCAGTCTTAACAACACGATTGTTTACTTAACCTCAAGCTCGTAAGATCAAACTCATTTTTCATCGTATTCTTTTTAAATGAATTTCTTACTTTTTCATTCTAATACAAAACTTTTTTATACATTTTCTCATTACGTTTGCATAGTTCAAGTCAAACAATACCGTGAAAACTGATAACTATATTTTAATAATTGCAAACAGGTAGAATAGAACAAGATATTGAAGGTTCGTCTCTGTCTACATAGCCGTTCAGAAATTCATAGAAAAAAAGTTATTTTTTTCCCTCGACGTGAAAAAAAGTATAGAAAACTAAGGATCAAAGTACAATAAAAAGTAAGAAGGAACAAAAAGCTTAAGTCACCTGAAAATGACACGTGGTCGACTACCCTTCTCTCTTGTCGTATGACATTGAAGACAGTGATACAGATATATTTATCGAAATAGTGAGACAAAAAGAAAGCTCTGACAAGGCACTTAGTTGGTTACACGTCGAAACGAAGAAAAGTTTCGTCACGTTCATCTCCGTGTCTCCTGCCCGAACATGGATTTGCGAAAGAATACACATATATATGTTAACATTTCGGTGTACTATATATCGAAAACTCGCGATCTTTGCGAGAAAAAAAACGCAAATCAACGTCAACTCCTCCACCCTATTTATATTTGACGCAGGTTCTCCGCTGTCTCACAAGTTTCATACCGTCATCTCCAGAGACATTGAACTTTTTCCCAATTCTTATCTTATACACGATATACCTTGAATTTTTTCTCAACTTTTTTTCACCTTCTGCCGTTTTCAAATAATCTTATTCGTTTGTTTCTCTCTTCGGAGCTCCTATTACATTGCTCGGATATTAGAACTCTTTTTTCTTACGTAAATACAAGAAAATTGTGAACCTTCTATCAACAGCCGTTACAACAGTTTTTATTTCATATAAATTGCAGAATAAATTACTACGAAACATTTCATACCGTAAGAAAAACCATATTTATCATAGATGTTTCATAAAAACTACTGTATAACTATATCGGTTTTTATTCTATTTATGAATAAATCCTGTGTAAGAAGGACATATATTTCCATCAGAAATTACAGAAAAATAGCCTCAGGTCCGTATTTCTACCATTTACCTCTACTCATAAGCTTGGCTCGTATTGTTTGAAACTTTTCTCTTGCTTTTGTAATAAGCTTCGTGTTATTGAAATTTCTTATTGACATAATTACCTTATTTTAATCGAGGTACCCTTTGAAATGATACGTTTCTCAAATCTAAGTGGATATTATTATTATTGTTTGTAATCAAATTTATTAATTTTTCCAATGCAGAATGATCTAATAATTCGTAGCCTCAAAGTCTTTTTCGGTACGTTTCCTTTCAATTTTCACAGAATGTATTCAAGATATTTCGATTTTTTCAGAAGCATAAATACGTAATTTGGAGAAATTCGCGTTTAAAAATTGATTCAAATACACAAAATGTACAAAAGTGGGGTCAAAACCAAAGTTTCGTTTACATCGTTTTATGATTTTCCTGAGATAAATGTCATGTTTTAGTTCTCCGTAAAATTATTTTAAGCCCTCCAAAGATTAAAAATCAAATAATGTTGAATTTAACTGCCGATTCCGTACAATATAGAATATTTTTCAACTGATCCGACATGAGCTTAAGGAATAACAGTTTTTGTCCTTTTTTGTCGAGTGATTTGGTGGGCGATCCTTGTATCGCAAGCTCTTTTCCCTCGCGATAACAGTATCAGTGTAGAAACACTCGTAGCGCGGTGGACAACTTGCACTCATTCGGGTTAGGAGTGAGATATAGGGACAAGAGAGAAAGAGAGAGAGAGAGAGAAAGATAGAAAATCGAGAGCTCGAGGATGCTATCGCGACGGGACATGGGAAATCGAGAGATTTCCCCGAGGACCCGTGATGCTCGTAATACTATTACGTTGTAAAATTTAGAAGGCTCTACCAATTCGTGAGTAGATGGGCAATAGAGCGAGTGAAAGAGCGGGATAGAGGAGCATTTCAGCTTAGATATGTGTATGGTGTATATGTATTTTTCTATGGTTCACCAACCTGGATGGGTCGAAACATCGAGACTTTTTTTTCGTATACAATCATTCGACACGATCCCCTCGCTGGTACACGAGGTTTATTCGTCTTCTTCTCACAATGGTGTCCTTTCCCGCGTTCTTTGCTCTTCTCAAAGTCCTGAGAGAATCTTTTATCTTTTGTGTCTTTTTTCTCACGTTCAATTTTTCTTACGTTTTCCTTATGGATCCCCTGATCGTTTCATATCGAGCAACGCGTACTCCGAACTCCAACTAAACTTCGAGCAAACCAACTTTTCCCTCATCACAATATACAAAAACCTCTGCGCAGAAAAAACCTGTCGTATAGGAGATCGAAGCTTTGATATTGAGATTGAAATTTGTATGTGGCGGTACAGAAGAAAAAATACCGGTATGTGGCGACTGCTCACTGATAAATAGAGATTCAAGCTTTTGTGTCTCCACTGCAAGATGATACGGATGAAGATACATATTGGCAAATGATGTAACTGCGATGTCTCATGGATGAAAAATTAATACTTTCGATATAAGTTAATTTAAACGGCAAATTACATTTATAAATCGATTTGCTCGATCAAACTGATTAATACATTTGTTTTATAAAGCTTATTTTAACAGTTTACGGATTCGACGATGAAATTTGACGAAATATAGTCAGTAGTATTGAAACACAACGCGAGAGCTGTTGTCTGTACCGTTTCGTTACATATTTTTTTTTTTCAGTTTTCAATTGTTACTGTTAAATTTTTCTGAATTAAAAATTTACTGGTTTTTGACGCAAGTATTCTCGTTTGATATGTTTTTCTGGCAGTTCTTGCGATCAATTCCATGTGTTCTTGAACGTTAGGAGAGGGCTCTTTTTAATTCCAATAAACGATGGGTATTAGTCCACCGTTTGTCTTCTGGCACCTTGAATATTGAATATTTTTTATATTTCATAATAATGTTCATATAATATTGAATATTTTACTCGGAACTCTGCAAGTTTTACATTTCATACGCACTGGGATTCCTCATATTTTTCAATTCCTATGTGTTATTTTTTCGTTGTGGATATTTTACAGTTTAAATTAGCACTAATAATAACCTGAAAGTAAAGAACGTATAAAATCCATTGTTCTGTAATAAAATACACTGTGAAAAGACTACCTATTTACGATATAAAACCAGTATTTTTAAAACCATATTTTAAAACCAGTAATTTTTTAATATTCATCATTCATTCATCAGATTATTTTTATCATATTATTCTGCTTTATCAGATTATTTTTCATTTTTTTTGTGCTCTCCCGAGCGTTCTGCCACTCACATGTTCCAAATATCCGAGTTTCAACTGTTGTTGAAGTTGGCTGTTAATGAAACGAACGGGTTAGACATTCAAATAAAGATAAAAAGTTTAGAGGGATTCTTGTACTGGCTCCTCCACACGATCCGCGCTAGTCATAGAGATGAAATCAGAATCGCGAAAAATTTAAGGCGTTACTCATCAACTTTACATAAAAGGAATGAGAGAATAGGAAAGAATTCAGTTTCCATATGATCCCCTACGTTAAAGGATTGCATGATATTCTAGACTGATATCATAGTATTGTAAAATATTCAAATATGCCCGGACATATCAATACTGGAGATTTCAAGAATTGTCTATTCTGTCAAAATATCTTGATACGTGTATAGTCGAGTCTGAAGTTGACACATGCTATTTTATCTCTAGTTTCGAGAACGCTCCCGACAAAGCAATTTTCCTCACAGAGAACTAAACATCCAATGGAGATGGTTTGTACGTACACAAGGCTGAAAAACATTCATGTCAAGTTCAGAGGACGTTCGGTACTGTGAAATATACAAAATTGAATTCTGGCCCTAAGTGATCTCAGGTATGGCTGCTTCAAAGCTTGAAGCACGTTTCCTTTTATACGAAATTAAAAAAATACTTGAATAATTTATATATTTTTACCATTTTCCATAATATACATTCACATGTTTGTTATATTCGAGCAAAATAATAATCCATAAAATATAAACAGCACTTTTTATACGTTGCTATAAAACCGTCGCGTCTTTCAAGACGAAGTTTTAACCAAAAAGTATTTTATACATATAGTAATCGTGTACCTTCATACAGACGTCTAACACCAGCGTAAAGTTCGAAGACGAGTTGACACTGTGTATTCCGTCGCCTCTTGGATACACGTTAATCGAGATCGAGTGCATGCTTTATCGATCGGTTGCTCGGTTGTTTAACGTTCAACAAAACATATATATAGGTTGACTGAGTTGCAGTGGGAACTGCCGCAGAGAAATCTATGTATACAATTAAACACACATAAGATGATACGAATACTGTGATGTAGTATACGTGCTGAGAAATTCGAAACATAAATGAACGAAGATGGATCCATGATTTACACAGAATCGTTCTAAGAACTAAAAATCACGAACAATTTTCCAAAAACAACAATTCCTCGAACGAAAGAATGGCGAATATATTTAATTTCTTTTTCTTTTTGAATTCAAGAAAATTTCGACGTAGATCGGCCCATGTAATTTGCACAACCCCCATTTATGTGTACACATCCATGTCTCGTTCCTGGTAGATTGACCACACCAGAGATGAACGGCTTGTGATTTCGTATTCACGCCGAGATAATTCCCTCCTGTTCTCCACTTTACTCTCCCTCTTTCTCTCTCTGTCTCTCTTCCATCTGTACGAAACACTACACGTCTGTGCTCCCAACCACTTGCAACCTAGCCACCAACGTGGCACGCGGGTTTCTCTCTGTGCCCTAACAATATCAAGTCTCACTGTGAATTGCCCCATGAATCTCTCGGAAACGTTTATTCGCGAACGGCACGTTACTCTCGTAGATTTAGTGCGTTCGTTGGACACACCTGACCAAACTCGACGTCCGACAATATACGCCTATATATTTATATGCATACCGATACACAAGCACAAACGCTTCTGTCTTGTGTGCTACTAAGTTCTCGAACCGGGCCTATCTGATGTCAGACTTGGAGCCTCGTTTCCGATACGATATTTATTGATATAAATTACTAGTTGATACGAACAAAAATGTCATTGTTTTTTTTTTTTACAGAATCATGAAATAGTAACCATCAGTACTATAATCCAGTATCATTGAAAAGTTCAATGACAGACCGGTCAAATCGAGAAAAAATATGGCAATTTAATGAAACTTTGCGAATTTTCAGTATACAATTGTAAAACTATCAAAAGTCTTACGTTAATGAAATTGTTGAACCTCTAAATCGTCAGTATTTCTCAGCGGTTTCGAAGCCACATCGGATCATAAAACGTTGGTTAGCTCAGCAAGGACTTCCTATTGTGCATTGTGTATGCTTCACGGTTGTCTATACGTATATATATATGAAGTGGGCTGCTGCGCAACCGTAAGAGAAAAGGTGAGAGACGGAATCGTGGTTCGTTCGCACTGCGCGCATTGCTCAGTTTGCAGAAGCATACTTGAGGATGCTTTGAATCTGCCGCGAGATCGCTATAGCATATAAAATGTATGCTTTGGTGCAACTCGGGCGAAACTTGGAACAGTGGCTATTCCATAGCAGTGAAACAGAGAACTCGATATATATACCTGTATGTGTAAATAAGGAATTATAAGGCAAGAATGTTTGTACATGGTAGACCGTTATCGGACAACATCCACACGCCTTGAGCTATGTACTTCGCGCCTTCATTTCACTTTGAAATTTAATTGAGTATGCTACGCGATACCTTCCTGGCAGATACATGTATCATTACTCAAAATCCTGAATTATTTATGGGAGAAAGAAAAATAATAGATATCAATAAATACTTTCATAGACGAATTAAAGTTTTCGACGTGATTTTATAAAAAAAAAAAAAAAGAATTAAGCAAGTGAAATATCCTAATTCTTCAACAATTATTTGTTTCCTGCACATAAATACACGAGTCGATTCATTTTTTTTTCATACAAGGAAACTGTTTTCTTCTGTCAATCGCTTTCTTATATAACAGGAAAGTTTCAACAAAATTGTTGCAATCATTGCAAGTCCTTCTGAAAAAACTAACAATTATTTGCAACTTTCATGCGAAATCGAAATTTAGGAGAATAAAGAAGAGTAAAAATATCTGAAATGCAACAAAATGAATGGGAATGTAATATTGGCAATGCTTTTAATGAAGAAAACAATCACCGGCTTGTCGTCAAGAAATAAAAATAAAAAATGAATACATTTTTTATAGAGACTCGATGTATTCTCATCTTGAAATAAAAAAATGACCGGAATGAAGAATACCAAAATACATTTTCGCTTATTTCTATCGTAGAATAACAAAAAAGATGTCTCGAAAATGAAGTTTAAAAATACCAGCCAAATTGATTTTGTCTCCGATCAAATTATCCCCGCAGAGGTAGGAACCCCGAATCAATTACCCGAAGGAAAGAAAACTCAACTCGCAATCAATAATTCAAATGATGTAACCATAATGAAGGCTGGATTCTATACATTCGAGAGAACAGGCGACAGTTAACCAATACAAAAGTAAGATAACTCCGTGTGTTGAGATTGCCACAGCTGAGCCAAGTTCTCACTATTCGACGTAAAACAGACACACCGCATATCCATATGTACCTCTGTACGCATGGCCTGAATGGTCTTGCTTCATTCCATATATACGTATACGCATGATCCAGGATTACTTGAGCGTGTTTACATACATTGGGGAAACAAAGTATCGGTGTGCCACTCTCTGGTGCCGTAAGATAACCGGTCTCTCGTTAATTTGACCATCCCCGATAACAGCGAAGCTTTGTATAAATGTATCTAGACGTATATACATTTATATTGCACATGTAAACTACATAATGGCGCATCCCCTCAACAGACAGCTCTCAATGCGCCAGAAAACTCTGAAAAAGCAATAGAAACCAGTCTGCGAATGGGTTAAAAAAGTTTTAAAAAAAAAGAAAGGAGAATGAGACACAAAAAAATACCATGGCTCAAAACTCATCGCGAAACGAAAATTTCAACCGACAAATTAATTTATCGGACGTCTGTACTTTAGATATCTTTTAATACGGTCTTAACAAATAATAATGCGGAATGAGAGTTAATACAACGAGTTTACGAAATTTTTCATATCTACTGAGTATATGGTTATCAGTACAAATCATAAAATCGTATATTTCTCATTAACCCCATGCGTACTCCTAATTTTTCAATTGTCTCTGACTTTTTCAAATTTCCAATTATTGCACATTTGGCACAACGTGAATTTTGTGCGTATGTAAATCAAATGATCCTCTCACTAATCTGCGATCGGAGTGTGAAAAGTTTCTGCATCAATACCAGCTTCCTGTTATCGCGATAATACATAATATATTCATGTATATATATGTATACGTAGAATATCCAGGGCACCATCGCGTTCCACACAGGAATAACGATGCGCGTTTGAAATTTGCTGGGATGGTGAAATGTTTTATGAATATTCATTGTGCTTTTTCCGGCTCTGATATTGTGAATTAATAGGACATATCCGAAACGGTTTACAGCGATACGAACGATATTTTTTTAATCGATATCACGCAGAATACATGTATGAATCTAGGGGAAAACCGCCCATAATGATCCCTTCAGGTTAAATGATCCCCCTTTGTTTTACCGCCTTTGCATGAATTACTTAGCTACATTCACTCTTATTAATTCCTTCTTGGGTAAATAAGCATCAGGCAATCAATGAAAACTTTCGAAAACCGCGCTGACGCTGATAAAAAAAGAAACATTGAAAATATTGGTCTTGATCTAAGGTAAGACGAATTCGATTCAGTGTATAAATTTCCTTCCAAACATCAAATTCATGTAGTTTTTTATGCAATGTGTTCGGACACCATCTAAGTTAAGATAAGAAATGTTTGATTACTCTCTGACATTTGGTTGGGATTATTTTTCATTGCGAAAGTTCGAAAGAGCATTTGGGGGAAAACGATCCCATCTCGATGGTGTAAAACGATCCCGTGATCATTTTACCCAAACTATTTTGTTAAATTGCAGATACCATGCCAAAAAATTATAAAAGAAAAACTTTGCGTCAAAGCTGGAGTCAAGAAGCAATGGCAGCTGCTCTTGACGCAGTGAAGGCCGGAGCAAAGTATAAAACAGCCAGCAGAGAATTTAAAGTTCCGCTCATGGCCCTAAAACGAAGAGCTAAAGGTAAAAATGTTCATGCCGTTGGTCATGAGAAATTTCTGGGTGGGAAGGCAACAGTTTTCACATTGCCTCAAGAGATGGAATTGGTGCAGCATATCCAAGATATGGAGTCTCGAATGTATGGATTGACCATTCGTGACATTCTCACTCTTGCTTTTCAATTAGCGGAAAAAAATGAACTTAAGCATCCGTTTTCGATTGAGAAGGGTAGAGCAGGCAATGACTGGTTAAGAGGATTTCGTGAACGTCATCCAGAAATTTCTCTGCGATCGCCAGAATCAACATCGGCAGCACGTGCTCGAGCATTCAATAAACCTGTCGTAGACAAATTCTTTTCGATATTAAAAAATCTTCAAGACACACATTTGTTTCCTCCGCATCGAATTTTCAATGTTGACGAGACAAGTCTCAGTACAGTCCCTACTAAAAATGCTAAAATATTGGCAAAAACGGGACGCAAACAGGTGGCACGAGTAACTTCAGCTGAAAGAGGGGAATCAACAACAGCAGTCATATGCACGTCAGCTACAGGAACTTTTGTGCCCCCCATGTTAATTTTTCGAAGAGAACGAATGAAATTAGAATTGATGGATGGTGCACCCCCAGGTTCAGTGTACGCCTGCAACAATTCAGGTTGGATGAAAGTGGATGTGTTTGCAAAATGGTTTGATCATTTTCTCGCTCATGTGAAACCATCTACCGAAGATCCTGCCCTCCTCATTTTAGACGGTCATCTATCACATACAAAAAATCTGAATGTGATATTGAAAGCAAGGGAAAGCAGCGTGACAATTCTGTGTTTACCTCCACATTGCACCCACAAATTACAGCCACTTGACGTTGGAATAATGTACCCGTTGAGTGTATACCACAATCAAGCCCTAGAGAGTTGGATGAATAATAATCCAGGAAGAGTAGTCTCGGTATTTCAAATCAGCAGAATTTTTGGAGAATCTTATTTGAAAGCTTCAGTTCCATTAAATAGCATAAATGCATTCAAAAAATGTGGGATAGTACCCTTCAACCCAGATGTTTTTTCTGACGACGATTTTGTAGCAGCCACCACTACAGAACAGCCTTTAGAACTTAGTAGAACTCCGCCATCACCGTCAGATGCGATTCATTCACCAACGACTTCATCACCATCGGTCCTACCTTATGTGACCACTACATCTGTATCACCCACCGTTGATATCAGTGGAGAAATTTTGTCCTCATCATTTTCAAAGGCAACTCCGAAGAGTATAAATCCACTGCCTAAAATGATAGGCCCAAGAAATCAAACAAAGAGAAAGTCTGGAGGCACGGCTGTCTTAACCAGTTCTCCTTATAAAAATCAATTGGAAGAAGATAAGAAACGGAAAAACGAGCAGGAATTGAAACAAGCATCACGTGCGAAAAAAAGATCAAAAAAATTGGAGGTGTCTCAAAATGCAAAGAAAAAGAGAAAAGGAAAAGGTAATGGCACATCCAGTGGAAAAGGTAATAAGGAGAACAAGAGTAAAGACCAAGAGCAATTAGAACCAACATCAGTAGAAGAGGACGCCGAATGCATGTTTTGCAAACACAGATATTCACAGGATAAAGGAGGCGAAGAGTGGATAAGATGCTGTGTGTGTTTAAAATGGGGCCATAACGAATGTGCTGCTGTGGATAGTGATGATATTGAAGAGTTTACCTGTGATTTTTGTCTCAGTGATCGTTTTAGAAATGTTCGCAAGAAATTGCAATTGTAAACGTATCAATAATTTATTAATGCGCTTTTTCTTTCTCCTATTGGTTTGGAAGAATATTTGATCGTTCTGAATATATTTCGCACAGTTTTGTGTTATATTAAACTTGAAGTACTGTACGCAATTGATTTAGAGAAAATTCTATGCTTTTTTTTCATTAATGGGTAAAATGATCCCCAGGGATCGTTTTGGACATGAGCCTGTCTAAAACGATCCTTTAGCATACGTTTAGAAAAATAAATGGTAACGACAGAATATTATGAATAAATGATTTGTTATTAGTCAATGCGTTTATATATAAATTGGCTAATGAAAAGTGATTTCAGTTGACCGAAGATTGTTTTGTTTTTTATTGTAAAATCGAATTCTTTCTTAGGGGGATCATTTTGGACGACTTTCCCCTATGTGTGTATGCGTGTAATACTAAACAGATCCAACGTTTCTGCTGAATTCAGCAAAATCGGTGATTATCTTTGCTATCGTCGCCAACCACCAATGCCTATATTACATAACTGTCCATGCTGTTATATATATATACGTACAATCACAGCGAGCAACGAATGTGTTGGTGCGACTCCGTCATTCGTGCAAATACAACAATTTTCCTTGAGGTCGAATTTTTCCCCAAATTTTGTAAACGTTCTTATGGTTTCCACAAAAATACGTACGAATTTCAAAGGGACAAGGAGAAATCGTATCTTTCAGTTTCGTAAAATTGAGTACAACGATGTTGTAAGCAATGATACAAAAATCGAAATCATCATTTTTAATAAAAATGGCGACAAAACTGAAGATCGATTGTCGATTTTCCTAACTTTATCTTCCTTCTCTGGTTCTATATAGGAAAACAAACGAGAACAGTTATTTTGATTCAATTTCGATACCAGTGCTGATTTTTTTTTCTTTTTGCAGTTTGGTAGCGATTACATTATCACTTCCGAGCTTAGCATCATTCCTTTTCGAGCCCCTGACCCTTTTTCACGTATGTCCCTGCTGTACGGCTTCAGCCGAATTATTCCCGACCGTTTGGCATTTACCGGAGGCAGAGGGAAACTGAAGAAAATCTCACTGATACAGCCGGTACGTAATCGATCTCCGAGCGAGTGGTCCACACGGCCACCAGAGGCCCTTCGGTAAACACCCCCTCAACTGTGATACAATAAAAGAGTCTGCGGTAGATATATTCGGCTAAAGTGTCGCATCCGTACCAAAAGAACACTCGTCGAAAAGCATCCAAAGGTGCATACTCACCACGCATTCATAACAGAGGGGTGTTCTGAGCATGGAAAGTGAAACCCGGATCATCTGCTTTTCCCTTCTCCATCCTTTTTGCTTCTCCATGATCTTCCGTTCATAATGCGATCAATGAATTAGCTGCTCGTACATTCTGTACATTATTTTATTATTCTACTTATAGCCTTCTTATATTAATATTTCTTAGTATTATTCTATGATATTCTTATATTTCTAGCCATTATACTTTAGGATCAAGAATGCTACCAACATCGGCAAATTTGATAGGTTCTGGAGTAACTTCAGATCCAATAATACACGGATCAGCCGTAACGATGTCTGTTCCATCATAATTTTTTCCTCACCGTTCTGATTCTCTAATGGTCATTATATTATTGAGATACATAATACATGTCCTTGACTTTTATTTTCTTTTCTTTTTTAACTTCACATTATTTTATTCCCGTGGAGCATGAATTTTTCATTCTAAAGATAACACGGGATTGGGCACGACGACAGTGCTCAAATAAAAAGGATTAATACCATGAGAAAAAGAAATAGTGAGAGTAAAGCCTCCTCTGTGCACGATAAAAGAAAACCTTCAAATGTTACCTAGTTATATTTCATCCCGGTTGAATATAAAAAGTGCGCTTGCAAAGTGAATAAATTGAAATGGAAAAAAATTGAAAAAACATCTCTCATGCAATTCGATCGCGTATATAAAATGGAAAAAACGATATAGAAAAAAACTTATACTCAATTCACCTACATCGTTAGTGCAATAGCCATCAGTTTTGCATAATACAAAAAAAAAACGAGGGAAACGATTTTCATAAATGCCAAATGGGAAGGTTGCCAGCCATAAGCGTGAGTTATGTCATAGCTTTGATCGAGCTTCCATCATTCATTGCCGCATTTCTCAAAATATGCATGTTCACTGTATTCCATATCAACACACATCCCTCTGCTACTACCCTTACTATGAATGCACTTGTCGAATAGAAGCGAGTCTCTCCAAGTCAATTTTACGCACGAAGTCATTTCACACGAATATTGATACATGCTCATTGCATTCAGTTGATAAATGTTTATAGTTCAACAAACTGCATCATTCGCCATTGACCAAAAAAATTAGTTGGATCCGCTGTTTTCATCCAACAAAATGGATTCAGTTCGATGAAGAAATTTTTGTCTCAATGGAGGTTCAATATTTTATGAGTCTACTTTACTACACTGCTCACAATTTTGAAGCTTTATAGCTAAGTATGGATCATGAACGTTGTGTTGGTTAAACTATATATTTGCACATAACATAAATACATAAAACGCGCTCATGTATGCTGAAAGATACTGGGCCACCACCGCACACTCGATCCAGCAGCTGTTGTGGTCGCTCAGAAGCATCACCACTCCCAAGATACAGTATGCACTTTCCAGTAAGTGTATACGTATATATTTGCATCCAGAAATATCCGTAAATCATTATGCATATATATATATATCGAGATAAGAGTACCATTGCTGGAGTCCAGCTCTTGTCCCCTCCTCACATGTACAAACATCGATAGGCTCTCTCCCGCGCCAATTATTTTGTCCTCTCCCCGATTGTACTACGTCGCGCGAGATTTTCTCGCTGTCGCGCCCCCGTCTCTCGCAATATGCATCCCTCATCATGTATGCGTGTATGCATCGTATACTGAGCTCGCGCCACGACCGTGAGAGGATCCAATTATAGAGAGGAGATGTACGCAATATATATACACACACATATACTATAGACAAGTATAATTTTCTATGGATACTCACTTTGTCGCGATGTATGCACCACGAATCGTACGAAGCTACTTTGTCGGTACACGCAAGATTTTTTTTTCTCTTCTCTACTTGTATTTTTCGTGCCCCTCTGATATCTGGCTTCTTCAACCTCACTCCATGCATGCCTCTTTCTATTTATCTCGCTCTCTCGTTCTCTTTCTTTCACGCGAGAAATCTCAGGATTTACATGCAGCCTCTCGTGTGCAAAGCCTATCTCTTCACACAAATATCCACAGAGAGTCCGCAGCATCCCATCACTATAAACACATCGACCCTCGAAGGTCTCGAGTGCTCAATTGGAAATCGGCTTCAGAAGAAAAAAAGAATGGAAAAAAGTATGGAATTGATAGTTGAAGCAAATAAAAAACGGATCCGCTGCTAGTGGCACATTGATTTATTGAAATATATACGTCATAGTTTATAACATAATCATCACATATCTCAATAAATCCACTGTCATTAGTAGAATGATGTGATGATCGCGGCTTCCAAGGTATCGAAAGTAGTTTGAAAAATATGTGCAAGTCCAGTGACTCATAAAGCGAAAACTTACATTCATCAGCGTATCCGAAACGTCTAATGAAAAAGAGAATGGTACTTTTATCAATGGTAACATACATTTTGCCGCATTCTAAATTTAATCGAAGTCAGAAGACGAGCTCGATTACTGGAAGTTGAAACGAACAGTGAAGTTAATTTCTGGAAATATATTGATTCCAGAACTACGATAAAAAAATTAATTCATGCAAAAATGAACAGCATAAAGTTTAATCACAAATCGAAACTGGCTGAAACAAATGGAATGGCCGTAATTATATGGAGTTTTACCATTCGTTGGAAATACGAAATTAATGTTACAAACTGAATTCATTTTTCTGACATAAAAATGACATTCAATCATCTGAGAACTTTGAACATAATTTCGATATAAAATTACGTCCTAGTCAGAGACTCGCTTAACCCTGCACCAGCTGCCACCGAGTGCTACCAGCGCATCGGAAGCGAAACGATTTTACGACTCGCGATGATGAGATTTCGGCCACTTTGGGATGCTCAATAGTTCTTCAAGCTCTGGCAACCCCCGAGAGAAACTTGGTACTAAAACGTCACTGCTAACGACTTAGGCTTATGGTTCTAAGCGGACATGCTGAGAAGACAGCGTGAGATTGAAGCCCATGCATCGTCCGATAAACCATCAGCAGCACTCGACGATTCGCATCTCGTTTTCACCCTGGAGGTGTATCGCAAGCAAAAATATGGCTCCGCTTGGCAAACGCGATAAAGAGAAAGAAGTGGAGAGTGAACTCGTCACATCTTTGTTTATTGAAAAATTAAAAATTTTCGAAACAGACTTGACGTAACGTGCTAAAATACAAATGGTATAGATCATCTGAATTCCATTATAAAAGTTAATAGGCATTCGAGTATTGTAATAATTGTAATATCGAAGTGCGATTTTGACTCTGTCCGTTTCATTATTGGTGCTGTGATTATTGATCTGTTAATCACAGACAACTGCATATTGAACTCACGAAAACGCGTTTAACTGCTGTCGCGAGATCGTCGAATGTGACAGTTACACGAATTTCTCTCACGTTCAGTCAAATTTTAATCTCTGTTTTATCTCCCCATCATATCCTTGACGTGATTGTTGGGTTGATCATGGATAAGCTTATGTTAATCAGAAAGTCTCGAAAGTCGTTGTGTTTCGTATATATATTTATGTCTTTATGATGCCGCATCGTAAGCCTGTACCACTTTCTTTTGTTAAAAAAATCGTTATCCTATTGCTTGGATAAATATCAAAATTTTGTTTTCACAACGATCATTCTTTGCTCTGTCCAGTTCTATATGATTTTATTTTACCTAGTGACAAATAAATATTCGATGAATCAGCAGATGCTATTCTAAAACGAATAAAAACATGCAGGAAAATAGCATCCAACGTTTAAAACGGTAGTACCATTAACCACCGAAGCACCCTACTAATAAGTTAAATACCCTAATAAGTTATAACGCAGAGCAGCAAAATTCCGGACGCATCAGTGTCAAACCTAAGAATCAGGGTGTGTTTCAAAGACTAACGTATCTGAAGCTGGACCTACCTGGAAATAAGATATTCTGAAAACACCAAAGTCATGCCGAGGCCGAGCGTTCTCTCCTGCGTACCTACTTCCATGAAGCTTTTGCACTCTAACTCTCCCTTTTTTCTCTTCATCCGTCCCTCTCTACCTTCGACGTGTGAGTTATGGTACATTGTTCTATCTCCCTGGTGTACTGGCTCCGTACGTCCAGTTGGCGTTCTATGCCGTGCTGTCTAGGGAGCCACAAACCTTACTCCACTGTATCACTTACATCGTTGCTCTCTCTCTCTCTCTCCCTCTCTCTTTTCCCTTCCCCTCCCAACTTCTCTCTCACTATGCGGTCAGCAACAGCGTATATGTACGCACTTCGATCTAAACGTCTTGGAGGGTGGCATGTAATGCAAGAAGCTCTGCATGCTTCGTTGCTTGATGCAACACAGAATAGGGAGTGCCTGATTCAGCGGAGCATGTACGTAGACATTGGACATTCGACCGTTGATCGTGAACGTCGTCCTGGATTTCCATTCCTCCGTTAATGCGATGTTACGTCATACACAGAGCGGTCAAGAAGGACACGGAAAGAGGTACACACGAGCTCAGACGTTAACGAGCAATCCCACGAGCCCTACCGGTTGGCCTCCGGTTTATTGATATGTCCGTGAACACTTGCAGCTCTTGATCTTGTACCTGATGGACACAAAGCAAAGAAATTGTATCATGGGGGCTGAGGAGAGAACCGTTCCGGAGTCGTTGCTGTTTCACGCTAGCGACCGAGTGCAATGCTGAAATGTAGCGGACATAATTGAAGAAAGAGGTAGAGAGAGAGAGAGAGAGAGAGAGAGAGATTTGCGCAAGGCTAGAAACCCCACGAGTATGTGCTGAATCCTCCACCAGAACTAACTCCGATATTAGTAGGGTATGAGACGTGCCACGTGTATACATACAATCTAGTACCTTCAGCACGGAGTGCAGCTTAACTGCTTCCTCGTTGCTTGTCTCGATCACATCTCTGTATCGTCCGATTATGACCACGATATAGACCCAACAAGGTATAGTCCGTTGTATTATGCCTGTTTGACGTTATGCACCAAGCCCGTGATCCCAGAACTATAGACAGTGGGCACAATTGGTCACGTTTGATAGACTTCATTATACGCTGGTAATATCCAGTTATTACAGCTTTTTGAACTCAATGCAATGTGTCATGGACGCGTGGGACATAGGTGGTACGGGTTCACCTCACCGAGGTCATTGTAGATGTAGATTAACGGTTTCATAACGCTCTCAACGGTAAATTTTCGAGTCATCGCTTCATTCAATAACTGTGAGGACAAATCTTATAGATAACCAGTGGTTTCAACTGGTTATTAATTCGCAGCGTCTACTCGGAGCACTAATTTAAAGCTTAGAGCCCGGTCACCGTATGAGCTCCTTGCATAGCTCGTCTTCTTTTAAGATTTACAGGTTTTCATGCATGGTAATGTGTCCATGAACCACAATTAGGACCCATAGGCGTAGTGATCTCTTAATCCTTTTTATCCCAATTATTGCAACACTGTGAGGCAAAAATAACATTTCTACCCGGTGATTCGTTTCAAACGACCCAGTCTCCTCTATCCTTTTGGCTTCCCTGACAATCTGATGCTGGTAGTAGCTGCAAAACGATGATAAGCTCGAGACTTCTATGCTTTTGTTGGAGACACTTAAGTGCTGGTTGATGGGCTACAAGCCATGCTATAGACTGGGGAAGATATAGACCACAGGATCCCATAGAAAAGCCCCGTTGTATAGAACTCGGGACAGAGGGTAGCATGTGGATAAGAGTTGCGTGCTAGTGCGAGACAAGTAGGGCGAAAAAATAACGTAGGGTCTTCCCCGACTGATGCCTTAATCCCGGACAGAGCATTGTTTAATCTCGCGATAAAGTAGGAGTTTGCCTGAAACATCGTAATTCCATCATGTGGCCCATCCGTGAGCATTGCTCATCAACACCCTCACGTTAAAGCACAGACAGCAAAAAACCTCCGGAAAACCTTCTCTCTCTTGGTCCATTTTATTTTTACCATTGCTCTTTCGTTTTAATGTTTCTTGTAATAGGATATAGACGATCCATATACCAACGGTAGTTCCCTTATTTGTGACAGCAATATAGTACGTGTTGCATGTCAGACTGTAAGGAGAGTCCTGTCTGCTTCGTTATATGCACTTCAAATGAGACCCTACCCTTCAAGCAATCCTCCTCCAAGAAGTAACGGGCTCTCCGCTGCTCATTGATTTTTTCTTCCTTTTTTCACAAAGTAAGTTTCGTGTTTCAATTCCGTGTGCTTGAACATATCCTTCGCAATGATCCACGCTAACATATACCATGCTAGTAGCGTGCAGCTCCAAAGCATTGAGGTCAAATTTATACTTTCTATTTCTTTTTGCATCGTATCTTCGATCTAGCTTCTTTAGTCTCGATGATGAAATTCGCTCAACATTCGTCTACGTCATACGTTTAATGGACTTCAAAATGCATTAGAGGAAAAAGCATTGCCGATAATTTCACACGCTTCCCCTGTAGACTTATAATGTTCTCTATAGCTAATCATAATCATCAAAGGCTTCAAAAGGTTCAACGATGAAGGCTTCACAGTTGAATTATCGAGCTTGGCTGGTTTATTTGTTCAAAAGTATGGAAAACTCACGGGCTTCTCGTCATCGACAGAAAACTTTCATTTTCCTTCATGTAGAAAGGAACAATTTGTATCCTTACATTTGCTGGTTCAGTTGCAACAATGAAAAGTATAGAAACCTTTGCCAACCGTAAATATGCCCTTTATTGTACTGCTTTCACTGTATGCTATTTCAATTCTTGCAATTGTGGACTTGGCACAGAGTTCCAACAGACGTATAATATTCATATACAGAGCCCTGGTAAATGTATAGTCACGGTTGATATGTTTACACGAATACAAAACTTCTCATATTTCTCTCCCACTTTTTTCTTTTATTTTAATCGAATAATAACGGTATTAATTTCACTTTTTTACGTTTTGTCTTTTCTCTCTTTGCCCTCTTTATTGAATTTAAATGTTCACCGGTCTTCCTTCCTCACTCTCTCTCCCTCTCTCTCTCTCTCTCTCTCTCTCTCTCTCTTTCTGG
This sequence comes from Campoplex capitator, assembly GCA_037576405.1. Classification (NCBI taxonomy): domain Eukaryota; kingdom Metazoa; phylum Arthropoda; class Insecta; order Hymenoptera; family Ichneumonidae; genus Campoplex; species Campoplex capitator. The sequence continues at coordinate 10,362,563 of JARBWI010000009.1, read as the reverse complement.
CTTCCCTGCTCTCTAGTCCGCTACTCTGAACTAAGCTCTTCGCACTATAACTCATACAGCACGGAAGCGCGAAACTCTCCCCGGAGGATATGACGTACGTGCATGCGGTACTCACTAGAATTCCAGAACGTTTGAGCTCTTGAGATGCTCACTAAGTCTAATGGAAATTCATTGCGCCCAGGGTTAAAATAAAGAATAAAAAAGTAGAAAAGGTTACGAGGAATTTTTTTAGTAACACAGAGAGTGAAGTTTCAGGCAAGGCATGCGCTGGAGAAATACTTGTGGAAAACAGTCGGACGTGGCTTAGCTTCTTCATCGCTCTTTGCGAGTCTTTTTATCTCTTCGTGAATAGAACCGCTTATCCTACCTGTTATATTTATGGCGATACTTGATGAGAGTGCCACAAGTGCGGATGCAAATAACTTTGTAGCACAGCATGTCAATAGGTAAAATTGATTTATATTAGTGAGCTTAACTCCCTGTTGAATTAGTAGATAATTACAACGTTGCCTCTCGTGGTTATTCATGTGATTATGGATATTCAACATTAAAATTAATGTCACTATAATTCAAAGTGTAAAAATAACGTTATACCCCTCAAGATTACGTTAAAACACGAACCATAATGATCAAAATCGCTACTTCAACTTTACAAAATCGCCGGTTGTTTTAATTATTCCGATTAAATTGATAACCTCGGCGATGCCTTCATCGTTTCGTGTATATTTCACTTTAAACACGTGAAGGGTAGATATCACCCTCTTCGTTGACGTTCACGTTCGTACAAGCTGATCTCGTCGTTCACGCAACGGACAATAGCTGATTAAGCCGCTTCCAAGTACACACAATGTCCCAGCCAAGCCGACCGGGGAGAGCAGGGGTACATCGGCACCCGCGTTGATGCTATACTGATGTTACTTGGTGCTTCGCGAACGCGCCTCAGCTTCAATCAGATAGACATACGAGCCGCCGTGAGTAGCTTTCGTACCGCTGCAACAGAATGAGAATTATAGCTTAGCTGCTGGAAAGAACGACCTGAAGGCATCGTGAATCCAGCTCAAGAACCTGGCCGGTTAGTTTGACACGAGAGTGGAAGCGTAGGTGGCTTCCAACGGTGCCAAGCAGTCTGAACACCAACCACACCTACAATATAACGCATATTTTCTTCCGTTAGTAAAAACGTTAAACCGCACTTTTTTTTTTACTTACTCCGTGTATTTTAATTTCACAAATGACTCTCATATAGAGACCAATTGATTTTTTTTCAATAGGAATGTAGAGACGCCTCAATTCGGGAATAAACTTTTCTGGAATCTTGGACACTGTGTTCCGTTCAATGTCGGAAATTTTGTATTTCCGAAGTATAATTTGTGCAAAGCTTAAAAGTGGCGAAGCACAGATAGAGAACAAATCCATTGAGGTAAAAGTCTAAATTTCGCCCATTTTAAAGCCTTGGTATTGTTCCATTAATCATTGAAACGCAGCAGCTTACTGAAGAGCATTATCCTCGAAGCTTTTAAAAAGCCCTTTCGTTATATTCTTATAACCATAATCGCAATTATTTAAGTGCACAATGATCCTTAAGCTCTCATGCATAATTTTCAAAGTCCATTACCTAGAATAATGGGAAGATTTTGTATTCCGTAATGCAAAATATTGGAGTTACTCTATTAATAGTCCTACCACAAAAGGATTGTCGGACACATTCATATAAGAGATAAAAACGAAGAGAGCCCGTAGATATAGTACTCTGATTTTATGCTTCAAAGTATACTCAAATGACGTTCCACATCCTTCAGTTATGACTGTATGAAAAGTTTATAAATTGGACCATAGTCGAGATATTTAAACGCATAATCGACACCAATACGAACTTCTTGATTCCCTTATATTTTACTCACTTTATATTCTTCGATTATTCCATTAGTGAATAAGAATAGATATCAAAAATTGCCGTTTACAATATAGATTCTAAAAGTGGTAATTTTACTAGAGACAGAAGAAAATTTACAGCAGTTAGCAATGGTTCCAAGTAGATTCAGGTATTTTTAGAAGCATCTAATAAATGTGGAATTCAGAACTTCTCGAAAGTATGAAAATGTATTGGCTAGTGCAAAAGATTCGTTTTCAGCATTACATAGAAAAATGACTGATTAAACACACAATCGCGAGTTGGCTCGAATTGCAATTTCACTAGTTAGGTATTATGCCCTTCGTTCTGTAGTAAAACTTGAAAACAATGCTGATATTTGGTTATGTTGCTTGAAGCTACCTAAAAAGATTGCTGTTATGATGGAAGCCTTTTATATCGCCATTTTCATATCGTTCACTTAGATATGGTCCATTAACAAATACAAAGCAATAAAAGGTACAATTTAATATGGAAAATAATAAGGGCTTCCTTGTCTGTCGGTGGCTAATATAAATATAAAGACGCTCGCTATATAGTTATAGCGAGTTCGTAATTAAATCTAACCAAGACCGAACAAACGCAAAAGATTCTGTCGAAAGGAGTGTAGGAGGTACAACGTGATAGAGCGGACGAGAAATACGTGACAAAGACACCGGTAGCCGGAACACTGCGAGCAGCAGACGCGACAACGTAGACACGGAGTTTCGCGCTACGCCGTATGAATCCAAGAACAATGCGACGAGTGCCACAAGCCTTCGAATTAAATACCTGAGTTCTTGGAGTGTCTATGTGCAGCGGACTTGGAGCAGCAAACTGCTATAGTCTATGGTGCACGAGAAATGAGAAGAACGAAAGAAAAAGAAAACAACAGAGAACGAGCAAGAGAGAAACGGCAAGAAAAAGAGACAGGGACAGGAAGCAAGAAAGAAGGAAAAGCAGAGAGAGGAAGAGACAGGAAGAGACGAAGATGGAGAGACGGGACAGACATTGGGAAGAAAAGGGAATAGTAATGGATGAGTAAATCAGAATGTCGAGGTGTGATTGTACTCGTATACCAATGGGCTATTCTTTCTTTTTCTTCTCTCTTTTTTCTCTCTCTCTCTCTCTCTCCATTCTCTCTTTCCCCTATTTTTTTTCCTTCTCTTCCTTCTCTATTACTTTGCCTCTACCTATCATCACGTACACCAGTTTCTACGCGACGAGTAATACTGAAACTTTCCATTTAGCAAACTTACGAGTCCCTGGCTATACATATAGCACACATCTACCGGGAATAGAATTCATAAGTGATTCCCCGTAGCTGTATAAAGTTGCCCGTGCAGAAGGTAACAAAGTGCTCTTGACAGAAATGAGATATAAGGGTTAATAAGGAGAGAAAAGTAGGAGGTTCGTTGCAAGCGCACCTACATAATCTGCTACGGAAAATAATGTGGTTTGAATCCGGATTAGACCTCTGGGTAAATTTTTTCCAGTGGGACACGAGGTATTCGGATATTGAAATATATAAATTTATTTGATTTGATTTTTCATTCAACTTGAAAATCCATATAATCACGACTATTTTTCATATCGTATGACAGCATGGGTTTCTAGAAATATAATTTATAAAAAATTGAGAATTGTGAAACACGCGTCGTATCTTCTCCTTGATGCAAGCATTCACATCATTGCCAGAGCTGATGTGGCTCGGAATGTGAGCAAAATAATTCAGATAATTCAACGACATTCAGTCGACAGTAAATCTTTAAAGAGTCACCTTTTTTTTCACCACAATCGTCATGAGCTTTAATATATCACGTACCGCTGCATGAAAGGTCGAGCTTATATCTGGCAGTAAAGGTCAAAAAGAAGTTTGAATAAATTTAAGCCACTGAGAAGTGCGAAGCTACAGAGGACAGATAGAAGAAGGGAGTCCATCGAATAGGATTATGAAAATCGAATCAGCGCCCGAGGCAGAAGATCTTTCGTCGTAATCCACCCACTGGTCGAGACGTCGCGAACTATTTTCTATATATAGTACTACTCGTGAATGTAAATGCCTTATCCTTTGAAACTTTTATCGTCTTTCCCGAACAGAGAAAAGTCTCTTAAAATTTCTTTCACCTTTGCTTTTGAACCGTACTTTACATAGATCTTGGTATAATTATCTTTCTTACCCCGTCACATTAAGCGATACATGGATAATTTTATAACACATCTTACGAAAATGATAGCGTAGAATAATGAAAAGTATGTTTTTGAAAATTTTTATTTTTATGAGCTGTGAAAATGAAACAGGAGAAACGATTGAGATTTTTCAATTTCTTAGTCAAAAGTTCTGCTGTATCCGCGAAAACAATGTTTCGAAACTATTTTGTATTGAAATTGATTTTTAAAAAATACTTTTCATAACGATATGAATATTATAAATCTGCGTCAAAGTAAATCTTTGCATGAATTCCATCAATTTTTTTATTCATCTTAGGAATTCACGGACTTAATCTTCGAAATACTTTTAGTTTGTGAATTGTTGGTTGACTGAGTACTAAATTCACAAATAGTGAACGGTGAACGTGCCGAATACAATAGTGACTTGACTGGAATTATGACGGAATATAAAAGAGAGAGAGAGAAAAAGAGACGAAGAGATTATGTTTATTCGAATGGTGACGTTGACGCACGACTCAGGTGTGTGTTACGTAACATACAGGATGGCCTTGCCCTTGTCCATACAGGAGAGAAAGACCATGGCCAAGTCTTTGCCGAGGTGAGCTCGAAGGTTAGAAATGCCGAGTTTATATTCCGTATTCACTCGTATAATAAACGTCGACTCGAATGCTGATGATCTTAAGGGCGTATAGTTCAAAGCATCATACCTTAAGTCGCGTCTCCGAAGCCTTTTTGCTTAAAATTATTTGTCATATTCATAGTGAAGCGAGTATGCATAAACTGACAATACAGATATAGCGGTATACGAATAATACGATATACAAACGTAAGACTTTCCGGATTCTATTAATTTACATCTAGCTTCGACTAAGATGGAGACCATCTCTCGGACACCTTCGAGATATTGTCTCTTGAATAATTTCACGCAACATGACGTTTCTTCGTACCTGGAAAATAGATACCGCACATGTACAGCCTCTTATGTAAAGGAGAAATTATGTATGCATGTAACGGCGTTTTCTTCAATACAAATATATACAAGCTATAGTCAATCCAACAGAAAAGTGAAACACATAAAACGGATGATGCTTTTTTCTATAATATATCCTTACGGTTCACAGTAAGATAAAATATCGATAAATTTACCGATGATATTGATATATTCGAAAAGATAAAATTATAACGCAACGCGAAATTTTATTTTTTTTTTCTTTAAAATGGAAAGAAAATTCCAAGTAAATGCTACAGCACTCGATCCTATAAAAAAAAAAATTCAGTTATCTCATCGCAAACAGGGATACTGTGTAGAAATTGTTCATATGAATTTTAATATATGGTGTTCTCGCGACTATACCTCGAAATTGTGTAAATTCGAGAGCACGAGAACGACCCAGGTGAGAGTTCATGTATAATTGATTGTATATTTCGTCCTCATCTAACTATACCTCCAAAGCCCTTAGTGGCCTCGTATAACTAAGTTCTGATTACAGAAATCTCTACTTGTTAATTTATACACTATTAGGAATTAACGCCGCTCTGCATAGGTGTCTAGGTCACGACGCATGTTAGAAGTTCTACAGTTGGGGTAGAGTTTCTCGAATCTTTATGAATAAAAAATTATTCATGAAGAATGCAATAACGAAAAATTCGCGAAGTGAGACAGTGTTTTTACGTTTTTATTATCGTTTTCATACATACTGCATTCATTGACTTAATTTATCTACTCATAGAATTCATCAAAAACGAATTTACATCGGTTTGACGAAGTTTTACTTATTTCAATTAGATATCGTTTTATTTTTTATTTATTTTTTGTTGTATAACTACGACGCAAGCGGACGAGGCTCGACTCTGATTCGCACTTCTTCTCACATATTCTCTTTTCCTCTTTCTATTTATCTCTGTCTAACTGATTAATACGACGCTGGCTTTGCCTATAACGAGCAGTAGCCATATGCGGTATTCTGGATACGCCACGTCCGAATCGAACGTTGTCAGTACATAAGGAATTTCACTTCATTTCTATACATTTCAAAACTCGTTTTTATCCATTAGGATTTTTTTTATGTTGCATAAGTAACCGTATCTGTATTTCGGGGTTTTCGAAGTGTTTTAAACTTTCTATGTACTTTTGATTGTTGCTCCAAATTCATGGCATTTATTTGAATAAGAACCTTTTTATATTTTGCTTTGATTTTCTTTAAAAAGAAAAAATTCTCAAGAACAGTCGAAATTTTCACGAAAATATTGCTTAACTTCAAAAAGTCACAACTGCCTGTGGAAAACATCAAAAAATTCAAATCCCGAAAAATCCATGAGATACGTAAATACGTGAAATGTAAAAACGATACGAAATGCCTTGTATAGATAGTTTGAACCGGTGTATGAACTATTGAAAAAAAAATGTCGCCCAGTTGAGCTGTAACGAAGTCGATTGTTCTCCTGCGCGAGGATCAAATTTATACATGAACCCTCCTGTATCCTTCATTCATTCACAAATATTCTGAATGAAAAGCATAGAAGTTTGTTTGCATTAACAAAATGCGTTAAAAATCTGTGTCACTCAACTATAAAAAGAAATAAATCAAACCGCTAATCGATTTAAGCATTGACGTCACATGATGTTTTTGAACAAGGCAAATATTTACGTTCGTGTTCTACATTTGTTCATGGCTTACCGACCAAATCGAATTGTGTAACGACTCTTGACTCCAAATCGCTGAAATTTTGGATTGAAACCATTCCACCGGTTTTACGATTTCGTATTTTCAAATAACAAGTTTTCGATACAGCTACACATATTATTTATTCATTTTCATACACATATACACTACCCGTCAAAAGTTTCCGGACAAAATTGCGAAAAAGTGTCGGAGCCATTTTTGATGTCATTTTTTAAGCAATATAGATAAACAAATTTAATAAACGGCATTTTGAAGGGAAGGAATTCTTCTTCAATTTGCTTTTTTTGAAAATGTTGTACGATTTTTTTTACGTCTGCTACATTGTTTTGAACACGACCGTTTTCCAACTTTTTTTTTAAGATTTACAGTTGGACCGCGTTTTGAGAAAAAAAAAATTTTCGAGTTCTTTCCGACCGGAACCTCAACGGGGACAGCAAAAACTTCAATTTCGTTTTTTAAAAAGTTCTGTACGATTTTTTTTCATGTAGTTATCTCATTTTTAGCGAAAAAAACAAAATTTGGAATATGCCACATAACACGAAAACTAGTGAGTTTTTCAAAAAACCTCAGGAGGATAAAAAAATGAGCTTAGTTTAGCCAAACTCATCAGAATTTTTTCCGAATTTTTTCTTGAAATTTTTTTTTCCGACTGATTTCAGCCGAAATTCTGAAAATTTGATCGCGTTTACTTGTTAAATATGGGGTTTTTGATAAAATTTCAAGGTAGAAAAAAGTTTTCTTTTTCAATTCTGAAGACATCAGAATTTTTTCAAATTTTTTTTCGACATTTTTTTTCCAACTTTTTTCGCAAGTTGAAAAAATTAATTTCGAAAAAAAATTTGAAAAAATTCTGATGTCTTCAGAATTGAAAAACAAAACTTTTTTCTATTTTGAAATTTTATCAAAAACCCCATATTTAACAAGTAAACGCGATCAAATTTTCAGAATTTTGACTGAAATCAGTCGGAAAAAAAAATTTTAAGAAAAAATTCGGAAAAAATTCTGATGAATTTGGCTAAACCAAACTCATTTTTTTATCCTCTTGAGGTTTTTTGAAAAACTTACTAGTTTTCGTGTTATGTGGCATATTCCAAATTTTGCTTTTTTTCGTTAAAAATGAGATAACTACATGAAAAAAAATCGTACAGAACTTTTTAAAAAACGAAATTGAAGTTTTCGCTGTCCCCGTTGAGGTTCCGGTCGGAAAGAACTCGAAAAAATTTTTTTTCTGAAAACGCGGTCCAACTGTAAATCTTAAAAAAAAAGTTGGAAAACGGTCGTGTTCAAAACAATGTAGCGGACGTAAAAAAAATCGTACAACATTTTCAAAAAAAGCAAATTGAAGAAGAATTCCTTCCCTTCAAAATGCCGTTTATTAAATTCGTTTATCTATACTGCTTAAAAAATGACATCAAAAATGGCTCCGACACTTTTTCGCAATTTTGTCCGGAAACTTTTGACGGGTAGTGTATATTTATAGGGAAAAAAGTAAAGTGATATAAAAAAAAAAACAAACAAACGTTCATCTTCGCGTCCCTTCTCCTCACTCCTTGGAGTTCTATTTGCAGAGAAATATTTTTCTAGTGAGATCCATGCAGCATAATATAAATATACATGCACGCACGATATACTTGGACAAACAGCAGCGGCAGGCGCGACAAATTTGCCGCGCGATATCGTTGATGGGGTTAGATTAATAAATAATCATTACCCCGGTAATAAATAGCACATGTAGCCCCGGGTGTCTGGCGAGAATAGGACCGACTGGCGGCTGTTACAGAAGGAGCGATGGAGAATGAGCGAGTGAGTGAGAGAGAAGGATGAGGCAGGAAAAGGTGCCAGTGCGAGGGGTGTCCCTCTATAATTATTAATGGTCGGTACCTTCGGCCTCGGGCACGATGAGGACCGCACGTGGAGTTGTAGAGCTCGGCCATAAGCCTTGCGATCTCTGCAACTTCGTGATTATTTCATATTTAAACGAGAGAGTATAAATTCCAACTAACCTTTTATTTCTTCTATATTGGCATCGAAAAAACTAGCCCTCGTACTAATTCATTGTCCTCGGAATAACTTAAGCATGACTCTCCATTTTTTTCAAAGACAATATTCATTTTCTGAATATTTTGAAATTCGAACACGCGCTATCAGTGGCAGAGCTACGTAGGATTCAATAAATTATAGTCAAAACAAATCAACATCGGTAATTCCAAAAATTCGTGAAACGTTTAAAAAAAAAAAGGCAATTTCATCAACCGAACGTTATTTTACAATATATTTCATTGCAAAAGAAATCAGCGGTTACTGGATCTTCGATCGGTAATGAAAAAATGATACACAGCAATACTTGCAACGTGAGCAGAATGTCGATTTTTTTTCTTTCCTAATATTTTTTGTGAACAGTTCATATTTTTCATCTGTCCATTACACTTTTATGGGTTCGAACTACGATAACTCGGAAACTGCAAATATTACAAACAAAAAAAATGCTGATCGTTTTTTTCCTCGCAATCACGATTTTTTTTTTTTTGTAATATTTATATGCATTTTTTCATAAATCCATTTCTCTGATATTGTCTGTATTTTTCATATACTACAAATTACGTCGTTCTACATACTCGTATGTATTTACAATAGTTATATCTCAACTGGAGAAATTGCATTTATTCATGCATACGTACTGCAGTTATCACGTTGAGATACTAAACACCGAAAGAGCTGGGTGGGTGTCACGCGTAAACACGCCTTCAGGGCACACGAGTAATTTATTATCGCCAGCATACATATAACTTGGCTGTTCTCTTCAATATTTCTACGAGTGGTGGCCACTATCGAAAACGTATTTTGTATGGGTGAGCGTTGAAAGAAAATATTTCCTCTAAAAAAAAATATTACGAGAGCTCATGGTCCTGTGTTTGGAAAGAATTTGGCATTTATTGTTTTTTTTTTTTAATTTAATTTTATTTTTTTATTTTCAATTTTTACGAAAGACAATATAAGTCGAAAGCACGTTGTTGTGCTTTTTGTATTTTCGTATGATTTTTCGTTGAAAAATATAAAATCGTGAATAACAATTCGAATAAACTGAAAACACGGTATTATCGCAATCCTTTATTCGAAAATAGATGAAGTCAAAATGGGATAATACGGAAAACAATTCCGCATGGAAATATATATAGGAAATCGATTGTAGTTCGTGTCAACCAAACGATTTAGAAGAGATATTGGAATTGAAGTGAGAAGAAACACGTTAAAATACTTGAACGAGCAATTTTTTTCGTTGAAGAAATCGAATGCAATCGTGAAATAGGTAGCCATAAAATTCGTAGCAATAGTGATTGGATTCGATTGACAATGGAGATCAAAATTTGTTCGTGGTTTTATGGATACTTCTATACTTTTTTATCTGTTTCTTTTGCTTTGGATAAGATAGCAGTACTTTCGTGTTACGTAAAATGTATCACTTGCTCAAGTTTCGAAGGAAACTTCACTTTCCTCTCGTGGTTGTTACACTGTCAAAACGACAGTTGGTGAAAGTTAGCTTCAGATTGAATTTCTGTGCGACGATGCATGAATATTTCACTCTTTTCGTCACCCTTTCCACACTATCTACCAACGTCTCGAATTATTCTGTGCAAACGTGTACTCCGAATCTCCAAGTAAAATTTCCCAATGTATGATAGTTTGACCCGTATACATGAACATTCTTGAAGCGAAGACTCGTGGCATACGGGAATATATATTTATATTAATTAAATTTGTACAGGCATTTCTAGCACATATTAATCACAATTTTCTTGTTCAAATTCATAGTTAAATTCAAGAAATTCTTATCCGATCAAATATTACATAGCATACAAATTCACTAACGCATTCTGGATTCATGAATGAAATTAGTTAAAAAAAAAAATAGTCTCCTATTATTTATAAATTTGAAAAATCGCATTTTCTTTGAAAATTTGAATATGCCTGTTGTAATTATGATAAACTGTAAGAGTTTATAAAAATAATTTCACTTACGCTGCATCAATTGAAGCAGAGAGACTCGTATGACATCTATGCAGGTACAAATATTCAGACTACTGTTGGAAGGAGATAACCCAAAATTCTCACAGTGTGCTGTAAACGACAAAGCTCGCTTTTGCCTCTTGCTCCTATGCTCATTCGCACTATACAGTGCTCACTAAACACACCTATACGACAGTATGCTAAACATATAGATGTCTATACATAAGCATTTCCGAATCGAATTTACATCGAAATCAGTTCAAATTCAATTTCATCTTTTAATGGATAGATTCCGGATGAATTATAAGTGTGAGATTCTAAATGTATATATTTTTCTACTTTTTTTTGTTTAATACATCTTTCTATAACTCTGTGTGAAAATTGGCACATCATTTTAGTATATTTTGTTAGCCACGATTTTTCCAACTAATTTCATTTAAAAAATTGATGGTGATGGAGAATTTATGTTTCAGAAGTAATACTATACGTAGGAAAATGAATAGAAAAATGTCAATCAAAGATCGAAAACGAGGTTATGTTCGGCACCGTCGAACCAAATCTTATTTTAATAATGTTCCAAATATTTTTGAATCAGGATTATGGTGAATATAATTCAGTGACTGTGCAACAGTTTGAAATGACGAATTTGTATTTTTTTTTTTTGTATTATTAATTATACTTGGGATGTCAAATACATTTTGTATTTCAAGGCAAAGGAGTATCGCGGTTTCATAGCTTTGAAGACCACATACATAGCGGATACATTACCGAAACTATTTGCTTGAGGAAGTCTGAGAGTTCTCGCTGGTTTGTAAATTCCAATGTACGATATATAGGTATTGTATATATATATATAAAACGCGGTAATAGCGGTTCGTTTGACTCAACTGTCTGTTTTACTTTTTGTTGTGTATAGACTTTTGTCGTTCGTAAACACATGTCTCCATATCTCGTACTCCGGAAAGCGTTCATACCACTCTCTTTTTCTTTATTCTCTCTAGTGTTCGCGCGTAATATTTACTGTCGTTTCATTATGAAGGACCGTAACAAAGCAAAATTTGTCGGCTGTTCGTTCACCAGGACGTAACATATAATGCTCTCAAAATGGTGTAAAGCACAAATTTCTCGCAATAGCAATGTCGACGCTCAGAATAAATAGACATACAATCGATTCCAAATCAAAGTGGAACATTATTCGGAGAAAAATATTCAGAGCAGTCACTCAATCAGTGGATTCTGCCTTTGTATCGAGAAAATGAAAAAATAACTTCGAAAAGTGAATGAAGACAATTTCTAGAAAATTATATAAATCAATTGACAATCGATTGACGAATCATCTATCGAAGGCATATATAGCGTAAGCGCGATTGAGCGTAAACGCTGTTTCCGTCCAATTTTGTCCCATGTGTCTGACCGGGCGATTATCATTTCCACTGCAAGTAGGTCATAACCGACCCCGACTGGACAAGCGCGATCCACTCAGCCGGATTTCTTGATGATGATTTCAGAAGTACTGTATCAAGACTGTATTCAGGCTGAATTGGGCTGTTTACACTGGGCAATCATTTTTAAATTATTTAGGTAGATTTTGCGCAACAAGAATCGAATCACTTTATATTCGTGCAGTAAAATAATCAAACGTCAATTTAGCTGCTCATTGAGAAATATAAAAAATAAATAAACGGAAATTGTCACTAATTAAACATGATTGGAAAATAAAGGATGAAAATATTTCAATATTTTTCGTTTGAATTTTCCGTTATAATCTTCCGGGAATTTGAAAATTTTCAGGTATTCCCCGATAGCTTTGTTGCATAGTAAAATAATCAAACGTCAATTTAGCTGCTCATTGAGGAATATAAAAAAAAATGAACGGAAATTGTCACTAATTATACATAATTGGAAAATAAAGGATGAAAATATTTCAATATTTTTCGTTTGAATTTTCCGTTATAATATTCCGAGAATTTGAAAATTTTCAGGCATTCCCCGATAGCTTTGTTGCATAGTAACTTTCACAAATTTGATTGAAAAAAACACTAATTACTATTGGACGAGTCTATACGTTAGAAAGATGGATTTTTCCGTTACTGAAATATTGGATCGATCATTGAACTGATATTAATATGATTTAGTTACTGAAAATTCCGAAAGCATTCTTTCATGGAATTTCACTAAATACGGCAGATTTTTTTTTTTTTTTACCTCTGATTCCGTGCCGCATTGCATCGCGCATTAATCCCAGTTGAACAGAGCTTATATAAGAAACTAGACTAATGAGAACATGGGAAATTAACGTGTAGCATCGTACGACTCGTGTGTACCAAGAATTATGGAGCTGCAGGTGCACTTACCGTATACCAAGTAGTTCGCGAATACACATAAATATATGTGCTACATCCACATATAGGTATGTTAAACATTTTATGGGTATCTATAGATGCGCGCGGTGTACTTTCCACGAATAGAAATGTCCAAATTAGTTCGGTACGGAAATGTTCGGAGTCTCTTGCATACAGATTTTAATATAGCATGCATGAAATCAGTCATCTCAATCTTCGTTGCCTTTACGTGTATATAAATGAGATGTCAAGAGATAATCAGGCTTCTAATCAACATTTGTATCAATAATCTCTCATCAATATTATCATAAATTGATGAATTCTTTCACATTTTTTAACAAGCAATCGAGAGTATAAGTAAGAGAGTACATTCAGCGTCATATTTTTACATGTATATTTCGGGTATGCGCTAATCAATACAAATTGTGATCTTTCAATCATTTTCTTTTTCTGAAAAGTACCTCTTTGTTCTCGGAAAATATCTACCTCTCGAAGTTTAAATTGGTACTTCTTCGACTTCAAGCACGTCAAGCGAAGAGCTGTTGCGACACGTTCGATCAATTACCGTTCACAAAGGAGCGATCGGCTTTCAACTGTACTCCACCTAGGCGCGTCTTTTCATTACTCCTTAGTTCTCGTAAATATTGACTTCTGCACGCGTATATAGTATACATATATATATGTATGTTTTTATAATTAAATTGCGTTGCAAGAGTTTTTGTGATGAAGCGTTCGAAAGAATTCAGGGACTTGAGCAATTTTTCAGTTCATTATTTCAGGCGTGATTAGTCGATAAATTATACTTACAGCTCGACATATTTTTCATCGAAAATTCAAGAAATGTTTTAATTAATAATTGTGCGTTATAATGATTTGGCATAGTAATTAACTTTTTTGTAATAATGACATACCGAGCCCATTTGAATCGAATTAGTTTATTTGACTCAAACACTTCTTTCTTCCTATCTTTACTCCGTTTCTCATGAACCATAATGAAAATTAAAAAAAATAAAAATAGTTTATAATTGAAATTGAATGAATCATTGTGCATTCATTGTTATTCTGCATCTCAATTTTCTAAGGAGGGCGAGAAAAGTTCTCACGAGATATTCACTGGGTCATGCGTCTCGTAAATAACATAAACACGCTTTGAAAGAAAACAGTATTATGAATTCCCATCGGCGTATTTTCTTGCCTCCAGCGTGGGCGAAATCCTTTCTAATGTCAGACTGTTCGCACATGCATGTATCACACGGTTTTTGCGTTAAAAAAAAAAAAAAAAAAAAAAAAAAATCGTGCTGGTCGAGCGCAGCACATGCACGAAGCAGTGAATAAATATGAATATATATGAATCCAGAAAAAGGATGAACGTGAAAATAAGCTTTGGGCTGAAAAACAAATAATCAAATAATGATTTGCTACTTTAACCAATTGAAAAAAAAAAATAAACAAAACTACATTGTTGTTAAATGGATGCGTTTATATTTGGACGTCATATTGATGCCTGAAAATAATCACGATCACTTATCAATTGATATAAGAAGAAAATTCAATGAATCTCAACAATATTTGACAAAACAATAGTTTTCGAATGTTGCGAAACAACAAAATTGTTACATGTGTTTGAAGAGGTGGCTTCTGCCACTTTTTCAAGTACTTTTAAAAAAAAAACTTTTCAATTGACGTTAGAACTCTTCTTAACGACTCAAAAGTTAGAAGGAAAGAGAACTCGAAAAATAAACATGCTGCTCCATATTTATCTCAGATTCAGACTATACGTCTCGAAATTGTTAGTACAAAACAACAAAAATAGTAATACTTTTTTTAATTGTGTATTTTGAAAATACTTTTTTAGTAAAGTAAACTTCTCATTGCCGATTTGGAATTATTATAAAATTTCAGGTGCTTTGATTGAAGTTTAACAAATTTCCATAATTTTGTCCCTTCTCCCAAAAAGGTATGATCATTCTGAATCTGGGCTCTGACGCTTTTAAAGCTCACCTAGTTGTTGAAAACTAATGAAAATAATCAACAATAAAAATGGAAATACATTTTTTACAAACGATTAAAAAAAAAGAAGAATCTTCTTTTTGAAACTTGATCTACTTATTATTTTCTCCTCATACGGGATGAACTGCGTACAGTTGCTATTATTTATTTTAGTATTAGGACTCATTGTTTTTAGGTTAACGGAGCCTCAATCTAAAGAATATAAAATACGGTCAGAAATTCAACAGACTGGACGAATTCGAAAAAAATGCCAATAAAAAGAATCCACAAATCCGAATGCGCTTATCTTTTGAATAAAAAAAATTTAGATGATAAATTTATACGAGGAAAAAATTGGCAGGGTTTCTGAATGTAAGAGTGACGCAAAATACACCACGGCATATTGCCTGCAACGTTTTTATTCGCTGGCAATTTTTCCACACTGTAACAACTGAATCTTGTCTATAATTTATTCATCAGTCTTTCAGGAATAGAAAAAAAAAATCAGGGCTTAAAACCGATGATGCGATAGTACGCTTTTAATTCATTGATGGCCCCGGGTACACAGCAGAAAATTCAGGGCTGAAAAGAGTTTTTTCCCTCGATGCAACGGCTGCTGGTCTTCTGGCTGTTTGAATTTTTTATTGTATACCGTTGTAAAAATTCAGCGACTACTCTGAGAGCTCGTTGTTCAATATTCTGTGAGAAAGATTTATTTTCTCTCACTCCTAAACACAAACAAAAAGCATCGTGTTCACTATTATCGAAATGGAAAAACGAGGGATAAAAATTTTTCTTTTCACTCGTTAAATTTTGCTTTTCTATTCTTGTGGCTTTGACCCGCGGAAATGGAATATGGGGCAACGACAAAGTTCTCAAAGTGCGGATGGAGATAACGCAAAGTAAAATCGAAAGACATGTATGGGAGATTCCGCCTCAAATTAGGAATTTTCGAACCTTTTTTCATCTTTAGAATGAGCTTTCAAAATTTTATGCGTTGTGTGATCCACTGAAAGAAACTCTTTTAATTTTTTTCCGATTATTATTGTTCATCCATTTATGAGACAGGATTTTTCACAATTTAATATTTGATTAGAACCGTTCAAACGTTTTTTTTCTGATTTTTTTTTTATAAAAACGAAACAAAATAAGTCACCATTTTGAGATGACACAGGTTTCATCCGTCGTTTAATAAGTTACAGTTTTGTGTTTAGGAATTTTAGAAACCAACCTGAAATTTATAATTTAAATGAATTATTTGAAGGAGAATCAAATCTCATTAATGGCCGCACAAAAAAAATTCTAAACGAATTTTTTGCAGGGTTTTTCATTGGGTCTTACAGCACATGACATCTCTAGTCAAATAAAGGAAATTCGGAAGTGATCGATTTGGCGTAAAATACCCCATATATATGTATACGTAAACGCGCACGTGTATATACACGCTTTATCTGAAATCGCCCCAAGCAAACCTCCATCCTACTTTACACCTTAGAGACGTTTTATCTGCATCAAATACGACGATAAGTTCCGCAAGCACTTTTCATCGTTTCGATATACAAATCAAATCTTTATTCAACAAAAATTCATATACATTAACTCAATGTAACATCAATATTACACATATTGGTAGGAAATATTCATTCATCTAACCAAAAATATTATTTTCTTCTGTTTCAGGTAAGCGATTTTGAAAAATTCACCCAATGTGATCGATCCATTAAGGTATTTATAGAGGTACCGATATCAATTTTAATTCTACCATTTTACAGCGAATCATTATTTTTCATGAAAGTTTTTAAAAAATATATTTTTTGATCACTCCACGCACGTAGTAAATGCTTAGTCGTTGAGCTTTTTTTTCCTCTTTTATAGTTTCCTTTTAAATTCAAGCCCGTTCATTTTTTTACGGAAAAACCTCACTTTTTTTGCAGTATTTTATCCCTTTTTTGATCCGAAAACAAACAATACATTCAACGAACTGTGTCTTGAATTTTATCGAGTGAAACGGGTCGAGAGTAAATATACGCCCTTGCCACCGCCATCTACCTACGACAACTCTACGT
The DNA here is from genome assembly GCA_037576405.1 of Campoplex capitator. Classification (NCBI taxonomy): domain Eukaryota; kingdom Metazoa; phylum Arthropoda; class Insecta; order Hymenoptera; family Ichneumonidae; genus Campoplex; species Campoplex capitator. The sequence goes on along the minus strand of JARBWI010000009.1, from coordinate 10,345,417 downwards.
ATATTTACGATACACATATACACAACACACCTGAATCGACAGTTTCTGTATCGATCCTTGAAACTGGATAACAAATTTTACCAAAATTCGTAGATCGAAAAGCTCAAACAAAACTTTAAAACACTTGGAACGACTCTTACCGCAGTTCTTATATAGTTAGTACAACGTAGATCTTTATTTCACATCTAGCTCAGCTCCCCTCACAGAATATATATCAACGATTCGAAATTTTTTTTTAAGCTCGGCTTATCGCAAAGTCAACTATATAACGTTTGACCAGATTTTCAAAACCGGATTCGATCTAAGAACGTTCAGAATGCATATTACACACTAAACGATATTAATTTTCATAACTTACCCAGTCATTTAATTGAACACAATTTTATAAAAATAAAAATCAACCACGATGAAAATAAATGTTCACTGTAATAAAGCATGATAAAAAAAAAAAGTAATAAAAAAATAAAATGCTCGTTGAATTTAACGTCCGCTTTAATTGCATCACTCGATTAATCAGTTTCACATTAAATATCGCATAACATTCAATCATGTGACGTCGATGACTCACTCGGAAAGTAACGCTCTTTTCTCCTCGTTCTTTCTTCGTAATTCAGCTTTGAGCCTGCTTCGTATTAGCTCGATCGAATTTTTATATATTCCCTGAGATGAAACACGCTCGCGAAAGTAATTTCCTTACAGATTGAATATGCTAATACAGCTAGCCTGTTGCGCAGCGTGGACGATCAAAATTAGATAGCATAACCTATTCATAGGCAACGCATTTAATGCAATGTATATGTAGATCACTTCACAAGTTTCTTACGCATCCGTATATAGGTATACAGACATCTCATTAGATTGGTCTTTTTATTTCGATCTTATTCTACAACGTTAACGCATGATGAGTTATCGATTACAAGTTTGAATCGTGCCGATAAGCAAGAAGAGAGACCTCAATCTTTCGCAACCGAATTTTATTGGCGAATCAAAGAATCCATTAAGCTCATCTGTACACTGAGCCCGTATTCCTCATTCAAACGATATGAAATTATCATATGAAGATGTTTTGCAAGTTTTCATATCCAATTATTAGGTATACGTAAAAATTATATTTAATTATTAGCAAATATCCTTCACTAAAGCCTGCCAATTACTACGGCAAATGACGAATACGTTACTTTTCCAAATAACCAATTTCCTGAACTACTGCAAAAGACACACGGGAATCATTAAATATAGTTCATCGACAAATTCTTTTATTATTCCACCCGACGACTGTATTGTCTGATTGATCGATCGGATCCTCACTGCGTTGGTAGAGAAAAGTATAATATTCTGGGTATGAAATATTTGGGAAAAAATCGAATAAAAAATTCGATTTACCAAGAAGTTTATTAGTCAGCGTTGGACTCTAAGCTGGTTCATACAAAGTTTCATCGGTTACAGTTCTTAGGTTTTTGAATTGGGAGTTAATCGATTCGACCTTTTTCATCGCGTGTACTCTGAGAGTTTAATGAAAAGGGATATCGATGAAATGAGAATCCTGATGAGACTGGAAATTGTGCCTCTTGGTTTATAATGGCAAACAGAATCATCCCCCATAAATCGATTTTTTTTTTTTTTCTATCAAAGCCCGCACCTCGCTGACATAGTGCTTCTTCGTATAAAACTAATTTGAAAAGTCCATCGTTTCACGAACGCGATCGCAGCGTCATAGATCAAAGAACAATTAAAAATTAATTATAAAAATTTGCTGACAAAAAAGCGAAATGACTTTCTTCGCAATTCAATATGACTCTGAACTTGTTTGAGCTTACCTTACAGCTTTTTGATCCCCTCGTTCAACATGCTGAGATGAATACCGACAACTATTAGCTAACCTCTAGCGATTGATAATCCGCGCAGTAAAAGGTTGCGAGCAAAAGGAACGAGTAAACGAGAGGAATGTCAATAATGATTTTTTATTTTTTGTTTTCATCTTCTCGGGTGACCAATCTCTGTATCGTTTAACCTTCCCCCCTGTCGGCTATTTGAACTCAACGTTTATGAGTGAACGCCACCGTGTGCTGGATCTCTCGACGAGTACCGCGATGAGCGAAAAACCGGATTGTCCGCGTAAGAGTCTCTTGAAACACTGCACGTTGATATGCGCTTCGATAAATACTACGTATCCACTCTTGGCCACCGATGACAAGTATCTCGTGTATATTGTGCTCTCGTGTGTGCCTCACAAGAGCACAATTTTTCTGGGCTCATTCAACTCTCGCTCACGCGCCTCATACCTCGAGCTTGACTCCCTCTCGTTCACAGCTAATGCGAATGAAAAAAAAACATCATCGTTTACGTTTTTTTTGCTTCCTTTGCCACGAGCTCGAGTCTTTAATCGTCTGTAAGTCTCGAGCAACTATGAACGCGCAAGTCTCAAACGTGAAAGTTTTACGTTCCGAAGAGCAGTTAACCGTAGCCAATTATTAACGTTTCGCCATTCTTTAAATATATATATATATATATATATATATATATATATATATATATCTCGTTTATGAGATATATAGTAAGTCATTTGATACATAAAAGATGATGATCAAAGCTTTTTCAACGAATAGTTATCGTCCGTATATTTGTGTGCGTAAAGATCTGTAGCGTAGAATGTGTGAGGAAACTAAAAATTCAATATTTTTTATCTCATATTTAACCGAATAGGGGAGCCATAAAATTTTATTTTATTACCATTTCTTCTGCGCACTATAGAAATTATGGCTTGATCGCATGTTTTCAAGATTCGTGTTGTAATTTTTTCTTTTCTTTGGCATTTATCTAAAGTTTCAGTATAGAAAATCCAAAATTGAATAGATCCAGAAGAATAAGAATAAGATCTTTTCACTCATTTAACTTACGAAAATTTCTAGAACTTTTTTCAAACATTTCTTACAATATTAAGAGTCTGAATCGTAAAAAAAATGTCTCAAAATTCTTAAGAATACAAATCAAATTGTGGGTAGTTCTCCCACGTGAGTGAAGCTCTGAGTAAATTTTATGGATAAAAAATGCTGTAGGTATCGGTCCTATATGAAGTATCAGCAGTAATTTCTCGGGCATGTAGAAATAAGCATATTTAAGAATTCAAGTTGTTGTAATACCTACTACTTCTCCAATAAATGTACAGATGAACGTATCAAAAAAGCCTTCCGACGAGTGGCTTTATTTTGATTGTACAATTATACTGGGGCAAAGTCAAAGGACCCTTTCGTGTTATTTCATTTTCCTTAAATTATATACATCATGAACTTTGTATACTTGTCCGCCCCTCACGTTGACTTTTGCTTCAGTATCATCTTTCATGTTCAATTCTCCATTTTCCAAAGTGCCCTTGTGTAAAGCCATACCAAATCCCTTTTTTCATCTTTTCCATGACACTTGAGCGCAACGTCACGAATTTACAAAGGAATTGCTTGTTCGCAGTAGAAGATTCTAAATAACGGAATTTCATTTCTCCCGACAAAGAGAAAACAGGAAGCTTTTGTTTGCTCCGGTTTTGTGTTTCTCATTTCGATGTGCTTTTCTTTCTTTTTTTTTTTTTGCTTTATCTCCCTCTAACCTAACCTCACATTCTCCATATACCTGCCGCTGCAATACCTGAAAATGTTTCTTCGCGATTGTTCTGATCGCTGAATCCTTTTTTTTTACATCATCGTTCTTGCATTTTTTACTAGCTCTTTCTATCCGTAAGGAGCGTATTTGCGTATTTGCGTACTTGCCTTTATCCAAACTTTGCTTTTTTCTCCTCTCTCGGAGATCCGATTTAAACCAGTTGGTTCCCTGGGTTGGTCTTCTCCAGGCTGACATAACATTTCTTTTTATTTAAATCTCTCCCTCTCTCTATCTCTCTCTTTCTCCCTGTCTCGGTCTCTTCAGTCTATTGCTTTTTGTTTTCTCTGTCTTTTTTTTTTTTTTTTTTTTTATTGGAAAAACACTGAACATTTGTTCGAAGCATATAAAAGGTAACGCAATATCGAAGAACCTCCAACTAACGGGGTGGATGGCGAATAATTCGGGCGAACGAATTTTCGTTACAGAGGACGAAACTCGCGAAGCTACCGCTCGCTGTGTACACCGCACTTGTTACATAGATTGGCATCGAATTTCTTTGTTGATTTTGTTGATTTGCAATTCTACCTGTGCCTCGCTCAGCCCCTCTCCCTCCCCCCTTCCCTCTCGCTCTCCCTTTCTCTATTCTTTCCTATTTCGTTTCTCTCGCGCATTCGCATCCCTCAGCCATCACCTCCATTTCCGGCTTCTGTTTTCACATCGCGGGTAAAATTCGCTTTCCGTGATAATTGTAGCCGTGCGGAGAGAATTGTCGGATGCAAGTTAGCTAGAGGCATGGGTGTATTTTTTTCCATCAACGAAAAAAACGAGCTAGAGAGGGTGAGAGAGATAAAGCAAGAGAGGGAAAAGTCCAACAAGCTGGGTCCAACTCCCTCATGCAAAGCTCGCAACTTTTCCGACCCTCCAATTTCCGATATCGTGGACTCCAACACTGCAGCTTTGCCGCGAGGCTGGATCAATCGCTAATTCCCAGGGATACCGGTCAGGAGGATATCATATCCGCCGGAAAAACCTGTATGCACGCCTGGATATACAGCAAGATTGAACCGATGAGGTAATAGCCCACGGTTGCTCAAATAAAACAAAACTGTTGCACAAACGTGATACTAAAAGGACGAAAAAGCGTTTGACACTTGATAAAAATTCACCGAATTCACACACGAGTAATTTTTCGTTTCCAACTATCTCGACTGTTTAATCAAAACGATATCCAATCGCTCTATATAGACAAATTTTCAAATTCGTAGTAATCTTTATACGAGCCAATCGGCTATGAAGATTTCTAAAAAATTCCTAGCAACAAGCTAAAACCATTCTTCAACAATCATTCCATATTTATCTTTCTTTTGTGAATATTTTCATTTCTTACTTCACAATTGTTTTTGCTTATTTGGACTGGGATATTTTTGATTACACACAGTAGCTGGTATAATTGAACCTCACCACTCCCGCATGCAGCATGATGGTGCAATCGTTTTTCAGTTTTGTCGAGTGTTACAATTTCCATTGCAGATTTGGTTGGCGCTGTGTTTCCTACGGAACTTTTCAAACTCATTTCGAGACACGAAATTACAGCAGCAGACGAAACGCGATTTATAAGACCCCCTTTGGCGTGACCTCAACGTTGTTGTTTTTCTATTCTTCTGAAAAGAGGGAAAGAAGAGATAGAGAGAGCGAAAGAGAGACAAAAAAACAGAGACAGAGAGCCAAAGAAACAAAGACGGATTCGTAGAAAAAAATGAAAAAGTAACTGAAAAATGGGTAGGAAAAACTCGTCGCAAGTAAAACCGTAGCAGACTAGCTGTCACTCCAAAAGACAACTCCCTTGCGTCGCAAATTTGCTCTTAACAACTTTTAAATTGCGCATTTTTTTTATTCCTTGTCCTCTGTATTCTCTACTTATTCTCGTAAATCCTGGTGACTTTTTTAAGTCTAATTTCAACTCTGTCTAGGCATTTTACAGCATGTTCAGCTCGCAAAAATTTCAAGTTTTTTGGAGAATTTTTTTGCTTCTAGTGCACCGCTATATATTATTTATTTTTTGTATAACTTCTCTGGCTGGACATACGGTACATCAGGGACTTTATTTATTTGCTTCAAGATAGCCGTGAGCTTGGACGAATAAAATATATGAGTTAACCACACGCATAATATATTGCAGACATGAATATTATTATATTTGTTATGTGCCACATCACGATTGCGGTAAGAACGTATAATTTTGGCTTTAAATTCTCTCGAGATAAACAATCGCTTATGCTAATTACCTTGGTTTCGCCGCAATGTACACGTGGGAAATAACAAAAGGAATGAACGGCTTGTACGGAGTGTGTCGTAATTAATGCATTTGTGACCACCGTCCATGGATATAAGTAAATCTTGAATTTGAATTTACGAAAATTTTTACAAAAAAAAAAAAAAAAAACAGACCTGAATTACATTCCGTTGATTTCCCCCAGGAATTCTTTTTTAACGTCGTTGCTGCGAGTTTATCGTTCTCGTAATTTCAATTTCGGAGAAAACTCGAACTCAACTCAAATGAGATCTTTCTTATGCTTTCAAACACAAGAATTCTTTTAAACCGGATACATTCGTTTTCAGTTGTGAAAAAACTCGTCATCTTATGAAAAAAAAAAAAAAAAGAAAAAAAAGTTTATAAAGCCAACGGAGAACTTGTCTTGATAGGGGTTACGAGAGAAATCTACGAGGCAATCTATTTATATGAGACTTGTCTTCACAAAGTCACAAGAATTCTTGCGTCCTTGTTTCTTGCAACTGCTTCCTAGATGAACTCGCGCGCGCGTACTTATCCCGACAACGTTTTAGCGTGGGCGAAAATATTCAGTCTCTCTATCTGGCTGCGCAATTTGTATCGTCGTAATAACTCTCACCGATTATGGCAAGTTTTATATGAAAGAAAGAAAGAAAGAAAGAAAAAAAAGCAAAAAACAAATCAAAAAGTACATTTGGTAAGAAGAGTATTCCGCTTATCCGTATCATCCTAAAAATGAAATGTCTCGTAAAACTTATACGCCAGAGAAAAATCTTGATCTTCGTGAGAGATTGGGAGAAAAAAAAATCAATTACCTCATCCTCTTTATGGAATATGTCCCTTTTGGTCTAATGTTTGTAATGCAGAACGTCGTCTTTCCCTGACGGGATATTGCACCTGCGACCGGATAGGAAAACGTGTCTTTCTACCAGCAACTATGTGTACAGTACACTACCATATTTATATTGTATAAAATGATATATACATATAATGTATGTAGACAAACATACGCCAAAGAATAATACAACTCGTAATTCGTTGGCATGACACGCTCTCCTGTAACCGGGGGCGAATGGTATTTGGTGTCATATTTCAGAATAATACTTGAGGGTTATGCGTCTGGAGTCGCCGCTTTCTGCATACTAAAATAATCTATACATATGCACACAACCAAACGCTGCAACATTTATACAGTTGCACGTGAAAAGTATGGGCCTGAAACTACGAGACACCTTCAAGTGTCGTACACAAGACTGGTGGAACGTGACTCCGAATTAAGAAAAATATTGTACTTCTCAACGTCTCCTATTTGAAAATTCGTATCGAAATTTTCATTGTTTAAGCTAACATGGATATAGTTGATACATATTTCAAGACTTACACCATCCAGGATCATCTTTCTGACTATGAACCCATTACGAACCCATATTTTCGTCAATTACTGTTTTTCATTATTTGCAAATGATTAAACTAAACTTATGTTATGCTCGAGCTGTAACTGCCAACTGAAACAAAAATCAAAACAATTTTACAGCGTTTTATTATACAAATGATACAGTAATTTGTTATTAATTGAAATTTTATCAGTATTTTTTTCTAGAATTCTATTTATCCAGAATAAATTTAAGACTTTTATTTTTGAAATTATGTTCGAATACTCATTTTCCTGAAAAATAAATGTTACGTAACTTTGACGGGTCTTTTAAAAAATATGGTTTTCGAATGAACGGTCATGATGTCTTGATACACGATCGCGGGTTAATTTGATATTTGTTACACATTTTCAGTAGACCGTTCTTTCGTAGTATTCCAAGATCTGAAGTGAGTCAGAATAGTTGTTATATTCTTCATAACTCGTATAGAAAGAGGAATAAAACGCAGGAAAACTCGATAATCAAATATCGTAATAATTACATTCCGTGAAGTGTATTTTATTTTCTGTGTGATTCCGATATCATTGTTAGGAGCACTGATATAGTTCAATAATATTTCATTGTTGTTGTTGTTTTTTTTTTATACGGAAGCTGTAAAGTCCGACACCTTGGATGCTGGTAATTTGAAAATAAAAATCGAATCAAAAGCGACTCTCGTTTTTCGCTCCAAAAGAACGCATCTCCATTTCTATATTTTGTCTATACGACCAAATTGAAAAGAGCTTATTTGTTGCTTCTGTAACCAGAGGTCGCGTGGGAAAATAAAGAACAGTTTTATTTTTCGCTTATATAGGGGGCAATGCCCATAAAGAGTTCAACAAGAGTCAGCAACTAATTCTCTCGGCACATTTCCCGAGGGAAAGATGTCAGCCCGCGTGTAGAGAGATCTCGCAAGAGAAAAAAATACAACCCTCTATATGGTTACTCTTTCGCTCTCTCGTTTGTGCCACATTTTCTCTTTCGTTCTATATACTTTGTGAAAACTTATCGCTATCCCGGAAACATAATCTCGCTCCGCCGATCGTACCCCTAACATTTCATTAGTGCCGGAACACACAAGACGCCTGCGCTTTGAATTCTAAGTAAGTCAACCGTTTATATATGTAACATATACATATATATATATAGATGACAAAGAGTGTACATATATATGCTTGGCTCGTACCGTAAGTGAATTCGACTTTGATTGCTCGACCGGTGCCAAATCTGTAACGCTCCAACATCTGTCTGTGTCCTTCTAGCTCATCCCCTCAGACGGTTTACTGTTTGCTTTCCCAATTATCCCATTCTCCGTTAGCCAAGTCTCTTAAAGAGCAGCTCGTGATCACGCGGATCAGATCTTTCGACGTTTAATTCAGGCTTTTTACGGTATTTGCGCCCTCTTCGGGATCATCGCCCGGTTCAATACCGAATCAACTCCTATAAAAGTTATGCAAGTGTCTGAAATCGATGAAATAAAAACCATAACGGTCGATTCAAAATTAAGGCTGGAGTGATATTTACTTTCGTAAATTTTAGTCACGTTCGCTGTCTGTACCGTTGGAAATTCATAAACTGACAACAGAATTCAAAATCTTCTCCTCGAATCATTGTTAGACACGAACAAATGTTTAGATCTTCGTAGGTAACAAGAAATTGTATACAAACGCAGAGACCGTTTCGTATTTCAATAACAATCGTGTTATGAGAAAAACAATGCACGAGAACGAGAAATTCGTCTATTTTCTAGAGTACATGGCTTATTGCAATTTTCGTATTTAGCAGCTTTCAAAATAAATTTTGTAAATTATTTCACGATTTGAGGATGCATAGAAAGCACTGGAGATTCTGTGCAGCTCTCTACACAAAAATACGTTTTTATACAATAAATAGTTTTAACGAACATTAAATCTTCTGAAATGCATGCATGCGAATGAACTTAAGTTTAATTACGAAAACGCATACTCGAAATTACGAGACTCTGAGAGAATTGCATGGAGCGAGAAGAAAATTAGTAGAGTGAGCGAATATCTAACAAAGGACCAGGTAATTTCACGTCGTACGACAGTCAACTTTGTCATTGGTATGTAGGTCATGTTACAAGACAATTTATACATTTTTTTTCTCATAAAGTCCATCAAACAATAACAAATAAATAATAACTTGAACATTTATTTTTTTCACACAAAATACGAAACTCCAACCCATTATTGTAATAATTTACTCGTTAATAATTTCGATCGAGCAACGTTCGTAGTGTGAAATATAAGATACTATCTTGAAGAAGTACTTATTTCAATAGTACTTACAAAAAATTTCCGAGATATAATCGATGAAAAAAAAAAGAAAAACATTCACCTGCCCAAATATATTTATACTTTTCTAAATTTGCAAATAAATTTTCATTGAGTGCACGTGAAATTTTTAAAAAATAATCGTTTTGTTCTTTTAATTCCAAACATAATTGTTACAAACGTTATTCGGTACGTGTGAGTTCGAGCTTAGAGCACTTCTGCATATAGAAGAATAAGTGTTATCGATCCCACCAGAGAGTACTTCTATTCTCTTGCTTTTTGCTTCTCTCCATCTTTTCTTGCTTTCTTTGCTTCAACATCAACCGATTCTCGACTAACCTATCTCGTGTTAATCGAGTTTAGGATGAGTTTATCAAGTTTTACGATTTCATTTCATTCTTACTCCTATACCAGAAGAGAAATAATATTTTAAATAATCGGCATATGTACATGTGCGTGTTTACATGTAAACGTAGATAATGAATGTTTGCTCTATTCCCCTATTTCTCACTGCAGCATATTCCTATTTTCTAACTAATCCCAGTTGTTCATTGTTTTCTCGAGAGTTTGTGTCGTTATGAGCGTACAGGAATCTAAAGAGAGGGAAAAGCTTCTTACTATATTATTCGTATACAGCGAGGTGACATATGACAGTGTGCCGGATATTTTGTTTGCGATTAATAGGAGCGCCATCACGAAATCACTTTTTGTTACATCAAATTTCGTATATTGTGAATCTCACAATGATGAAATATAATTTGAACAATCTTTCGTCTGTCGTTGGGTATCTTTACCATTATTTTTTAATCAGTATTGGAATATTTTAATCAGTCTATGGAAATTCTACTTCATTTTTTTTTTACACCATTTCGAGATTATTAGGAAAGTTGTTCGAAAACAGTTTTCCCACAACGTTTTCATGAGGATTTCCTATTAAAAGCCATTTTTGTGTTCTCTACTCCATGTATTTTCCTTTCACGCCATCTCTCCTGACGGTTCTCATACCAAAGACTATTTTCTGCGGTTCTTCGACGCCCAAGTTTTTCAACTTGCAACTTCTGCTAAGAAAACTTTACGATAAACTATTCGATTATTGTCGAAAGAGGATTTCTCAAGAACTCCATCTTCCCCATTAACTCCCTCTTTCTCTCTCTCTCTCTCTCTCTCTCTCCCTCACTCTTTCGCTCTCTTTATTCCTTCCTCCCTCTTGATTTTATGACTGATGCAAACGAAGAAAGCTCAAACAAGTCTGAAAAGCGTGGATCTATATTCAGGAGTGTCCCCAACGATCTTGAGGTTAAAACTTTCATCTTATCAGAATTTACTGTAATGAAAAGCTTACCGTAGATAAATATCATAATTTTACTAAAGAGCTCGTGCCCATAGATTTGATAATCCGCATAATTGGACGAACCATACAATTAAAGTTTTGCATTTTACAGCGAATATTAATAGAAATGCCATTATTAACTTCAGTTGATTATCATCCAGTTGCGTTTTCATCTTCGTTTTCACATTGATAATCAGATCATTCAATATATATTTGGTGATCCGGGCTATCAAATGTTCATTAAATATTTTATGAGATCGTTCTAAAGTTTAATACAACCTCATCAAATTTATTAGTAAAACTCGTTTCTCTTGCGTCATTTTTAGCCAAAGTTTTGGCATTAAGAAGACTCGTAAAAAAATTTAAATTATTTTAATTTTAATCGAAAAAACAGCTTTTTTGTAGTATCGCATCACGTGATCTCTGCTGATGAGTATTAAAGTGGAAAACATTCGTCTAGATCGAAGATAAAATTGAAATAAATGCGGTAGCAGCTCGAGACGTCAAGTATTAAAAGAGAAGGCTTACATGAGCCTGGCGGGACTGTATTATGAACTCGAATACGACGGTTTTCAGGCTTTTTTCATTATTACTCTTAGATCAGGATGGTAACTGTACATTTTTTTTTTTTTTTTACATACTTCATAATCCGTGTTGTACGGCAATATGTCATCGCCTACTCTGCCGCTGAAACTGAAGAGCAGACAGAATCAAGGCTTAGTATCCAATGAAATTAATCATTTATATTTGTTTTAAAAGTAAAAATTAAAAAATCAGTTGGTCCAAATGTTCAATGATTTTTTATCTTTATCCACCAGTAGCCCTTAATGAAGGAGAATGTTCTATCGAAGAGTCGTAGGCGTGCGAGAGATAGGACAAGAATCCACATTAATTCACCATATTGCTACGACGTGCTGATCAAACATCAGAAACGAATTTCACACAAGACATGATCCAAAAGCAAATGTTAACTTTCTGCAAAGTCTATGGAGTCTATAGACCATCAGACGAACGTCTAGACATTCGAAGACTATTTTGCAACGAATGAATATAGACCTCGATTAAAACTCAACCGATTTTCCCGTTAAATGTTGAAGCTACCCACGCGGTGTGAACGTGATTCATGTGCTTGAATAAAAACGAACAATATTTTGAAAATAAATGTTAGCAAATTTTTTAGATACCTCGATTTGCTTTGCTGCTCTCTGATGGATCGTACGCGTGGTAATAATGCAAACTTGCGTTGGGCATTAACGGAGAGGACTTTGGTACATGTGACATAGTTTGAAAACCTGCTTCAATGTGGTAAACGTGCTCGTATACCAATATAGAACATCAATTAATCTTGTAATAGCATTTATCCATATAAATGCATCGTTGATCGAACGATAAATACTTGTCAACATCGAGCGATAATTTATTCACCATTCACTATGTAAACCATTGATATTCCAGTTTGCTGAACACATATTGTCCCGCACGATTCAAAGAATACGTACTGCCATTTTCTTTATTTTCTTATCGAGGTTTCGTCCGCATTTGCTATATATTTACGTCCACATGGGTCTATAACTCTGGTACACGATTCTGTATATCTGCACAGATATCTGCAGACTACATATATGTCGGTATCACTATGATTAACGAGCTCCTTCGAAGCAGAGGAGCTGTATTCAGTACGAACGGAAGTCACGATTCGGTATCATAAAATGTCATTAATACTCGCATATATAAATGTATGTACAACCAGATCGAAACACCCTCGACCTGTGCAGTTTCGTTTACATTTTTTTATTTTATCGTAATAACTTCAGGAGACAAGAAATTTTTTTTTTACTGACACCGAGAAATATGTGATCGGGATGTTGCTTTTCCCAAGTCACATACATCGCTGAGCGTCAGCCAGTTTTTACAAGTTTGAAATATTGTTGATCAACTGGAAACTTGGTACAAATATAGCCGATTATATGGGCACAGATTTTTTACAGTTTCTCTGAGCTCTCGGGCAAATGTGATATATACAATAGTGAAACCGAGAGTGAAACTTTTTGGAATCGTTGCAACTTCCGAAAACGATACCTTCCTTATTGGAACAAGATTTATAGGAACAGGAGAACTCGAGTTGATACCAATTATGGATCGAAATTTGAATGGTAGGAAAATAAAGAAGTTGGTAGAAACTAACGACATTATCGGTCGCGTTCTCTAAGATGATTTCTCTAAGATTTCTCTAAGAGCTCAGCTTTTATGGTTTAGAAATGAAATCTCATTGATGTACTAGATATACTTAATGAACCTGAAGATGTAGATGGGAAAACGAGAAATACTTTGAGCCCCGCCACTCCCTTGATTTTGCAGAGATACGAAAGAAAGTAATTTGCTTTTACAAAAGATTTTAATTAAAATAGCCTTCAAAATGCTGTGGGATCATACATATCAGTTTTTTTTTTTTGGAATTGGTCGTTTTAGTTTTATCCAATATGACCTTATGCCGATTGACACGCATTTCTTAAACATTTGATGAAACAATATTTTTCCGTATTCATCTCTTCATCGCGTACTACAGAATCTTTGAACCTTTGGCAACCCTATAATCGATAAACACATAGCAATAAAATTATTTTCATAAATCTTAATGATGAAAAATGTCTCATTAATGAGAACCCGAGAAGGGTTAAAAGGCATGCTCGTTTCTTGTAAGCACGGTCAGCTCCGAGACGATGCGAAGCTCGCCTTACTCAAGCGCTCAATAATTAATAAAGTAATGAGCGAGCAGTCTTTGAAAGAGAGAAGAGTGAGGAGGCTTTCGTGTAATGAACTAGCTTAATGAACGTTGCCTCTGGCTGAAAAAGGATCTAACTCGGTCTCTCCAACATCTCGTTCTCCGCTGTTTCTCGCACTCTATCTCTCGTTGAAACGTCCACGGAGATATTATAATATGCTTTATCCGCTACTGTCGTATATACATTAACAGAAGCGGCAGACCACCATCGAGGCACAAGCCCTCGTCTATGGTTTCGTAATTAAAATTATGCGATCAGCAAGATTATATCTCGGTGGCTGAGATATGTCACTTAAATTCTGCAAAGTCAGGCACATTTGTAATAGCGAATAGAATCGCCATTTCAATAACAAACAGTCGATCTCATAATTACAAATCATTATTTTACTTCACCAAACTGCTTGCAGCTTGAAAGCTTTTCTGTCGTCATTGTTAATGAATGCGAATTGTGGCTCTATACAATCATGTTTCTGTTCGAACCATGTAATCGCTAATCGGAAATATATATGATTGTAATAAATATTTTTGTTCAAATGAGGCCAAAGTAAGAAAGAAGTTCATGCAACGATATTTCGATAATTTTTTTCACTTTTCTCATTGTCACTTTGATTGAAGAAAACAGAAGAAATTATCACTCCTTCGACAAAATAAAACTGGAAAAAACTGAAAGAGTACCACGCGTTTTTCCAATAAATACATCAATTCTTTAAATAAAAACGAATAAAAAACCCTCACAAGAAAAACCCTTGTACTCTCTCGGTGAACGCGTCAAGTTTTTCTCGCTCACGACTCGGTAAAGGGTTAATCATGGCTCAATATTCGCTTGTGCCATCCTTTCACGTTATTTTTCTTCACGTATATTTTCCCCTCTTACTTCCGTTCGTGTTCAGCTCGGAGCCATGAACTCTCTGATCTTTCTCAGGCTCAAAAAACTTTCCCTCCACCAGTGTTACTTTGCATATTAAGGAGACCTGGCAGATAAAAGGGTCTTTCTTCCCCTCTTCGTTGCTAGATTGGTTTTCGTCGTTAACTTCCGTTGAAAAGCAAAAACAGAAAAAAAAAGCTTTCCGAACAACCTTGAGAGTTTCATCAATTTTCTCAATTTATTTTAGCTGAATAACAAAATAACTGAAAAGAAATGAGTACAAACAAAGAGAATCTGCTTTCACCGATTCATATTGCAAAATAAATATCGGTCGAGCATCCTTAATAATATAGAAGCTCGAAAAGAAGAATAGTTGAATACAAATGAAATGTTACAGAGGACATTTATCTTACGAAACGAAAAAGGAACAGTCGTAATTTATAAAATTAGTTTACGATGTGTATTTCGCATTTATAATGATTATTTATAAAAATATTTTTCAAATTTGATCAGATACAAGACGACGATCTAATTTTATAAATGATGTCTGTTCCTTGATTATTATGAGAAAACTTTTCTCTGAGACATTCGATTTGTATGTCAACTATTAATTCAAAAAGTCATAATTCCTCCTCGATTCAGTGCTACAGTTGTCAGAATTAATAAAGTATACAGTGTCTCTTCACGTCGCCAGCACTCAGAGACTTCGTACATGAAATGATATATATCTTTGAGGGCAAAGACACAAACTGCTTGCCGCAGAGCACGTGTCGAGTGCGAACAAATTACGAGTCAAGAATTATAACGTATGTAGCAGAGTTCTCTCGTGTAGGCGTCTCTCAGCTTGAAACACCTTGGGCTCTCTTTCGAGTATACTCATATAGTATATATACAAATACGATAAAGCCAAACTTCGTTCAGTCGAGATCATAATGAATTTGGAATTGCTGAGTGTGAGCTTAAAGCTATCCGAAATATGAAATAAGACGAGAAAATAGTCGATATATATCTTACATTCCCATCTCATTCAATTAGTCCCCTCGATCGGGTTTTTGGCCTCTTCTCTGCACTATATTTAGATACAACAATGGACCTTTCAATCCCAGTATTTTTAGTGATACCAGCAAAATCGAAGAATAAATCGAATGCTTTATTAAAGATACGAAAAAACCACTGAAAATTATATTTTATCTTTTTTTCCAAAACAATTTATCGATTTCCAAGCACACGATTTATTCTATAGCCAAACAAGAAAAATATCATTATCTCCGAGAGAAAAACTCTGGTGCAGATGTTCATGGTGGTGTGAACAACGATACATATATTTGTCATGAAATTCAGGTACGAAATAATATTGATATGGAAGAAGTATTAAACTTTTCGTCATCATCCTGAAAAAAAGATGGAATTCAGTAACGTCGAAGAAAGCCGAACAAATTGGATGAAAAATGTGGTAGCTTTGTTTTACACTCACTTTTGAAAATACTGTTTTGAGAAAAAACGTATCGTTTACCTTTATAGATCCGTTTAATCCCGAGGATACGTGCTCCGCCGAATCAGCTCCAAAAAGCATCAAACGATCTAGTTTACCAGGCAATTTTTTCATCTCTCGAGGGTCGTCTGAAACATCAAAACCATTATGATTGTTAATTGATGTCTTAAAATTTTACGTTATGGATTAATATACTTCACGTATTAAATGCTCTAATTGAAGTTATAAATATCGTTGGCATTTATCCTCTGTAATATTTATTCGGAATACCTTATGTGTACTAAAATTAAAAAGGCTCACCCCAAGCTCTGTACTTATCAATTATCATAGGACGCGCCCTTCTGACTCTAAATATCCAATATACTATATACGTGTGCGTGTACGTGTATGTGTGTTGTGGAAATAGTAAGTCTTTGTATATTCATGTATTTTAACATGCCAGCAACCACGAGCTCTCGTCTCGCCTCCATAACCAAGAGACTCTGAATTGTTAATTCTGATTATACCTTCACCCCTCCTCAATCTCTTCTCTCGACTCTTAGTCGTACGTTCCGTGAACCTTACCATCCCTGTTCCATCCCCTCTCGTACACTCGACCTACACCCGAGCTTTAATGTACCCTCATTTACGTCTAGCCTCATGAGTTATACGTCTCAGACTTCGAAGACGTTAACGTGACTTCCAAGAAGTTGTTGCTGGCTCCGCTCTTTCTCACCGCATTTACTCCCTTACGTAGATCTACGTGCTTTTCCCTCTCGTACCGTATTTCCTCACTCATATTAGCTTGCACACTCATATACCGACGATAATATTCTTTGGAAAGCTCGAGTGATCGTAAAGATTAAATAAAAATTAAGTTAACCACATTTTATTACGTATTGGAGAAAAAAAAAAAATACGATCTATAGTTCGCTTACTATAGGATGATGAGAAATTTGTGCATTAACTCAATTATTTCGAAGAGCACGTTACTCGGATCTCGTAAGTTTATGGATAAAATAAAATTTACGGATATATGATTCCTTAATTCTTAATACATTTAATGTTTAACCGCCAATTTTTTCGTTTACTCGAATAACTTTTTTATCGCAATGGTAAAAATACATTCACGCGTTGGAGTGCAGGAATATACTCTTATACGATCTGCCGTTACGATTTCTCAAGACACACAACATCTCAGGTCAATTTCTTATGGCCTCTCTGCCTTCCCTACATTTTTAATCGTCACAGATTCGTGAATAAGTCATTGCTCGTTTCACGTACACGTTATGTGTACGTAGTTAAGGTGTCCATAGTTTCACCTGCTTTATTGCGGTCTGAAAAGAATTACGGAAGGATAAGGATTCCCTCGATAAGAAAAGTAGATCATGCATATTTAAAACTCCATTATCTCCTAAATTCTTGAATCATCAGAGGCTCCCTAAAAAAAATTCTGCACGGAATATCGTACGTTAAACTTCCGCTCGTTGAACACTTTTTGTAATTTTTTTGACGTAACGTAAGGCCCGCATCACGTACACTAAAGAGGATCGCCCTTTTCAAACGTTACTTACAAAATTGCTGTCACAACGCGGGATCCATGAGGAGTAGAGCAAACAGGAGAAAATATGCGAAAAGGAACGGCACGAGAGTGTATGCTACAAAGTCATTATCAAATTCGTTTAATTACTCGAGAACCCTCCTATTGGACGACTAAGCCGGTCAAACGAGAGAGAAAAGATCACCGTCAGGATAAAAAGAGGCTGCGAGAAAGGGCTTCATCATCGTCATCATCAATTTTGCGTACGAAAGTTACGACCGCCGTTGGCCACAGCAAGAGCAGTGCGGAGCAGATTTGACCAGAAAAATATCGTGCAGAGATCTTCGTCTTATAACACGTCACGAGATTGTCATTATTGTGTCGATTATAAAACCAGAATGACCAAACCTCTTCTTTCAACTTGGAAGGATTGAAACAAGCTCCTATTGAAACGAGCCCAGGCTCTGGTTGGTGTTGCACCGCTAATAAATTTAATAGGTGATCTATCCTCTCGATAGTATAAAGAACAACAACAACCGTATAAGTAGAGTCGTTAAAAAAACGCCATTAGGAGGTAAAGTCTCTATAACATCTTCTTCGTAAAAATCGTTCATCTTTTTTTTTCGCGAAGGCTCCACGGTTTTAAGTAATCATTATTAAGTGGTTAATTGGCGAGAAATCCGAAACCGAGGTTTATACGTTTTCATTCTCATACGTGAATGATATTTTTACACGTTCCTTCGCCATTTGTTGCGAGGCTTGACGAAACTTATTTCCGTTGATTATTCAATTTCATTTGTGGCAACAAACTACCTAGCTATTCACAGCAATAACAGTTTCGCTCTGGGTTTGGATCAGTTCACTGATCCAATCGTAACTGCGAGGGTTATCCGGTTATTAGTAGCGATAGTGGTTTGGGTCACAACGTTCCAGTGATAGGAGACTCTACCATTTGATTAGCTGTTTTCAGCCTGGGTGGAAATCGGTACCAGCACCAGAAACCAAACAACCCTCTCGATTACTGCTGACGCCATTGAGGCATTTGAGCCCAGTGTGTCTTTTATTCCCAATGAATGATTTCGATTCATTGCGATATTTGGACTAATGGGTCATTTTAATGCAATGCATCTTTCACCTCTGATTTTTCGTTTTTTTCGATGAAAATTGTTTTCATCTTAATTATTCATATGTTAAATGGTTAGCGAAAAAAAATTTACCTCGAACGTTTGAATTCAATGATTTATGGAATTGATTTTTTTTTACTCATTCAACAAGTAATGATTTTTCAAAAATTTTTCTCACCCTGTCCGCAACTAGTTCACTGGCTTGAAGCTCAGCTCAATGCCTGGCCTTTTCAAGCGGAATAAAAACGTCTGGCGCCCTTTTGGCCTCATTCAAGTGATTCAATGGTGTCAACTGTATCATGCTGGTTCTCGATTTATTTCTCGAAAAATCGAGTAGTCGATGAAACGTGACACAGATTGTAAAAAAAAGAAAAAAAAAACATTTGTTATATCGCGGAATATTTCGTTTGCAGAATCCGTGTTGAGCTCATATTTCATTTCAGCCATTATAAATATTTGATAACCGTGAATTGGATGAAAAACAAACACACATTTATGCTCTAATGCCAATCAACTCCCATTACAGTATAAATATTAAAAACGAACTCGACGATCGTGTAAATAAAAAAAAACGTATAAAGCGGTAGGAACGTTCGAGCGGCATATACGATTGAAAAATTTTGTCTCATTATACACGAGTCTATTTTCCCCTACCGTATGCATTTTATTGAGCGTCATTTCGAAATTGAATTTCATTAATATTTTTCTAATTTGATCCACAAGCATAAACGATTGGGGTTCAAAGCAAAAGTGCACCAAATAATACCGACATTAATACAACAAATGGCTCTTTGAACGCAATGAAAGATCTTCAAAATTAAAAATACATATTATCATCAATTCGCTGTATATAATCACCCCTATTTGCTTTTGGTTGCAGTAACAGCGAATCATCCGCCACAGAGGCCATGGATACCGTTGACCAGGCCAAACAGGACGAGACCCACATGTGAGTATAGCTTTGTTCCTTCTGCAAATATACATTCCTTTGTGTATATATTTTTTGCCTTTATTCCTTTAAATGAATTGAAATCAATTAACCTCAACGAAAACGGCAATGTTAATTTCGGTCTCTTTAATTAAATTTAAATCCTGCAAAATGAATATGTATTCGTAACATCAAAATGACAGATGATTCGACTGAATCATACGATTTTATTTTCCACGCACATATCATCATGATCCATCAACTTATATTAGAAACATTGAAATGACTTCTACGTCTGAAAACATCGTGGATAAATTAAACAGAAAAAATAATCATAAGATTGTCAAAACAGAAATTTCAACCATAAAAATTCTATTCAATGAAAATGTGTTTTTCTTCATGAATCGCTTTTTTCTGATGGTACCTGCGATCGCACGAGTATACACGTTAAATATCTGAAAGTTTCAAAACTTGGCAAAAAATTGATATTAATATATTAACAAACACAACTTGGGCAAATAATAGTTCACCAATCAACTTTATAAACCAGTTAATCTGTGTCTTTATCATGAACACATAAAAAAAAAAGTTTTTTCCTGTGGCCTTATGAAGTATTAAAAAATGTCAAAAAGTGCCAATTAGAGGTCGAAGTTGACCCCGAAATAATTGCAAATGAATATTCGCTACGAATGCTCGATAAAGATATTTTCATTATGTATGACTATGGCATACAGCCTTTTGAAATGATGATCGCGAAATTGCCGTTACTAACGGTGCGTTACGAGTACGAATGGCGCAAAGAGAGATGATCGCCCCTCAGGAAACGGCTTTGAGTACAGTGCGAAAGTTCTATTTTCCTTTTTCCCAACTCTTCATCCCGGTGTATATATGCTATGCTATTAATGTCCGCGCCCCAACAGCTACTGTAATAGAAATAATGATAATTATAGCAACGACAATAATAACAATAATAATGATAGTAAGGATCTCTAATTGATAATCGCAACGATAAACTGTAGGCGTGGCGTAACTGATTAAGAATATATCGTCCGCAGAATCGAGTCATCTCTCTGTATTCTCGATAGTGTAACAGTAAGCGCGTATTTTTTCTGTCACCAGGTGATAAAGTGCCGCAATAAATATAGACCAGGAGCGTTCGTAAACAAAGAGAATAAAACGGAAACAAAAATTGATTGAAAAACAAAAATATATATATGTATGTATATACCATGGTGCCAGCGATAGATAACTCGAATGATATTTTTCCCGTGACAGAAAAACAATATATATATATATCAATTGAAAACAAAATAATAAAACATTGATGAAAACCATGTGAAATACAGCACATTTTTTTTGTTTTCACTTATATTTTTTTACGTCAAATTTACTGTTCGTAATTCATACACTAACAATGTCCTGATGACAAATAAAAATGTTCAATTAACTTCTTAAAATGAAATAAGTTTCAAATTGATGGCACATTTCGTCATATGGATATAGAATTGGAGTTTAGCTTACAATGACTCTCGTTATAGGAATTTGGGTACATTAATTCAAATGCTCGCCGAAATGCCTGTTAAAATTCTTCTGGTTCAGTAATAACGTCGAGTACTCCTAAAAATTCGTTTTCTTTTTTCGTTCCAACTGTTAAGAATTCAAAAAATGACACGAGATATAGATATTTTTGAAAATAATGCGAGTATCAGTTTCAAGAACGGTTAATTACTCTTTCTACATATCACGGCAACGATCGAAAATCTGAGGTCGATTGAAACAAGATAATCATAAAAGTCTCTACGAAGTAACAGTCATTGGCAATGCGGAAACTTCGATCGTTTGTTTTGGCACGCTCTTACTTGTGTGGTCTTTACAGCTGCGCCTGTGAATGGTTGCATTAGGATGAGTTCCGGCATATAGATATTTCGTATGTACAGATCTAGAGACGCGGCAGCGTCTCGTACATAATAAACCACTCATACCGTTTACGAAGCAAGATTCTTCGTCCGCATCTCTTCGGGATTAATAGAATGTAGGCGAGAATAAAATTCACAAAAAATTGCTGCAAATTTGGACAACCGTTTAATTTAAATTACTATCCTAAAATCTTACCGGGTTTACATGTAGAAACTGTCTCGAAAAAAAACTGAAAGATTTAATTCTCTAAAACATGTTAAATAATATCGCTAGTAAATTTTTAGACAAAAGTGAAATTGTTTGAATCTTTGAAACATCTGCCCTATACACATAAAAAAAATCTCATCATAAAAATGTGTTCATAGGACTAGGATAAAGTAAGCCAATAATCGACCTTTCAACGTAATTTTCAACATCGAAATAATGTTTGTAGACATGAAAAAAAAAAAAAAAAACATTACGAAACAAAATGAGTCTGAAATGGATTGTTAAGTATTTGAAACTAGGAAATCAATACGAACTCATCATTGAAGAGCTATATTCATTGGCAAACATTATTTCACCAGTGTTTTGGCCACCCAAAACTACAATATAGTCGGCTGGCTTGTATACTTGTGACATCTCCCCCGGCCAACAACAGGAGTTATCCGATCGGAACGTTATCCATCTCGACCAATATACCAGACTCAATCCCTAATTTTGTAGAAGAAAAAAAATATTTTGTTGAATACATTCAACTGAATTATTTCGTTCGAGCAACAATTTTTTTTTTTAATAGTTTCAACAAAGTTTCATTGAACATATAATAAAATTTGATTGAACTTATTCAATGAAATAGTTATTATGTTTCTATGAAATGCATTTTTAGTCCAACAGTAAGCCCATCATTTGCGTGTAACCGAAGATCATCAAGATCATGCACTCGAACCAATTTTCAACTTTTAGAGTTTCCAGAAAAAAATTTCATTTCAACAACAGCGAAAAGTATACGTGTCCCGTTAGTACGAAACCGCATAAAATAACGATACGATTGAAAAGAATATGAAATATCCATATGATCGAAAGAGGCTTCTCATCTACGAAAATATTCACAGGAAATGGAATTCTGTACATGTCGGCCATGACGTTGCGAATCCATTTTATTCCGTGATATCTCAAATAACAGTTCTAAATTTCCGTGAGTCGGAATCCATTTTAACGCTATCCTCGCGCATTCAAAGCTGGCGAAAGGCCGATTATTGAAGCAGGTCCGTGAACCGGATGCCTTTTGTCGTCATATTTATTTGTGGACCATGACCTTTGGCAGAGAAAACTCTGGAACTCAACATGTGTGAACACATCTGCACATTTTCCACATTGACGTGTGTAAAATCGTGCAGAGAAGATGAAAATCTTTGCATTTATTTTATGCATTCGATCGAGTATTTTAGAAGTGGAAAAAACAGTGAATCGGTTGTATACAATCCGTTGACTTTCAAACTCAATTGTGTGTGTGTGTGTTTTTTTTTTTTTTTTTTTTCAATTAAATAAAACAAAAATATATTGCCCATACTTTTCACTTGCCTCAGAATATACAGATGAATTACGTTTTATATATGGCTTGTCGGGATTGGTAAGTTTCTCCAGTGATTTTCAATCCTTCCTATAATTTCCCTCACTGTGGATTATGGTTTTTCTTGTCATTTTTATGAGAGAGAATGAGAGCAATAAGAACAAAGATTGAAACGAGATATTTCAGAAAAGAGAAAAAGTAAATTCCTGTATGGAGCTCAGTATCTTGAATAGATTTATTACGTTGTCCGATCTTTCCCGGAGTCCTAAGCGCCGCGTACCTTATACTTTCTGAACGTTTTATTGTCTTGGACTAAAGCACTCGTGCTGTAAACTGCAACATCTTTAATCCGCGGTATTATTTTTGCATGGATGTATATCTTCGCCCGAACCTTCTGCCTTGAATGCGGGGGAAACGGTACGAAGAGAGAAAAAGCTTTGTCAGTTGTATATAGATACAGAATAGAAACAATAAATCATTTCATTATAGCTTCATTCTCCATCACATTATATCATTATTCAGAATCCTACGGCATCGGATGATGCATAACAGCATTTGACTAAAACAATTGATCGCAACTCCAAAGTTAAATCACGAAGAGAGATAAAAATTCATGAACGATGCGAGCAGTAGACAGCGACTGAAAACCATAAATTCGTTGCTAAATTGGCACGAAAAAGCCGATCCTTCTCTCATAGATTTTTCCGAGGTCTAGCAGTTTTTAGAGAGTGATTCACGCTTATAAAATATTTGAGGGTACTGAATTGTCACCGAGGATGCAAGTCACCAGGCATTTTTATATATACAGAAACAAGATATTTCCCACGTGACTAACACAGTCTGGGAAATATCTGTGACAACGGTGTCAATCTCCGTCAATGCGAGAGCACGATATTTCTCTTAGGATTTCAAATGCATATTGACCTATAGGAATATGCATTGTTTGTACGGATTTCCCACGTGGGGATTGGAGAGAAATGTAAAAATGATCGTGTGAATGGACGTTGCTCACAGTCTCGTGGAACAGTGCTTCATAATTACTCGATACTATCGTATGTAGATTGCATTACTATTTCAAAATACACTGTTCCAAACGTCACTGGTTATGGAAAAAAAAAAAAAAAAAAAAAAAAAACATGTTCGTACCAAATGCGATTAATCACAGAGTGGTTGATAACAAACGTGAGGTATTTCTATAAAACTTTTTTATGATCCGTAAAAGTATGGGTAACGGTATAAAAAATATGTATTAAAAGCACGGGTAAGTCGGTATCCGTCAGCGTTCGCTGACAGAGCTTTTTTCCAATCAGGCAAACGATGTGTCAAAGAATTTCAACTTTGAAAATTCGAGTCGCGGTTGGGTGACTCGAATCCATTGGGTGACTGATCCATTCTCTTAAAAGTAACGGAAGCCTCGAGCTCCCCACAATTACCTCTATTTTCAGCCGGACCACCCCTTATCTTTTTATATCAATGTATGCAACCGTTTATACGCGCGCATTCAATGCGTATACCCATTTACCAAAAGTCACAATTTATGACGCGATAAACCGCGAGTTTCGCCCGCGCTTTCGATATCGGATATCTGTGTGCTTATATATATCATCATTTTAAATACGTATATATGCAATAGCTTCGTTTATTTATCGCAAAAAATCGTTACCCGGCTGTCCATGCAATTTTCCATGCATAAAAGCTGGCAGTTTATCTGGATTGCTTAAAATTGAACTCGAAACGATAGTCGAAGTTTCGAAACTCGTATATATGCGGATAGTTATGACGATACTCGCGATTCACGAGGATATCTTTTCAAGAGGTATTTCGATGCTTTATTTTTTCGTCTTTTATTAATGCGATTGGTTTGTTGGAATATATATATGGATTGACGTAATTACATTCGACGTTCCAATCTATCAACCTGACGGGACACCAAAACCATCCCTCTACGTCGACTTCTCCTTCATCCCCACACGCTCCACATCGCTGACAGGGCGCGAACATCGTACAGAAAGAGAGGCAACGAGGAACGAGCGAGAAAGTAAATATTTCAAGAGTCTAAATGGCAAGTGGAGATGTTGAAATATGGGAATAGAAAGTTTCGACTGAACGAAATACTTGGCAGAAGGGGAAGAGCTGACTGTATTTCAACAATTATTTTATACCGAAAGAAAAATCGATTTTTCTAATGTTTACTGAAAACAAATGCGCCACCGTTTTCGTGACTTTCAGCGGAGACTGCAATGGTTGTTTCTCATCCGCTCACCGCAAGTGGAGCTTAAATTTTATTGCTTGTGGTTTTTCCAACGACGAAACTCTCGTTCTCTCCAGTTATAACACGCGGAAGCGTAGCTCGCATTTGCTTTTCCGGCGCTATTTTTTTAGCCCTTGATTTTCTTTTTTTTTTCTTTTCCTTTTTTTTATACATTTAGTCTTCATTCCCCAATGTCGTCGTGGACGTTTGTGCAACGCGGTCTTTTTCCAGATGCGCTTTCGGCCAATTAGGAAAACTCATGCTCGAAACTCCGGAAAATCTTCTCTCTCTCTGGGGAGGAACTGTATCCTTTTTTTTTTTTGTTCATCTACCTATTTATTTTTCTCGCGAAATAAACAGTGAGAGGATTCGCAAAAACTGCGACTCGTCTTCCAACAGTAAAGTAGCGCAGCAGCTATGGAAAATTTCACCAGCCGGTGAATTGGAAAAACAAAGTTGGATAAAAATCGACTACCCGGCTGATGTTTTTTTTTCACATACATATAGAACGATAAAAAAAAAAAAAAGCCATCAACACTCGATGGATGAGCTCCACTTTTTTTTTCGTAGCAGCTGGCGAATCCGAAATTGTCGGCCGCATGAGGGATTGATCAGGAAATAACGAAAAAGAGAAAACGAAATATTTTACGCGTTGTATTGAAATATGTTTTTAGTACTTTTATTTTTTTATCGCCACTGCGGTTCTTGCTCGAGAGCTTAAGAATATTATAGCATTCTTTTTATTTCGATACCGTCGCCCCTCTTCACATATTTTCAGTCTGTTTTCATTTTCAATATGTCAGTTATTTCGATCTCGACAAAACCAAAACATTTTCACTTTTATTCTGTATTGCGATAAAGTTTTACTGTACAAATCTAATGTTCAGCTGCTGCTCTATACAAAAAATTGTCATTCAATATTGCCCCAACATGAATTGAATTGAAATTCACAAAAGCAACAAACCCCACAATCATTCGTACGAGTTTTTTTTTTTTTTTTTTTTCGAATGTCAAGGTTTGCTCCTATTTTTTTTCACCGTATTCATTAACACTCGTTCCCGTTTTCTTGCTATTCTTTTCTCTATAAACGCTGACTTTTTTTAAAATCGTTTTTACGATTTTCCTACTGCAATAATACAAAACTGGTTTTACGATTTCTCGTTGCATTGAGGCAGGTCGCGGGCCTCCGGAATACCTATTATGTAATGTATACATACAAGCATAGGTGGTATACTTGGTTACGATGGCGACCTCCGGCGGGGCCACTTCATTAGCTAGCAACATATTTCTTGGGTGCACAACAGGATACGATAGAACGCAGCTTATGAATGAATGAGAGACCGCATGCTGGGAGTGCGTGAGCGTTTCGCAATCGTGACTTTGCCGTATATTTTTTACCAAATATAAATATATACTCGCGTATACATATGTAGAATTATACACATGTGAACATAATAAATATATAACATAATCAATACTTCGATACATTATTATTCGTCCCGGGTGACGAACGATTGAAGAATCGGAAAATATTTCGTTTGTTACAAAATTTCGGTTATAGCTTAATCTGCAATGTGAACGACATTTTTTTTTTTTTTTTGTAAAAATATACTATTGGTCATAAATATGTCTCGAGGAAACTCTCATTTCTATTTTTTGAATGGATCATAAAATCCGCCAATGTAGTTATGGTCGTTAAAAAATATGAAAAGTTACTTTCATCGAGGCTATTACACAAGGTTAGTGGAATCGTTCACCGCAATTAAGTTTCCTTGCTTTAATTCGACGAAATATGAATTTTTATGGAATACGGATAATAATTTTTGATATTATTGATTATTAAATGTGGATATGAAATCGAATGAGATGTAAGTGACCGCGAGTGTTTGAAAATTTCCTTACAAACGCAGTGATGATCTAGCAATGTCATTGTATTTTTTTTTGGGTGATCGACAGTTTCGTGATACTCTACAAAAAAAAAAGGCTACAAAAGGAAATTTAATTTTCTACCAAAGATGTACGAATTTCTATCGAAATTGTGATAAAATAAAAAATTGCTCGAAAAGAGAGACGCAATTTATTTTTCTGCCAACGATCAGTAAATCTCTACGTTCTAAGCTGGATAAAAAATAATGAATTTTCTCTCCTTTTATATATTCGAGATCATAATTTATTGTTATTAAATTAAAAACATAAAAAAGCCAAGAGTGCGACGGCAATAACATACGAATGTATAAATATATTAAAGGTGTATAAATTTTTATGTATACGTTGTTCACACACCATCATAATTCTTCGTGACAGAGTGGCTGTTCCGCGGCTTTACTACCCGGCGCCTCACTCGATATCTATTCCTTTCTCTCTCTCTTAAGTCTCACGAGGTTCGAATCTTCTATCCGTATCGTAAACCGATGATGGAGCACGTACAAGCCAAGATCGACCTTTCTACGGAGCCATAGTAATACAGCTATATATATTTTTATATGTGTACAATATACATTAAACTAGATCTCTCGCGCTGACCAGTCGATTGCGTCCGAGAAGAAAATAAAATATCGTATAATATGGTAGTATTTTGAAAAAGAATGTACAGCTCGAAAGAATACGAGAAGAGACAAAAAAAAAAACAAAAGTAAAAAAGAATAAAGCGACGATAGGACAAATAAAATATAAGACTTTTTCGTATATCTATATTTGTCTCGATATAAAGTGTACATTCTTCCTTGTTCATTTAAGCTTTTCTCGTATCGTAAATCGACTCGATAGGTTCCCTTCTCGCCCTCGTCCAATAAAAAGACTAAAAAGAAAAGACGAAAGCTTTTACACCCATATACACGACGATCTTCCTTGATTCTTGATATCCTCTCTTCACTCCACTGGGACGGAGCACAGTATAGTATCAAATTGTCCATGGTTGCTATAGTATCCTGTGCGCAGCACGAACGAGTCTTATCGATGTGCTGGAGCAACCCGAGCTAAATGAAATATTGATGAAAACAGCGTATTTTCGTGACATTGACAGCCTTTGAATGTTAAATTGATCTTCAGAGACATTGTTACACGACCTGTCTTTTAATAACGAAAAAATAGAAAAAAAAACGAAAATCGTTCGTTAAAATTGAATTAAAAAAATCAATTGTATTTTCGAAGTCAACGAAAATTAATCACAATTCCTTTGCAATCCAATGGACCGATTAATGAGGATAGAAACATACTCGGACCATTAAAATGGGCCCATGATTTCTATCAACTTCAATACGAATCAAAAACTGAAAGAACATCTCAATGCCAAGTATTTCAAACAAATTACTTGACCAGTTTCTCAATTCTTCAATCAGTCCATGCTATTCTGAGATGTCGTAATGTCAAAGTTGAAATATACAACATTTTGGAAACACACGCCACTCAGTACGGTAACCGGTAACCGAAGCTTCCCTTAATTCATAAAAATAAAAGAAATACGCTCTCTGTTTTCTTTTTCTTGAGATCGACTTGATTCTTCTCAACAATTCAGAAAATCAAATGTTCATTTTCATTAAAATATTTGTTTCCATTCATTTTTTCAGGTTCTTTTGGTTCTATCGAACACGTAATTTTTCAGTATCAACTAAGCATCAAACGGCTTTGTAGCCATCAATGAGTTCGAGATATGTTAGATTCAGGTGCTCAAATCATTTAATGTGAGATTCGAATTTATTGGCAAATAAATTAAGAAACGGAACGACTCAAATTCTCGTAAGTTTGTCAACTATACTTTTTTGTAACGAAACAAAAATTTGATATTATCATTTGAACTAAAACATTGGTTTTTCTAAATTAAAAATACGATTGGTATTATACGTCACTTCAACAATATATCGCTAACTGCGTCGTTGTCCTTTTTTTTTTTTTTTTTATTTTTCTATCAGCAACAAAAGATAGATGCTGGAGAGTTTCACAGAACAATCTGCCACCACGTATTTCTCGACGGTAAACACTTTGCTAGAAGGCTGGAGTGATTAACAGGCCAGTAGATGCTCCCCTGTTCGCATGGAATGTACTTTACGTACCGAGTGTGGAACCAAAGTCCGTTGAGTGCGAGAGTCATGTTCTTGTTGTTCGTCTCTGACTGCTCTCCCGCTGGAATAGCCATCTTCCCACACGAAAGGACGTTCACGATGACCTCTGTGGTTTAACCTGTATCTACAAATCCGTTCTCCGCATCTCTTCACCTCTTCTTCTTCTTCTTCATTCCTTTCCCTTTCCCTTCCCTTAATGTCCAGCTGATTCCGTTCAGGTTTGTGCACAAAAGTACGAAAGCGCAGAACACGAAATACTCTGATCTCATTTTTTCGATCATTCGAGCTTCAAATCTGGTCACGGTTGAGAACAATAAATACAAATTATTTGAATGACCACATTCTTCTGAGAATCGAAGGTCGATGAGTCTTTGGAAATTTGAGACTGTGGTAACCATGAAATATTTCGAATTTTCGAAAATATTTCGAAACGCGAAGTGCGGAAATATTCTGACAGCTATTAATCGGCTGGGCAAAATTTTTTATTCCATAATCATGTCTCCAAGCGCTGAAAGCAGCATTATATTCTTGAGAGGTTTAATTTCTGTACCTTTCGAGATTAATACTACATAAAAGACGACCTTCTGGAAATTTATCTTCATCGCTCTTTCCTCGGAGAGTAGGATTTCGGACCTTTTCTGAAGGCTTCTTTTTTAATTCTGATTTACAGAGAAGCATTCGTCGACGATGTTTTCTTGGAAAAAAAAAAAAAAACTAAGAACTTGAACCATTCCGTTTCCGAGGAAAAGTTATATAAAGCGTAAACTATTGCATTGAATATAAAAAAAACGTGGTTGTATTTGAAATTTCAAACTTTGAGCGTTTCCGGCGAAAATTTATGTTTTTTTTTTTTATCTTCTAAGAGACGCAGTCTCTTTCGCAAACAATATCCAAGTTTTCAAACGTTGATCATTTAGTTTTTATAAGTCACTGTGACGAGACTACTAACTTGGTTTGTGTTTTTTTTTTCAGTCTGTTATTCTCATTCAAAGTAGTTGTTTATTGGATTTGTTAAATATCAATAAAATTTAGGATATATAATATAGTGGTAAATTCTTTTACCCAGTAGGAAACGCCGTACAATTTTTTTCTCACATAACGACCAATATCCAGTAATACTATTTGGGCCGTTAATTCCCTCGCCATTTGAAGAGCTTTGTTGCCGTATGAAAGACCCCTCGGTTTAGTTGCCGAAGGGTAAAAAAAAAAAGCAAGAAAAAAAAACATCATAGGGTGGAAAACAGCAGAAAGGGTGAAAGAAGAAAACACAGTGCTCTTGATCTTATTAGCTTTGGTGGCGTTTCTTACTCGTTTTTTTTTTCTCTCGACCCTTCACGTTTTTCGAGAGTGGTTCTACCCGTCTTTTCTATTCGAGAGTAACGTTAACAAGATGTTTGTCGTAATGAAGTGAGAAAAATTGATTAGCTTTGAGCAGCAACGGCTTTTTTACTCAACCTTTTTCCACTACCGTTCTCCCGGTTCATGAATTTTTTTTCTTCAATCGTTTTTACCTTGGTATCTTCTCGTTGATCGTTATTTTCGATGATTTTTCGAAGAGTGAAATTTTCGTACGACGTTCTATGCGAATTCGAAGAAAACTCGGTAGTGACGAATAACGAAAGAAAGCTTGTTTATTTCTATAAATATCAAGAGTCATTCGTTCTGAATCTAAACAGATATAGGATCATACCCTATTCGATAAACTTTCAACATAATCAAATCGGACAAGTCAATCGGTAAATGATCAATAAATAAATTTAACGATGTTTATTGATAGGACTAATCCGACGTCATTAACTGCGTTTTTAATGCACAAATACCCAGCCCTCGACGAAACCTTTAATAATGGAAAAGCATAATTGTCGACCTTTTCGTGTACAATCTTATGCAACATTGGTTCTGTGAATTTTTGCATTATTTTCTATACAATTCTAGCAGAATAAGCTCTAAGAGAAGGCGCTTGAATGTATTCATGAAAAAAGTAATCCATGACAGTTCGTGGCCGGACTGTACGTATTACTAACAAAATCTTTTACACTTGGGGCTGCACCAAATACATTATCGAATTATCGATAACGCAAACGTCGATATACAGTCATGGCGACTTTCAATGTATGGTTTCCATTATCTCGTAATAGAATATCTATATAGATCCTTCCTTCTTTCTTTTCGATACTTTCGATCGTCTACTAAAGCGGTTTCTATTCTCTTCTTCTGACGGAGTCTTATCGATCTTATCGCCATACTGTATTGCGCTGTGGGGTATCGCGTATTCGTAGACGAATTTAATGCATTACTTGGGTGCGGTATTCTATTTTACAAATATAGTATCCCCGATAAAGTAACCAATGAACTGGAGTAGTTTGCGATTTCCTGATCTTTTGAAAAAATGCAAGTGGCGGGACTTGTCAACCATTTTTAAACTCATCATCCTTTCTATATTCATGCATTATACGGTATCGCATTTGAACGAGGGCCAAAAGAATATGTAGGAAAGGCTGGCCGATACGCAGGCCGCTCTATTTCCAATGAGGTTTAGTTGTTCCCTCGGAAAAACTGCCTCCAGCACAGCGATCGATATGCGAGCTGGTTCACGGATAAGCTGTCGTCCAACCAAATATTGACCTCATCGAAACTCGAGAGCCTGCTTAACTTGAAATATTGTTAGAGCCCAAATCATTTCTCTTCACAATTTATGTATTGTATTTTATGTTAACCAGGCAATCGCAATAATTTTTAGTAGCGTGCACGATCAGAAAATAATTTGAATCAAAAGAATTTTAGTTTTTATTTTCTTTTTAAAATAAAGATTATTGATGATGCTTTTTATAGTGCAATGATTTATATTACGTTTTTGTACAGAAACGAGTGAGCCATTTAACTGAAAGTATCATTAATCTTCCATTATTCGCAACGATTATATCGTCTCAGCTTTGTCATATTTATGATAAAGCATTGAACTATTTTTTTCAAGATTCATAAATTATGAAATTTTTACATTTTTAATTCTATCTTATCAATTTTTATTGATTTTAAAGGATTCCGAGCGGAGAACAAGTTGAATGGTTAATAATATCAATACGATTTTACGATAATTTGGTAAATTCAGAGATGATTGATCTCTATTTTTCATTCTTATTAATGAGAAGAGTTTTGAATAATAAGAAGAAAAAATCATACGCGACATTATTTTACGAAAAGATTTATTCAATACACTTTTATATTTATTATCTTCTTACGTCAATTCTGTTTCAATGATCAATCTCGACTGACCCTTTTTTTATTTATTGAAATGTTCTTATTATCTTTGTGTCCAATTTTACATCCTACAATAAATTCATTGAAAATCGTGTATCACGTGTATCGTTCATAGTGTATTCTTATCGTATGGAAATGAACATTCAATATTGTTCGTCGATTGACATTTCGATCAATAATTCAATCGTTTGCTGTATTGATACAATTTTATTGGATCATCTCATCATACAATTTTCACGTCAAATACAACCGAATCAATGAAGAAAAAAAATCATTTACTCGAAAAAAAAACTTTCATTTACCTATTAAAATTTTCTCGTCGGTTAGATTTTTTTTCAAATCCATTCTCATTGGAAAGAAAAAACCAGTTTTGCGGTATCATTCCCGATGTATAATTATCATGCGCAATGGCAATAATTTTATTCGTAAATTTTCAGTAAGAAGTTTCAGAGTTCCAGGCAAAATGTTTATAGAGATAGTAGAAATTCGAAGCGAACTGTAAAGTGTTTACAGAGGCCATAGCGAACGACCGGTATTTATTTATTTACGAATATATAAAACAACGTTTATAAAACTTTACTGAAACGGGGTTTCAACCGCCTGCTATACCACACCCATCTTGAGAGAGGGCACATGCAATTAAGTTTTATATCTGCTCAACTAATGGAGTGCCATTTTTCAAATATGTTGATAGTCTTTTGTAAAGCACTTATAGCCTTGAGGTTAATTAGACGATTTGAGTGGAAAATGTGATCTATAAATAGCGTGAAAACTGCAAGAGTCATGATGAGTTATATTCCTTATCGGAATCTATGCTATCGCCTTTAAAAATGGCACTGCGATTCGCGAATACGATAAAATTGTTAAAAATAGATTGATGAATATTGATGACTGTAGAGATTTGTCATGAAATTTCTTACATACATAACGATGTGGTCGTCAGTATAGCTGTTGCAATTAAGCTAATGCACTCGCGGATATACCCTCACGTTGGTTATCTTCCAAATGGCCAAGGGGGTTATTAACTACGAGCAGTACAAGCTATGAGAGAGATGACAGATACAACCCCAGGCACCTCTGGCCTGGAACCGTGTACTCCTGTGCGAATTCGCCTGTATATATATCTGCGATCCTTGATGATACCGTCTTCCTCTTCCACCTCGCTCTGTCTCTCATCTCTACTTCCACTAGATTGTTGGCCACTGAGATGTCACATCTTGCAATTGATCCCCACGAGCGAGCAGGATATCAACGACATCTTCCATACATACCTGCAACAACGGTTGAGCTCTGATGAGGATTGGGATAATTATAGAGCACGAATAGTTCCAGGCCAAAAATATATATAACGACATCTTACAGAAATAGCAAAAAAATAAATAAAAACATTACCTTTTTCTGTATGAAATTGTTTTCTCACTCCGTTGTCAATGATTCCATCACATTTATTATCTACCATCGTAGTGAATCAACTATAGTTCGAAAAATTAGGCTTACATTGACCTGTCAACAACGGTGTACCCTGATAACCAAATTTTTCTAAGCTCATTAGCATCCGTTTCATATGGTTCATTCATCGGTGAATAAATCGCTCTGATATCAGTAATATATTTGTTTATTGATTCTACGATATCGCCGTACGGCGAGCCCTTCCCTATCTCTTTCCTATCACTTACTCTCAATCGTATACAATTATTTACACCCCATACGAACCAGGTTACGAAATAACTTTAGCAACCTCCCACAGTGCCCACTATTCGAGGGGAATCTCCTATGCGTCGCCCGCCGCGTCGTCGATGTTCTCGCGTTCGCCGTAATAGAACCACTGATTTACTGCGATTGCACCACACGCTGCACCCGAGTCGTCTATCGTTCCCGGAGAAGACGCGGGAGACCCCTTTCCTCTTGGAATTAGTTCGAATATACATACCGATTTATACATATATCTATGTATACACACACAAATATATCTAAGTATATACATACATATTACTGTTGAATTCTCGACTAACGGAACTCGCTGAGAACGGTATAAGAAATGGAGGGAAGGATTTGTCGATCGAGTAAAATCACGAAAAATGTGTTTCAGATTTTCGCGAATTCCCCCCGATACACTTGCAAAGCTGTTATATCAATGATCTGGGACAGGCAAAAAAAAAAAGCACAAATGCTATCGTGCTCTTGGAGAGTTGCCCCTTCGATTTCTAAACTCAATCCTCGTATGCTCTCTCGATAACAAGAAGGGGATCGTAATAATACTTCGTTCCTATATATCCAACGAAGCGAAAGAATTGAAAAATATCGTTTCACATATATTTTTCCACACGCCTGTCCACCTTCTACATGCCCTTTTCCCCAATATCCACTCTATTTCGTACGATTTCGTGTAGCTCTACTGTATATACTTCATAGAAAAAGTGTCTTGAGAATAATATTTCGCAATGGTGAAAAATCATCCAGGGAAATTCGCAAATTGTCGATCGAAAAATACTTCACATCTTGATAAAACTAGCTTCGAGATTTCAGATCGGCGCTGAATGTAAGAATTTTCATTTCCAAAAGAATTCACTGCACTGGTATTATCAGGGTGAAAAGTACTTTCGTGCTCGTGAAGAGTAGAGATTTTCATGAACAGAACGAAAAATTGATAAAGACGAAATGAAATACGACCCAGGGACTCCAACTTCACATTACCAAGTAACAAACAATATCAAGACTAATTTTTAAGTAACATTTATTTTCCAGTATCACATTTTCGAGAGCGTATAACTAAATCAATTTAGTTCAACTTTTTGAACACGAAAAAGAAGTAAATTTTTTTAACATTTTTTTTTACATGTTCATTATCTTGTCATTTTTCTGAAAAATTTAAATCCCCCTTCGATAGGCCTCTTGCGGTGACCACTGTGTTGTTTTGTATACCTGTGACGTAGCCATTGTCGACTGCTTGGTATCGTTTTTTGAAGTCGTTCATCACAAACTCTAGTGTCCAACACGTTACGTTGTTCCACTTTTGAAAAACCCCAAACGTATCTATGTTTTTGTGCTTGTTAACCCACCATTAAGACTATGCTAACTTGAAACGTTAGAGATTAAGATGATTCTCAAAATCATTCTGTTTAGAATAAATGATGAATTGAATCAGGTATGAGATTGTTGTGCAGGTTGAATTACGAAGCTTCTCGCGAGAGGAAATCGTGTCAAGACTTCGTATCTGCACGAAACACTCATCTAATTCATATTCAGAATTTTCATTGGATCTTGAATCGGAGGTAACGTAACTTCGAGTGCTTTGCACGTGTTATAAGTTTCCTATACTTGAATACACCAAAGGAATCACATATATATCGATAAATAAACGTGTGTGTATGCATAGACAGACTAACACTTACGCAATACATTTAACGTACATCCAGCAATACCAGTTCGTATATTTACTGAGCTGTGAAAGCTACGTGTATACCCTTCCGACGAGCTTGACAATTTATGCATACATCGGTCGTAATGCTCCAAGGTACACTTTATGCTGATCCTCTTATCCCCCAACGTCAAGGCTCAACCGCCTTTGCACTGTCATATTAGGCACGATACTAAGACCTTTTCAACCTCCTTTTATCATTGTCATAATCATAAAGTACTTTTTGCTAAACTATAAAACGAATATAGTTTTGGTCAAGAGCAGTGAGCCATTTTAAATTCCACAGCTTTCCCATCCGATGTAAAACGAATGAGGTGAGGACACTGTTCAAGCTATCAAGCTTCCTTCAAATCAAATTGCTCTTCGATTTTGTGATCCATTACTTTACCGCAGCGCTCGTTGTCTTTCATTCGTTTGCTTCAACGATTTTACGAAGGAGCTTCATAAGCTTAGGCTGACATACATACGTAAGAGAACCGAGATCCTTTCATTGTTTCACTACCTCCGAATACAAAGAAAAACGAGATAAGGAGTCAGAGGAAAAGAATAAGAATGAGGAGAAGAAGAAGTAAAGAAAGAAAGAGGAGTAACCATTCTCAATCGCCCGTGGTCACGGCAAAATTGCCAGTAAGATGATCGGTTGTGATCGGAACAACAGCGAGAGTATAAGATTGAACGCTGAAGGAAATAGAATTGGGATAAAGTGAGTCGTAAACGATCCGACTGAGCATTTCATTGCAGCAGTAAAATCAAGAAACTGCGTGTGCTCGCGAGTCTGATACTCCAGTGCCTCGTGTTATGCGATTATTCCTTCTCTTTTTTTTTCCTCTTTGCGTCTCTCTTCGCTTCGATTTCTCTCTGTCTTTCATAGATCAAGATCTTTACTAAAAGCTAGAGACACCGCAAAGCTTTCCGTGCAAGTTCGTTTCGGACCCAGTCATGGAGCAGCAGCTACGAGACATTAACATCCACTAGAGTCGATTGCTGTTCACCAACAAATGTTCTAGGAATCTCTGATCCGCCGACTCCATTCAGTACTCGGTTGCTTCAGAATGCTCACGTATAGATACCTATATAGAAGCTTGTACATGGATAACTCGATTGTGGCTCTACAAACGGACGTAACCAATGCACCTTAATATGTAAAGTGAAATGGTTTACGCCCTTTTGATTTTCTAGCACTCGACAAACATGTACACCTGCCGAATATCTACTCGGAGAATACCATGACACAACATATACACCGAATGGATGACGCATCCAAGATCCTACAGAGACCAAGAGTTTAATACCGGCTCGCTCGCCCTATTGCCTATTCGTAGCTCAGGTTTCGTGCCCTCTAGTAGATATTCTTGGTCGTTGGGACTCAGGATGACCGAAGGATACTCGCGAGTAAATACCAGTCCGGCAATTTAGGATGTGTGCTGTATTCCGAAATGCGATTGCCGCGGGCTAACCAACCGCATAAGCGCCTCTTCGAACCAAACTCGAGAATTCTCTTCTCAAGAGAGAGGAGAAACACCACTTCAAATCTCGCTATATATCTATCTTAGGTAAATATCTATAGTTATATCGTGTCTCGTATAAGTTGCGATACTACCGTTGCACGACTTACCGCTCGCAGGATTATACCAAAGTACGTTGCGCAACGAGAGTTCTAAGATCACTCGTCTGATCCTGATTTGCGGTGAAGAGAGGCCAAGTGAGTGCACCGAGAGTGAAGAAGCGGTGCACACTTGTAGTGTCTCCTTTGGAGGGAATTAAATCGAACGGGATTACCACCAGCAAATTGCCAAACAACTTGGAAAGTTTCGTTGCCCTGGTGATTTCAAAGGAACGAATTGAACGTGCATACAGCAAGAAACAAAGCCCATTTTCGGGGACAAAGCTCCAAAGATCAATGATAGTTCCACCGCATGTTTCGCACACGTAAAAATAATCGTTTTTTTTCATGCTTAACCATATCCATGATCTCTCACCGATATTACTCAAATACCCTCAATTCATTGACTTCTATTTATCATAAAACAAAGATTTCGCAATTGGCTTTTTATCGAGATACCATTGAGCCCGATTCTACTCTTCACGAATGCCACTAAATGCGAAGCTGATTCTCGGAAAGTTTTTCCGCGACAGTAGCACCGAAAAGTTTTTATCTGGCTCTAGGATCGAGTGCTTTGCTCTAGAGCTTTTGTTCCTACTTAAGAAAAAACGATCTTAGTAACAATCAAAATAGTATCTAGGACAATATTATTTTACACGTTTTGGTATTATAAAATATTAGACGGAGAGACTTAGAACTGAACTAAGCAATAATAGAAATGGCGAGTACAACTTCGAACTCGCGTCACGGTTGCTAAACACGATGGAAGATTTTTTGAAACAAAAAAAGAAAACATTTTATGAAAATTTGTGAATCGTTTGATGACATTCACAAAAAATTTTTGAATGTCCCTCGTTTCTGTTACCGCGCACTACTTTTTCAATTTTATTCTTCTTCTCATATAGGTTTTCTCATAGATATATTAATAACTGATACGAACAATTTTGGTGATAATGAATTTCAGAAGCGTGATAGAATATTTGTATTTTATGATTTTAGGCATATTTACGGTGATGTGTTACAACGTACTTTGCGATAAGTATGCGACCCGACAGATGTACGGTTATTGTCCAAG
This sequence comes from Campoplex capitator, assembly GCA_037576405.1. Classification (NCBI taxonomy): domain Eukaryota; kingdom Metazoa; phylum Arthropoda; class Insecta; order Hymenoptera; family Ichneumonidae; genus Campoplex; species Campoplex capitator. The sequence continues at coordinate 10,306,658 of JARBWI010000009.1, read as the reverse complement.
CTGGGCCCTCGACTGGGAGTATCGGAAAAAAGGGATACTCGACGAAATACGTCATTACGCGGCTGATCTTATCAGTCTTCAGGAAGTCGAGACTGATCAATTTTACAATTTCTTCCTGCCGGAACTAAAGCATGACGGTTATGACGGGATTTTCTCGCCCAAGTCCCGGGCGAAGACGATGGCTGAGAACGACCGCAAATACGTCGATGGATGCGCCATTTTCTATAGAACAGCCAAGTAAGTGAACATACAAACGGTCTTATGCTTGCAAACGTTTCCTCGCCCTTTCTTCCTTATCTCGCTCTACAATTCTCTTTTATTTCTTTCGAATGGTTTTTTTTTTCTTCTCTTTTTCGTACACTCTCCGATAACCTTTATAGCACTATGTGGTATCGCCTAGTTCGCGGTTTCTCACTCCATTCCTTTTTTTTATTCGCCTCTGGCGTCTCTCTGTACTTGTCGTTGAACGATATTCGCATCGAGAGAATGAGAGACTCGGTGGTGCAGAAGGTCGCAAAGAGAGAAAAAAAAAAGAAAGAAAAAAAAAAGAGAGAAACAGTAGAACTGAGCAAAGACTCGAAAGAAGAAAAGGGCGAACAGACTCGTAGAGTCCCTCGGGGCGTTCTGCGTTCACGATCGATTCGGAAAAAAGGCTTCATCACTCTCAGCCACAAGTATAGACGACGATGCCAGTAGTTTGAGGTTTTGTACGAGAACGCCAGCTAAATTCTTGGTGTCTAGCATTTCCCGCTCATTCATTTCTCACAGCTTATATCTTCTCATATTTATATTTTTACTAGCTCGCAATAAAAGCGAACATCACCACGAAACAATTTACACAGGCTACGTCATGAGAAATTTAATTTTTTTTTTTTTTCAATGATTTACCACCAACCCGAGGCAGCCACACTGCTGTGCTTTGTGTAAAACATCAATCACGAGGCCGACGATAAGATACCTGAAAATTAAAGATACATGGCCGCCATATACCTGAAAATGACCTCTCAAAAGATCGCAGAAATGGCCACCTCAAGAAAAACAAAAAATCTGACAACATCACCCTTCAACAATTGCTCATTCGTAAACAGCTCTTATCGCTCAGAGCAGACTTGTTGACTCAGTTCCATACGGTTTTGTCGAGAGAACAATGAACCCTACAACAATATCGATTTTGTGCTCAGTGTCGCAGGGGTGTTTTCCGCGTCAGCAGGTGCAAGATCATTGCGTATACTGTTCTGAAAGCCCATTATCCTGACGTATAGTGGATGAAGCGGTGCAAGTACTTGACGCCTATATTTATATACGATTGAAGATAGCAAGCTGGCAAGTATACTTGCACGCAATCGCGTTTCTTTGTCGCGGTTCCTATTTAAGTATGTCCTCCGGTGAGGTTGGCTTCTGGGATAAGGCTGTTTCACCAGGAGTATATATCCCTCCTATCTGCGACATATCGCGCTCTATTAATGTCTCGTAAAGTATATATCTCCATAACGAGCAGTGGCCCCTCAGAAAAAGTAACCATTAGAGATAACAACGTTTAGTGTCGCATGCCCAGTTAGAAGCGACGAATGAGCGTATTTTCCGTTTATACTCTTGCGAGCTATTCTTATTTGCAAGGGTGAATATAGCGCGAGTGTATTCATTAAACAAAAACAAAAAACAAAAAATAACGGACTCCAACGAAAATTTCACACTGGTTTTAAATGAAAAAGTTGATGAAAAGCGTGAAAACAATGTGTTCAAATTTACTTTGTAAACTTTCAGTGTTCTCTGTCTGAAAGCGGAAGAATTCAATATTTTTAAAAGCTCTCGGTCGTTTCACATAAATTCTTAACTAAAAAGGATGGAAAGAACATCTATACACAGACTTTTTTTTTTTTTTTCGTCGATAGTAAGAAATGGGCGAGAGGAAGGAGAGACCACGAATTCAGGATGAGCTCAAACTCACCAGGAGTTCAATTTCCGCCTTTCCTTCTTCTGCTTCTCGTTCCTCCTTTTTCTTCAACTTTCCTGCTAGAACAGCAGTAGACTCGAAATATATACATATATATGTATACACCTCCATATATAACCCCACAGACACAGTAGCTCTCGCACTCAGCCCAAACGTCTTGGCTTTCAAGGCGTGCACGTGGCGATTGCAATTACCAATCGCCACTTTTAAATCGGAAACTGCAGTTAACGTTCCCCAAGTTACCGGAGACTTTTCCACTCCTTCAATGTTCATTCGAGTCCATGGTACTACACATTATATAGATATAATTCGTTCTCTATGTCCCGTAATTGCTGAAAGAAACGACCAGAATTCTCAATACCCCAGAGTGTATTGACCGAATAGCTTCTAACCTGATTCTCTTGAAGCACGATCTACGGTTATGATCTTTTGTCCGTCTCGGATGAATTATATATCTAATACCGAAGAATCGATCCTTACGTCTATGAAGACGAAGAATTATTAAATTTTTCAAAAAATAAACAAATCTCGATGACGGTTACAAAGCTTCGGTTTAAACTAAAAGAGAAATGTTACTGAAACTACGGATTCAGTCATTTCGTTAACAGTTTTTAACTCAATTTTTTGACTGTCCAATTGATTTTTTATCATTGAAGCTCGTCCGAAGTGGTTATCAATATTTATATGTCACACGAATACTTGGAATAACTGGCATATTACTGAACTTTTTATTTCATTGATAATAATCATATTTATCTCATTTTTCAATACTGAACTCATCCAATATATCTGAATTGCATACTACGATTCGTCCGATCGATTTTTCACGTAACCGGCATCATTTCTGAATCTTCAAAACTTGATATCTACCATATGAAACTTATTTGACGAAACTTTTCCATTACATCAATATTGTGTGTTTGATTCACTACAAACTAAAGAAAAATATAGAAACTACTTGTGTATATATATATACATATATTGTGCCCACGCAAAAGTGTTCAAAGCCCACAGCAAACAGATGCATAAAGTTTCACGTTGGATATGAAATGCCTACGTCGACGTCTCTTGGATTCCGATACTTTGATCTCACTCCTGTGAGCGAAATGGAGCGAAACGTTTATGCTGCTTTCGAGTTTGGTAACTCAAACTAGAAACTTTCGAATATATAGATATATATTATATACTTGTATATGTATATGTATATATTGACGAGAATATGTATATTAAAAGAGCAGATGGTTCTCTTCGTACGAAAGCAGTAACATAACCAACTAAAACACGTAGATATATATTCCATGCGGTGATCTTCTCCTTTACGTCTTCTCCATTTTCTTCACGCTACGAAAATCGGCATTTCCATGCCAATTCGTCACATTATTCGAGCTCGATAACCAACCAATAAATAAATCTTTAATGCTCCTTTTCCGAAGTGTTCATGGCCAATTTGATATAGAGGTGCCAACATAACACGTATAAACAGAACATTTGTTATGGGAAAAAAATAAAATAAAAGTAAAATATATCGCCAACTCGGCGGGACGTATGTATGCATCTTTATCATGCTTATTTATACGAGGCTGAGAACACCATGTTTTCTCAGGATATTCAGAAGAAGAGAAAAAAGATATTTCTTTATTCAAATATTCGATGCTTCGTAAAAATGTTTTGATTGATTCGATAAGATGATTCGGACAACCTGAATCTTTTGATAAAGATTCAAACAACTGGTTGATATTCTGAAAATAGAAAAATTTATATTCGACGTTTATTTGGATCAAGAAAAATTTGAAAAGTTTCAAACAGAATTCTTTTCACGGCATGTCTTGCAGCGATTTTATTTTTTTTTTTTCTTCAGAATACACTTCGTTTCAGACCATTTGATCCTCATAAAAACTGCGAAAACGTATATTGCGCGAAATTCCTTTTCTTCATTCATTTCGGATATGCCAATCACGCGATATTTATTTCACGCTTAGAAAAAATGTTTGATGAAAATATGCTTCTTCTCGAAAACATGCCGGAACGCACAGACATTCGTTATCCATATTGACGCACTTGCACGAATAAATGTAATCGCATCGATGCACAGAGTTTCATCGGCGGATCCACGAACTTTTTTTCTCGCAGCGACAAAACGATGCCGATTATACAGTGGACATATTACGCGAACGAAATCTAAGGGTGCATTATAAAATTCCCCAAAGTGCTAAACCAGCGGGTTTTGCTCCAGATTTATCGCGCCAACTTTTATGACACAGCTGTTAACTCCCTGAAGCGTTATAAGTGTTCCTGTCAGCTTCCTCTTTCCCGATTTCTCGCACACTATGCCTTTCGTGATGTGCTTGCTTTATTATATTTACGTCGGAGTCTACTTCTCTCGTAAACCCTGAAGCATTTAGTTTGCAAATTGAACACTGTAAACGTCGACGAATTAATTGTTCAGCGTAAAAAACTTTTTACATAACGCCTCTATTGCAATCACTTTACCTGCATTAATCACTCGATATAACTTTTTTTTTCATACAATAAAATCTGTCAGAATTTCATGGTTCCAACAATATTACAAAATTTCCACAAAACTGACCCGATTGCTGAGCAAAATCTCGTCAAGTAGGTCGCCAAATGTCACCGAAAGTATAGAAAACTCAAGTACAAATTTCTGGTATATTTCTCGTTATAATTTCTAGATGAAAATTTATCCGTATGTTTTCATGCATTCGTGGCAAAATGAAAAAAAAAAAAAAATTTCAGACCAATCGATCATGAACCAAATTTTCTTCTAACGTTTTTAGTCATTATAAAATGATGTGTGATATTAAAAAAGGGCTTCGAGTGTGGAATTCAATATGACAAAAGTATGAATGAAACGACTACAATAAAAATGAATCTTTCTAGGTTCGAAAAGTACTTTTAGCACTCTTATAAAATTCAGTTGGAAGAAATTGTATAAATAAGACAAGCCGTTATCGCATCTCTTGAATTATTTTCAACAACCACGCACTGTAGACAGTGTAGTTCCCGGGTTTGGAGCGTGCTTCATTCTCCTGCTTTTTATTCCTTTCCATTATTATATTTCGGTAGTTATTTTTTTTGTTCATCTGTCAGTTATTATTGCTTTTGGTGTTTGCGTTCCTAGATATTTTTCTGAGAACAATTTTTTCATCGAGTTATTATGACGCTCCGGAGATACCAAATTTGTCCTAAGAAATGATCGTTGCTCTCGTTTAAGAAACTGATGAAAAAGGGACGTGGAATTGGCTAATGCACAAGCTTCACAAATTTTTACTAGAGAAGAATTTGCGCAGAAGAATTTCAGTATTAAAGTTTCCCTCAGTGAAATCTTTTTTTTTTCTTTTGGATATATAACTTGCGCGTTATTTTCGTTACTATAGATATAGTTTGGCAATAAAAAATAACATTTTTTTTCTTATTTCAAATATTTTGTGTCTTGTCGCTTTCATAAATTGAGAAAATGTGTTTTTGAGAAAACTGCGTTCAAAATTTCTGTCTTGTCGTATCACACGCGTATTAAAAAATATATTCCAAACAAAAGACATTGTAAAAATAAAGCTCGTACATAAACTATTTAAAGAATATATATATATATATTTCGAAGATGTTTGGCAGATAGGATGACAAAAGACAAATCAAATTCGTAGCATTTCTACTGCGCCTCGACCACGTTCGCTCTATCGCGAATGATTTTTTATCAATTCGCTTGAGCTCGCATGAGAAAAGGCGAGAGCTGAAGATGATAGCTCTCGTGTGCTGGTTTCGAAGGGAAAAGGCCGTGCTGGCAGGACTCTTGCAAGGGAAAAGTACTTTTGGACTTACGTGCCACACATCGCAAAACGAGATTGTATTCCACATGTAGTACGTGATACGCCTGCTTGCTCAGACAATTTTTTTTCTTTTTTCATTCTTTTTTTTTTTTATTTCTTGAAACTAGATCTCGTGCGAAAACCTCGAGGGCTCGGGATATACATTTATATATCAATATCGAATGGTTTGAGAGAGCTTTTTCCGGAGCGAAAATACCTTATTCCTATAGGTCGAGAGCGACGCTTGACGTTGCAAATATTTTCCCAAACTGCTCGATCGCATCACCATCTTCGTACCATTTATGCATGTCAATATCCTATATATATCAGCATACTATTCAACTTAACGTATCATGAAAAATTCAATGTTAACTATATTTATATTTTGCCTGACTGAATACATGTATACATATGTATGTACTATACATTTATCCCTCGAATATCCGCAAGAATATCCGATCGTTTCGTATGATAACATACATTCACGTTATATATACCTATTTGAATTGCGTGCATCGTATTTTTCCAGATTCACTCTGATAAAAGATCATCTTGTGGAATTCAATCAATTGGCAATGGCAAATGCAGAAGGTTCGGACAATATGTTGAACAGAGTAATGCCGAAGGACAATATCGGTCTTGCTGCTCTTTTAAAAACCACCGAAGCTGCATGGGACAATGGTAAGTCAATTTGCTTTCTCAGCTTTGAATATTCACAGTATAGCATTTCATGTTTTGAGTCAACAAAATGTGTGCTCGTAATAATTTTATCATGTTTTGAATGAAAAATCATAAGTTTCTAAATAAACTTGGAAATTAAACAGATAATTTTATAATCACTGCTATTATGCTGGTCGATAATTTTTTTGAGAAAGCTATAATTCCCAGACGTTGAGGCACAATAACTCGATGAACTTTGAAAAGTAAAAAGTTCATTAATTGTTGAACTATTGAACAATAATAATTGATCACAATCGTTCAAGTTTGAATCGATGAACCAGAAGCGCCGACATTTTTTTGTGCATCGTTTAAAAAAAAAAAAAAAATCAAATAAAAAATAAAACGCTCGCGATAACGACGACGAGTTTCGTGCGCGCCTGAAAACTAAACTTCATCGATAATCTCGACACTCATTAAACTGCTTATTCCTGCTCGCGTCGTTATATCTATATGTAAAGCCCCCTATTTCCTGCCCCGAATTCACCATAGAATTTACTTCGACACGGAACAATGAAAGTTCTATCGGAAACGAGGAAAAGAAAAGCAAAAAGCAAAAAAAAAAGAAAAGTAAAAGTAGTTTTAAAATAAGAAAGAAAGAAGAGCTCCAGAGGAATGGGAAGAAGTAAGAGAAGACGAAGATTAAGAGGACCAAGGGGACAAAAGTACGATAAGAAGAAAAAGCGAAAAAGATAACCGAGCATAGACGGAGAGAGAGAGAGAGAGAGAGAAAGTAAAAGAAGGTACTCGATAAATTTTCACTGGATTCGGTGACCCACATTGCTGCTGTAGCACTCCTATCGATTCGCAAAACAATTTACCTCGTCGAAGACAAATGTTCAGAAAATCTTGATCGATAACATCCTTTCCAAGACTACAATAACATAACAATATACATAAATATCCAAGTGTTTTATCCGGTGAAAAGAAACTATTGGAAGAGTTATTACTTATCGATTATCAACGCATTTCAACGTCTCGAAGACTGAAGAACTTGAATATTGTTGAAATATCAAAGTTTTCTTTAATCCTTGATTGTATGCAAAAATCCCATTGATCAATACACAGTCTTGACGTCACAAAATGATGATCAATGATACAAGAAATAAATTTTAAAACCTGCGATCCAGGTGTATCTCTGAGTATAAGAAATAAAAATGCAATTAAGAATAAACTTCAGCCATGAATTACCGTTGAAACTCATTCATTCATTCGGAGCTCGATTAATATTTCATATTCGTTCCAGACCGACATTTGATTCGATTGATATTTTCTGTTCTTTTATTACTCCTATTATTATATTTCTGATATAGAAGGAAAAAAGGTCTCTTATATAATTTCGATTTTCTCCATACACAGAATGTTATCGATTGAGCTAAAAGAATGAAGAAAAAAAATAAGCCCGAGACTAATTCCGTGAGGCATCAAAAATTGTTGCGAAAATTCTTCGCGACGACACTTTACTATGATTGACCATTCGGCGGTCCTGGAAGTAGCTCGAAAAAAATTTTTATGTGAGCGTCGCAGTCAACTCAAACGCGCAACAATCTATTTTCAATCTGTTTTCATGACTAACCTCGTAGAAAAAAAAAAAAAATGCTCGATATCTTTCGTGTCAAAAATTTCATGCTCCAAAGGATCGGTCCAGTGCATTTCTGCTCTATTACCAAACGCTTCCGACGTGTGCACCGTAGAAGTGCGCGTGTTTGCCAAATTTATTGAAAAAAAGACTCAACGAGCGTGTGTGTGTGTTTTTTTTTTATTTCAGAATATTTTTTCTTTATCAAAAACGATATTAAGGAGTTTCGGTACAAAAGGCAAAATGTTAAGAAATTAATTAAATTTGGTGATAATGTTCTTAAACATCAAGTACGAAAACACAAATTTTTTCTAAATTTTCTTCTACTTAGTTCTCGAGTAATTATGCATTAAAGCAGATTTCTTATGCCCGAAGTGTATACCTATATATATGGAAAGGCTATGCTTATACACGTGAACTTTAGTCTTCAATGACTCGATAACTGTGTAGAAGAAAAATCTGAAAAAATTTGTATTGTCAAATTTGGCACTAAAGAATATGTTCACCAAATTTGATAAAATTCTTAACTTTTTGACAATTTTTTGTGTTTTTAACATGGTTCAGCATGGCAACATTGTATCGCCTGTACCGAAACTCCTTAAGCTTTCCGATTTGTAATTCCTCCCAGAACTTTCGTCCACCGATCATTCAACATGAAGCACCCTATATATATATAAATATAACGTTCCGTATAGACACATATTTATATATAATTCGCGTTAAAGCAGCCGCGAAAGACGAAAGAAAATAGGGTTAAGAAAAAGTGGACAATAATTTCGCGCCAAGTTGGTATGGTTAACGAGCGACGGGATACGCGTATCTGTAATTCAAGCCAATTAACGCGCAATCGTGCGTAATTGATGGGGATGCTGGAAGAGGCTATAGTTGCATAGTGGCACGCAACGCGTGCACTCTGAGCTCACTTGAGGTCTGTGTAATAAATTTGTGTATCTATGTTATATATATACTGAGAAGAAGAAAAAACAAAATGAAAACAGGAAAAAAAAAAAAAGAACAACACAAAACAAAACAAAACATTTCTGCACAAGCTGACTGCGTGCCCTGTAAAATCTCTTCGTGTTTTGCCGCTCGTGTACCGCCGATCTATCCGAACGATTAATATGCTCATTGAAATACGATCGGTGCATTAAGGGTTCGCGGAGCTATGTACACCACTCGATTCGCTCCCGTACTCGACTCAATTATATCTATCGGGTTTTAATCCAAAAGTGCAAAATAAAAAATTACTCTGTTCGAAGATTTAATTACAGGCTTCATCCCGAGTAAAAAAAAAAAAAAAAAATTTATTTTAAATAAATAAAAAAGGCCCTAAAATGAAAATTTATGATTTCCTCATTAGTTTTATTTGAAAGACCGTTAATAACCGATGCTGCATTGAATATTTTCGATCGAGGAATGATCCAGGCATGAAATAAACTGCTGACCTCGTCGATGACTCGGAATATTATCAGGGGAGAGCTGACACGAAGCTAACAAAAAAAATATCCAACTGCCTCGTTATTCGAAATACACAATTGATTTGCCGAATTTTTTTTTTTTTTTTACTTTTAAGGAGTTTCGGTACAAAAAGCAAAATGTTAAGAAATTAATGAAATTTGGTGATAATGTTCTTCAACATCAAGTACGAAAACACAAATTTTTTCAAAATTTTCTTCTACTTATAGTTATCGAGTAATTATGCATTAAAGCAGATTTCTTATGCCCGAAGTGTATACCTATATATATGGAAACGCTATGCTTATACACGTGAACTTTAGTCTTCAATTACTCGATAACTGTGTAGAAGAAAAATCTGAAAAAATTTGTATTGTCAAATTTGGCACTAAACGAATATGTTAATCAAATTTTATAAAATTCTTAACTTTTTGACAATTTTTTGTGTTTTTAACATGGTTTAGCATAGCAACATTGTAACAAGAGACGCGGTAGCGGCTCGACGCCAAGTATTAAAAAAAAAAAAAACTACCGCGTAAAAGGAAAAGCCAGCGCGAGCCCTGTCGCACTCTTATATACGCGAATATGCCAATTTTATGACGTCACAGGATTTTCAAACGGCTCTCACGGAAAAACTATTTCATTAAAAAATCTGATCACCTGTACCGAAACTCCTTAACAAGCCAGAAAATTATTTTTCGATAGAACAAAAGAAATAAACATTCATTTATCAAACGTATACGTAGCGAGGCATCGATATATGGTGTTCGGATGATGATAATAATTATTCTTGAAAACTTCACCTAACGGTAGGTATATATTGATTACAAACGAATTCCTCGCAGACTATACATACGCGTCTGTTGCGGAGTAATCGAGCACACATCGTTAGGAAAAAGTCATTCTGAAAAAAAAGAAGAAAAAAAAATGCGTTCGAAGTTTTGATTTTAATTACTTTGAGTGCAGGCAGGTAATGAATTATTTGCACTCGAGTTGGCTGTACAAATAATTGCTTTTTCATGTTCTCATCGTTTCTCATCGCGCGTATTACAAAGCCCGTATATACATGAACTACATACACACTTAAATATAGCTATAAATAAATTTAGATTTTTAATTGATTGCTCGTGTAATTGGATGCCAAATTAAAAATAAACTTGAAAACAGGTTTTACCGCGATGTCACCAATTTTTTGCGCGTCAGATATGCCGCAAAGTCAGAATCTTATTACTGTTCGTATATCGAAACTATAATTTAATAATGATAACGATGATAATGAAACTAATTGATTAATTGAATTATTGGACTTATATATATGTAACACGTTGAAGAATTGAAATTACACGTTTGGACCTATAATTTTAAGAGAAAAATATTTCCATAAGCGTTGATAATCAAAGAAATAATATTTATCATTCAACACGAAATCACCGCTGATAGAGATCTATATCGTCGATGAAAGTGTTGGGGTGTTCAAACAAAATAAACGAACAAACCGATGAGAAACAACGCTCGCTTGTATTTACAATTTCAGAAAAGTTTTTTACTCAAAGAATTTTTTTTTTCTATTGTAATATTCGCAGTATTCTCATTAAAACTTGATGCATTTTTGTCTAAAAAAAAAAATACCTTTCCTATCACTTATCGTCGTCAAACCGATGATAAACAACGGTCGCTTTTGTATTTTTCATTACAGAAAAGTTTTTTACTCAAAGAATATTTTTCATTGTAATATTCACAGTTTTCTCATTAAAACTTCATGCATTTTTGTCTGAAAAAAATACTTTTCCTATCATTCATCGTCGTTTTCATTGTTTCTGAAACAAATATGAAGTTTTTTTTTATTATTCAACAACTTCATGATTCACAAAAATAAATGTGAAATAATTGCACTCGTCGTATCTTATCGATCATTTAGCAGATTCAATTAAAGTTTTTATTGACACGTAAGACAAGCGGAGCTTAAGTGAATCTTTATAGATTCACTTAAATTTTTAATGAATCTAAAACATAAAAAAGTGTCATAAATAACATTGACGTTCACTGTCTCATGTATATATGTAAAATTGTTAAAAAGGTGTTACAAGAGAGGGGGGGGGGGGGGTAGGAGAGAGCGAGAGAAAGAGAGAAGGATGTAGGATAATAAAATGAGATAGACGAAGTATGCGCTCGGTCGTCAGGATATCGGACCCACACCAAGCTCCGATCGTGCAAAGCAAGTTTGCTTTATAATTTCCGAGCTCTGTACACTCCGTTGACCATGGGAAGGTAAGGGAGAAAGAGAAAAAAGGTAACGCGCGCGTGCGTTCACCTGCCAATCGGTATCTTGCAAATTCATCTCGAGTGCGCGTCGTTCGCACGACTCTCTCGATGAGTCTGGCAAATATTTCATCTCCCCTTCGTCTCTCTCTTTCTCTTTTTCTCCCGTTCGTTTTTTTTAATTGATTTTTTCAATCGATTCGTAGCCGTATGCTCTAACTGACTCGTGCTTTTTTCCATTGACGAGTGAGAAAAAATTTGAGGACAAATAAAAACAAAAAGCTCACCTTTTCGAAATCGTGCGAACGAATATAATTTGAGAAACAACTCCCTGTACTCAAATAAACTTACGAAACGATTTCTCAGTATCCCACGCTATTCTATCGCTGGCTTAATTAGAAAAAAAATATTTAAAAAACTGGTCATAGCGTGAAGACTACAGAAACCAGACACATGAGTTTTTACATGCTTAAGAAAAAAAGAAAAATGTTTTGGTATTTCTGCGAGGATGCCAAGCCGCCAAGCGACAACTGAACGAACTAGCTAAGCATTTACGCGACCCGGCCAACAGTGGCGCTGACGCGAGCTTTTGGTTTTTCACGTTGCTGCGCTGTCTCTCGATACTCGATATAATCAACGGAGGAGTAACATCCAACGAAGAAAAAAATGTGTGAAACAGCTGACATACGTGTAGTATGTGTGGACGTTTAATTTTTTATTGGTGTCATCGTATTCCCGGATTTCATCAAAATTCTGGAGTGAATTACTAAGAAAATAATTGAATAAAACGACGGGATAAAATGTCGGGCTACTCGGGACAGGAGAATTACTGGACCCAACCACCCCAGGGACAGTACAACTTTGAAACGTCGGGTTTTGGTCAACCTAACCCACAATTCGAGTTTCAAACGTACACCGAAGAACAAGCCGGGGAATATTCACCCTATACACAAAAATCCTTTTTAGATCCAACGTCAAATACGTACAGCGGTGAAATGATGTATCCTGGCGATGATTTCAAAGGTTCGTTACATGTCAATTACAAATATTTCATCCAAAATATTAAGTCCATACTTTATGAATGTTTCGATAACAATCTTCTATTGATTAACATTCAACCCTCCATTGATTGAACTATCATAATCGTATTTGATCACATAAGCAAAAATAGTTTTTTTCGAAAACAGTTTGAAAGATACACAATACAAACTTCGTGTCTCCAAAACGAGTGAATTGAAAAAAAAAAAAAAAAAAAAAAACATCCAGCATCGAATCATAGTTCGTAAAAATTTGTTCTACTCAAGCACAAAGAAGTTTCATTTTTTTTTGTATCCTCATTTTACAAAAATTTATGCCATACTGAACAAACGAATTTTCTGCAAGACCAGCCAATAACGCGATGAAAATAATTTCGTTCATTTTCACATTTGACTCTTCCGGATGACTAATAAAAATGACTAATTAACTCTCAAAATCAAACACAGAAAAACTAAACTTCGATAAGAGTTCGATAAAAATATGTTCAATACCATCAGAATATAATAAATGAACTAATTGAATATAGGAGTTTATTGAAAGTAGATATTTTTTCTCTAGCACCGGCGGGTTTCGGAGAAGAAGAGGACGAGCCGCCGCTATTGGAAGAATTGGGCATTGATCCAGATAGAATAGTACAGAAAACCCTGGCAGTCATGAATCCGTTCCACAGAAGAGGACAAATTGACGATGCTAATTATCTTACACAAGATTCGGACTTGGCCGGTCCTGTGACTTTTTGTCTTGCTTTGGCTGGATTTTTACTACTAGCCGGATCGAAAGCTCATTTTGGATACGTTTACGGACTCGCAGTGACTTCCTGCGTCCTTATGTATATTCTACAATCGCTGATGAGCAGTACAGGGAATATAACACTTGCTTCGGTTGCATCAGTCCTTGGCTACTGTCTCTTGCCTGTCGTCGCTCTAGCCGGCTTGAGCATATTCACAACTCTCCGTGGACCTTTTGGATTAGTTCTCGCTGCACTTGCTGTCACTTGGGCTACTTTATCTGCGTCGAGACTCTTCTGCGCAATGTCTGGAGAAGAAAAACAACGACTTCTTATCGCTTATCCCTGTGTTTTGCTCTACGGAGTTTTCACACTCATCGTTATATTCTGATTTATATGAATGAAAAGTGTTGAAGTTGAACAAATCACGTATTATAATTGTATATCTCGTGATTCAATTCCAATTGTTCGATCTACATTATTTATATGAACTTATATTTCTAGACATATATATGTTCGTATTTGCTTATTTTTTCCTCCACGTCATCATGCCTGTTCCGAGTTCAGCAAAAATATTGTCTATTTAAACTATTTGTAATCGTTTGTAAATAAAAAAAAGGCGCCTTGAATTTGATGCTGTTTTTTGCTTTTTTGCTTTTCCATCAGATATAATAGATGTTCGCAATGACTTGGGTTATTGTTATGCTCAAGCCGATGGAAAGCAATGATAATCAAAGTTCTGAAAACGTCACGCTCTGCGCATCTGTTTCTTCCAGAAATTTGATAACATTGCTGGAATTGCAATACTATTTGACATATAGAATACCTGTCAAATTGATCGGCATTGTCCAATTGAGAAAATTGAATTTTAAGTTGAAAATGTTTGGTATAACATTTGAATGAGAAGAAAGAGATTGTTCAAATATTTTTCTTAGATACATACTAGAAATATATTATCAATGTAGGATAATTCGTAGTATAGTTTTGTATGAATCTGATTATTAATTATTCAACAGCAGGAAAATTTCCTGAGCCTTTTTGGTTGGAGAAAAAACCAAATGCTTGCCATACTTGTCATAATAGAGCGAATGAGAATTTATGTCGAAACAAAGTAATCAAAATTTGAATTCAAAGCTTTTTTTATAAAACTTGGAATTTTATGTTGTAGGCCTCCCATCGGATCCTGCTCAAGTTCAACAACCGATTTTAGTTTGCACAGCGCACATTCATTGGGATCCAGAATTTTGTGATGTCAAGCTTATTCAAACGATGATGCTTAGTAACGAACTGCGTACAATACTGGACCAAGCGGGACAATCTTTTCGACCAGGTCACAAGCCCGATTCATCCAACGTTCAAGTATTATTATGCGGCGATTTCAATTCATTGCCCGACTCAGGTGAGTCATTAATATTTCTCACAATCACAAATAAGATGATTTCAAGCTAATTATAATTAGCTAATTATAAGATGAAATTCAGCTAATTATAATTAGTATAATGTAAAAATCACTTCGCTAAAAATGAATCGGTACATTTCACATAATTTTTTACATTTTCCTACAGGAGTCATTGAATTTTTGACATCAGGACGAGTATCGTCCGATCATCGTGATTTCAAAGAATTGGCGTACAAAACGTGCTTACAAAAAATATCCGGCTGCGATAAACCAAACGAATTTACCCACTCGTTCAAACTTGCTTCTGCATACAGTGAGGATATCATGCCCTATACCAACTATACGTGAGTTCATCAAAATATACGTATACAAATTGAATCTTATCCGTTATAAAAAATTCGATACCCATTTTTTCATCGGCATTCCCATAATACTTATCATTTTTTTAAAAGTAATACATTTATTCGGTTATATTTTTCATCCTCGTGAAAAATTTGGGAATAGGTAACGAAATTGAAAAAAAAAAACAAAAAAAAACAAAAAAAACAATGCCAAATTGATGCATTGATCGATCTAATAACCAATGGTTATGATGTATTTTCAGATTCGATTTTAAAGGCATAATAGACTACATTTTCTACTCGAAGCAAAGTATGGTACCCTTGGGTTTGCTAGGACCGTTGAGTGCCGACTGGTTCAGAGAACACAAAGTGGTCGGTTGTCCACATCCTCATATACCATCCGGTAAGTAATCGATGTTTTATAAAATGAAAAAATAAAATAAAATTATTTGCACCGAACATGGTTTATTAAAAAATAAATTCAGATTCATCGACAAAAATAATATCAAAATTCGTTGTTTCTTCCAGACCACTTTCCCCTGTTAGTCGAACTGGAAATGACACCGACGGCAGGGACTAGTAACGGTTTGATCTCACGCAGGTAGCAGCCGCTCCGATCTAGGCCCAAGTAAAACGAAACAAAAGAAAAATAACGGAACGATGAATATACCATTAACGATAACGATAGCAGAAGAAATAAGAAACACAGAGACACACACACACATACACAAAATGAATCCCCATCACTCCTCCTTCTCTTACATTCTGACTCCAAAAAAAAATCACTCGCTCTCGGCTAACATTAATGAGTAAAATAGCGAATGTTTGCTCCGGTTCGTCGCACATTGAAAAAAAAAAGATTAAAAAAAAACGTATAATTGACACATGAAATAATGAGAATAATTCTGATGACCAGGTGACGGGAGTCGTGTTGTAATGCGTTTAGCCCATGTATAGTGTATTGCATTTTTAATAAGTAACAACTTTACGTTAGATTCTTTATCCCCTCACTAACCATACCTGTATATCTTAAAACATCAATGATCATCTCGTAATATGTAGATACCTATTTTCCTACAAAAGAAATTTAAACGAAAAAAAAGGTTAATAACGAAAGAGAAGAAGAAGAAGAAGAAGAAGAAGAAGAAGAAAAGATAAATAAACGCGAAATATTCCGATCAAACCTCTGTGATATTGAGATTAACAATTGGAGCAATTTCACATATTTATTAAACAAATTAGCGTCTGTTAGGAGGGCTCCTCTCGATCTGTTTCCCTTGTAAACCCTCCCTTACAATCTTCCTAAATGTCATTACAACATTCTCCAAGCCAACTTTTTGATAAGAATGCTGCCATCCATTGAGACAAAATATTGTATTTTTAAAAGTAAAACAAAAACAAACAAAAAAATGATGATGATGATGATGAGAGAAAAAAGAAACAAAAATGAATTTAAAAAAAAAAAAACAAACAAACAAACGAACATACACGCTATACTGGGCTGTGCGAAGTGATTGGAGTTGACTTAAACAATTTCAATGCAAGTACAAATCTGTTCTTATTGGCCACGTATATTGATAAAACAAAAAAATTAACATAAAATACGATATAATGTTGAATAAGAGTTACTAGACGATATTGTAGCGAGTTTAATCTGTAAGTAAGATAATGATGTTCGCAACGTCGCATATACATACACAGCATTCATAAAAACACTGTACTTACATGCTTATACATATTTTAATATATATATAAGTGTGTATGTACTTTCAAGAAATATTGTACAATGACAATTCAGTTAACAGTCCAAATCATTATCCATTCGATAACATTTCAATATTTAACATTGTACCATCCCACGACTTACTGATTCAGACGTTTCGCAAATTCGTTAAACCTAATTTACGATCATCGCAACGACGAATTCCCTTTATCAAATTTTCAAAATTCATTCTCTTTGATCATTTAAATTGCAGTCCTGTCTCTTTTCTGTTTCAAACAAATGATAAAGACAGAATAACACTCCGCGTGACGTTATTCAATCTCTGTAAAGTAAAGAGAATGTTGCATCGGACGAGATCATTTTATAAAATATTGCTTTTTGATTTCCGACTGAACTCTTTGTCCTCCGAAAATCATTTACTTCGACTTAGCCGACTATGAAAATTCTCTATCCCCGTCTTGCGAACAGAATTACTTGAAAATTCGACATTGCATTAAATTGAATTTATATCTTACAAGATATAACTTCGGTTTGAATTAAATGAGGAACTATTAAATTGATTAATCGCGAAAAATCCATGTGGATAAATTTAGGCGAATTGTTTTTCTTGAAAATACAATTTTTTTTTCATCGAACTCCCCGGCAGGAGTTTGATGCAAGAAAATTGATCATTCGAGCGTTGATCTGAATTGAAAAAAAAAAGCTATATATTATCTCGAGATCATTTTCATTGAAATAATTATGACTAAGTATGAAACAACCGAATGGAACGAGTGGTGTATACGCGTAAGTTTGCCCACATGATTTTATGTAGTAAATTGTTGTATAAAGTAGACGACGACATAATAGTTTTAAACTAAACGTATAGTTCAAATGCCCTATTTGTATATTGGTTGATCGAGCGTGGATTTCTTTATTTCTTTCTGTCTTATTTTCTTTTTCCATACACTTCAGAATCGCACAAATAAGATATATCTTAATAAAAGAAATATAGATTTTTATCAGATCTCGGGCCTAATACAGAAAAATCTATATCAAACACATTTTGTTGAATCTTCCAAAAATGGATTTGTCAATTTCTCCAAACCTATGGAATTTCTGCTTCGCCGCAGATTGTGAACAAAAAAACGTAACGTAAAAACTGTCCTGAAACGAATAACATTTTTTTTTTTCTTCAACTCTTCGCTCGTTCAAAATATAAAAAAAAAGGTTGAGAAAGGCCAGAACTCAAACGCAAATCAGAGATGAACAACTCTCGCTGCTTAAGAAAAGCTCTGCATTTTAGGTCATTCTAAAATTCAATTAATCAGATAAATCTGCTTTTGCCATAGATTTTTTTTCCGAACAATATCAAAAATAATTTTAACGAATGAAAAATATGATTCGCGTAAACTACTGAAGACTAATCAATCGTTTAGTGCAAATGCTTTTCCTGAGTTCCGAGAGTTGTTCCTTTTCAGCATGAACAAGAAACAATGGTTCAATTAATTGTGTATCATCTCATAGTCTTGATTAATTATTACGAGTTGCATGATTGCAGATCAGAATCGGTCTTAGATTATAGTTGATATTAGGTAGTCTTTTTTTGTTTTACTTTCAATCATTCTACGTCATACATTCATGAGCAAAGCACTTTGCTGATGCCGGAAAACACTTGCATTTTGATTCGTAAATAATATATATGTACGTCATGAATTTTTGATTCAGCTGTAATTAACGTGTCGTGCTGAATGCACGACATGTAATAAACGAAAAAAGGAAAGAGATAAATTCTCGTTACTTTGTTGCAAAGAAATTATTTGCAATTTATTTTATAATTTATTTAATAAGAATTCTTTTACAAAAATTACCAACATTTTCTCATACGATGCACACGTTGTCTTTGTATAATCTATGATTTAAATTATTATTTTTCTTTCTATTATTCATCAACGAAGTTGTAATAAAATTTATGTAACGAAAGCTACTGCAACGATCACTATTTTAAGAAAATTGTTTTTCTTAGAGTTTCTTCTGATGTTGAAAGGAAAGATAATAATTAACATGATAGATTTTAAAGGGTGAACACATGCGACTATAATTATTTCAAGTCATTTTTATGAAATAGTGAAAAATAAGCGAAGTGTAAAAAAAGCCCATGTACGCAAAAAAAAACTGTTTTCAGAGTGAACAAGAGTTTTGCAACTTCGAAAAAAATCTTGAAATTACATACATCTGTTGCTATCAAAACACGATTGAATCGAGCGAACAATTTTTGGTATTAGTCAACAAATATCTTGACCTAAATCTAACAAACCAAAAGAAAATCCGAACGGTCATAATACACCGAATGTCGCTCCATAAAATTTCATTCGTTTACAAAAATCTTTAATTCAAGACTTTTTATCGGTTCTATAAAATAATACGTAATATTAAAACAATAGTAACGAGGCTTACATGCAAAAGTTCAACGCAACGGTTATCACCTGACGATTGTGCTATTTATTATGCTGCACGAATTGACTGGACTCATAAATCTCAACAGACCGTAATTACGTCGCCGCAAAGAACAATTTCTAACCTAAAATTATCATCTCTTATGCTTTCCAGAATTTGTATTAGCGCGCAAGCGATTGTGAAAGTACTTGGCGTGAAAAAAAAAACTAATGAAAAGAAACAAAGAAAAATCTTGTTGAAATCAACAGTTACTCCGGTCGTTCGACGACAAAAATAAGAATTAATCATGTATAGACATGTACATTCATTATGGTGTGGTGCTAAGACGAAGAACAAAAAGGAAAATAAAATGTCCGATGAGTAACAAGAGATCCCATCGATAAAAACGTACGCTTAGCACAGCACAACTTGGCCTGTAGTTGTATGATAAGAGCGATATTCGATTTAGGTGACAAACAAACCCAAACGAAGAAAAAAAAGAAAAAAGGTATGCATTGTAAGATTTTCATTTTCTTTGATCTCGGCTCCATCCATTCGAAAAAGGTCTCGCGTTAGCTTCCAACGAGAATTATTAAAAAATAAATGTAATTCACACCTTAATTAATTACACTTGAATGAAACAAGACGAAATGAGCCTCGAATTGACTTTGAAAGATTAAAAAAAAAAAACTCGAAATTTCTTTTATTAACACTAATAACAATTTTCACATTCGTTGTATCTACATTATTAGGATGGTACCAAACTCACTTGTGGGAATTCATGTATTGCTATTTGGCACTCTACTTATTGCCGGGGGCAGGGGGAGAGGGAGGGTAAGAAATAGAAAAATCGAGGAACACTCACGTTGGAATCGCGATTGTTATCAATAGAACCAGTACTCTTCATATCAATAAAATCGCAGTAAAAAAAACGAAACCCCGAATCCGCGAGAAATTAATTTTCGTATTTCCTTAAATTTGAAAATTTCTTCAATTCTCCTACGTACAAGTTTTACAACGCATTTCTTTCGTTTTCTTTTTCTTTGCGTATATATATATATATTTTTTTTTCTTTTCAGCGGACTGTACAAGTTGCACAATTTAGTCTGTCGTAACTTGAATTTATCTTAATTATCTATAAACAACAAAATTGGTATACTCATATATATAATCGAAATGAAAATGTGAATTTATTATTAGTTTTAATATTTTTCTACACAACTGCGATTCGTTCAAACTGACTATTTTGTCCTCCTTCCCTCTCTGAGGATGCATGTGTGTATGTGAATGCGTGTGTGTGAATCGATTTCGGAGCAGCGAATAAAAACACTCGACACAACAAAAATAAAACAAAAACGAAATTCAAGTGTAACAGTACAAAGTAGGTAGCTATGCGAGACCTGGACGGATATTGAAAATACGAAGAAAAAAAAAACCATGTTGTAAAGGCATATAAGGGATAAGGGAGTGGTCTAGTAAAATTGAAAAAAAGAAACAAACAAAGAATAACTTCGTTGTAGAATGGCGATTGTAGGATCTACTTCTTTCTTATTTTTTTTTCTTTTCTATGCCTCAGTTTTAAATATCCACTTCAAGGGTAGTACTGGTACTTTACTGTTTCATTAAAAATGCAATAATTGTATATGGGCTGCATTTTGAATCATGATCGAATGTAACGATTTATCGAATAAGGAAGAATAAAACAGAAAATAAGAAAACGAAAATGAATTATTTTAGTTATCAATTTTTGTACACAAAAGTTATCAATGTAATTATTTTTTTTTTTTTATATTTCCTGCATCTCCCTTATCCAGTTCTTCGGAGCTCATCTCATTCCTTCGATACTTTTTCACTTATTTCTGTGATTGCGCAAAGATCCGGGGAAACTATGGAAAACCTGACCGATACGGAGGCTGCAATATTTTTATTTTTTCTTTTCGGTTGGTCAGGAGCATTGGGAACTCCAAAAAATCACCAACCGCATAACCATCAATGGCAGTCACCAAGGTTGTCAAAAATATAAACGATTTACAAGCTCTTTTTTTATTTTTCATATTTTTCAAGCATTTCTTTTTCTTTTACAATACTTACAATACAATTTATTAGATATATTTGAAAACTATAGATTTAGGATCAGAAATAGACTGCAATTCCAATTTAACCGGACATTGAAGTATATAACTTAGAAGTTCCTCTGTATAACCGATAAGAAAATACACTTTTCTCGTTCCCAAATTTTGCTTAATTATACCGGCTATTCTGACAATATTGTGCTGTCTCTTAATTATTATTTCGCTGGCGAATATGTTGTGCCAAGTGCCGATCATGAAGCGCCGAATGAAGACATCCTCAATTGCTGTTTCGGACGAACGATTGCCACCCAAAATATTAGCTGCAAATATCATTGTTATGAAGCACTAAATCAAGGTGACATTTCTGATGAAATTGCAGGTTAAGGCTCCCATGAACTTAGCTTTGAAAAGATTCATAACTGTATTTTCCTACTGCCATCAATACTTATTTATCGTAAGCAAATTTTTTATACGAACTAAATAACATTTTTGAATCTTTCATGTTCTTTACGATAACTACAGCAATTTAAAACGATTTCTTTTCTTTTTGTTCTATTATAGTCTAATAAGAATTGACTACAAATTAAATTGATCTTCATTTTATAAATGAATGTTTTATACAAACAAAGAAATATTCAATTACAAAAAGCCTTGACGGAACTTTTTTTCCCAAGAATTCTTTTTCCCTGACCGATTTCGACCATTGAATTGAAAATACCTTCATTACACATCTGCTTTTGGGAATTGTTCCAAAGGCGATTTAGTGTGACAAAGTATAGAGCTTTTTTGTTGATTAATTTTTTCAATTTTTGCTATGGTCAACTATAAATAGAGAGGAAACGTTTGACATCTTTTGACGAACATGTTTCAAGTAATATTTTTCCTCATTTCTCATTGCATTCTAATAATAGATTATTTTAAGAAATGACTCGTAATCATCCGAAATTACATACAAGTGTTCCATGAGTTCCATGCCTTTCTGTGAGCAATATAGTGAGGCGGATTGGCCATTTCATATGTCAAAGGACGAGTTTGCTTCGGGGTTGCTTTGTAACGACCAGACACACACTTTGCCGCAGCTGCTGAGACATGAAAAGATCTTTGTGGCAAAGATATTTCAAGTCGTAAAGTTTTTACAGCCTATAGAGAAAGAATAAAAGTGTAACTTCTCTTGTAAACTAAAAAAATTATTCTTTCAGATGATAATGCACTCGAGGAATATTCATATTCTGAATAACTTAATTTTAAATATGAAGGGATATTTCCCTGCTTTGTTGAGAACTTTTATATTGTATTCATTTCTTGTGAGATAAATAACTATCTTGATTGTTTCTATAACAAAATGTTCCTCAAATACATTAATATTGTTTGGTTATCCAGTTGTAGCGTTTTTAAGTAAGAAAGGAAACGACCTGACAACATTCAATATGATAACATTCGTAAACATTGAGAAATAAAATTTTGTGGTAACAAAGAAAAGTTTTGAAAGAATACAACAACGACTAAAGGATGTTTTGGCGAATAACTTTTTTCCGTATACTGTCAAATTTAAGGTTCAATAATAGTCCTGTGTTTTATAGTCATTATACCTCATGTTGCTGGAGCTGAATAATTAGTTTTTTCATTATCTATAATTGACTCAGTTTATGAAACTATTCAAACTTTGCTCACGAATTCAGTTCTCCGATCCCAAAAAAAAAAGGCAGTCCGATTTTCTCAACCTGAAGCTATAAATAAATTTGAGGCCCTATTGAAGAGTATTAGACTTTCATCTATCTTGCAAACCAAAATGAATTTCAACTATTCGAAAATTCAGTATAAAAGAACTGATATAAAACTGTATTACGAAGTCACCTAATTCCTGCAGTTTATAACCATTTATAAACATAACCAATAAAAAAAACTATACAACACTGTCAATTCACAGAAGTACAAAACTTGCAATTAAGAGTTAAATCAGGTCGTGAACGATATTGAAAATGCATTAAAATCCCATTGTTTCAATGAATGACAACAAATTAAAAAATATTTTAATCAACATTCGAATTGATTCCATTGCGGTTCTAGTTATGGTTGTCATTAAAGTTTGACCGGGGTCTCGATATACCTGGATTGGTATGACATTACTCACCGTTCGCAGTGCCAGTGTCATCTTTTTGTTATTATATTCACCGTTAACACTGAATTAGATCATTTATTTACACAATAACGCGATCGCACTTTCTTCTCCTTCTTCTTCTTCTTTTTCTTCTTCCAATTCGGTTAAACCCACGCCGTTCTGTGAGTTTAGCCGGACCACACTTTCAGACTTCAGAAATCATGAACGACATGAACAGTAGAACAGTTAACTAACATGAAAAACAGATATCGTTGTGAACTTAACCCCCCCGACATTAACTTTTCGTATTTTATTCTAATTCGAATCTAATTGTGAGAACACAAAATAAACGTTTATCAGATACGTGTATCGCTAAGAAATCAGAAATAAGAATAAGCGTGAAGTTGCCCCCTTCCCACATTTTATTTTAAAAACTTGATGAGTTTTTTTTGTACTACGTAAATCAATGCGAAATCGTTTGATAAAAATGTTTGTAACACGCCTATTCTCATGAAAAAGCAAAAACAAAATTTGCATAAAGTTTTCCAAACCGAAGGTTTTTCCATCAAATTTTTTTCATAGAAAACAGAATACTTTGAAATCAAAAAGAAATATACATGGACGTGAACTTGGCCCCCCGACATGAACTTTTCGAAAGTTTTTTTATTTCAATCGTTTGTGTGTCGTTTGTAGAGTATTGGGAGAACAAAATAAACGCTTGTGAGATGAGTTTATAGCGAAAAAATCAAAAATAAAAATTAGCGTGAAGTTAGCCCGCCCATTCTACTTTTTAAACTATATGAGTCTAATTGTACGTAAATCAATGAAAAATTGTTTGTAGAACACGAATATTACAATAAAAACCCGTATGGTACACACCAGTCAGGGAAACTGGTGTGTACCATACGGGTCAACTGATTAGAAATAAATGAATCTTGAAGGTTTTGAAATGCTAAAAACGATAAGACTGATTCATAAATGCGAAATTATATGGATAGTCTGTTGAACTGGTTCAAATGTTACCACTGCTGGTCTATTCCTAAATTTTATTTTATGAAAAGATTATATAACAATATTTTGGAATGTTAAAATGGAATAATTCTACCGACCAAAAAAATACAGGATTCATTCTTCATTTCATCAATCAATCCACGGTCAGTAAGAGAAAAAACGTTTTATCCTTCAAAGATTAACGATTGAAATGGAAATCGAATTCTTTTAAAAATAATAGTTAAAATCAAAGAAAGCCCAACAGTTTGATACTGAAAATTGCTATGCACAGAAATGAAACCAATAAAAATGATGGAATTATGTACTCACTCTTCGATGTCTTGTTCCCCTCCTCAATAATGAACCTACCTTTGGCAAAACCGTTCGAGAATTTGGCAGCTGAAATCCATTTCCGATGTAGATCAACACTAGATGTTTTTCGGTCAAATGAGTTGAAATACATTTTGCACTCGCGACTCGCACCATTATTCAGAATTCAATAGCACTGCTTTTAAATCAATATTATTGTTCATATTTCCGAAATATTCAGCACAGTTAATATCCACTTCCGTTACAGACACTCATTGCAGTTGATTACTTTCCACTCGATTTTTTCCAGATCCATGATTTTGAATTCAGACGAGCAGCAGCAGCGTCGTTTTTCAAACGTTGAAATCGATTATTAAACGAATATTAACTGTTTATATTTCCGAGATAGTAAACGAGTGATTAAGACGTCAAGATTTTTTTTTCATTTCCACGTCAACAAACTCTTGCACGAAATAAAAAAAAATCCATTCAATGTTTCTTTGTTCCGCTGACTCAAAAAATGTTTTTCTCTTTTGTCAATAAATTGTCTTTTAGCAGTTGAATAAGTTTGACGACGAGTGACAGAAAGTGTAATGGCAACTTGTGCCACAGTTGCGTAGAAAATCGTGCGTGCTCACGTGGGTGCACGCGTGCACGGGCGCTTGCGTTCTATTGTACTCTAGCAATTGCGATAGTAAAAACTATTCGCAATGCTGTACAATAGCTGCGGTTATACATGCCTTGCGTGCATTGCGTTGCGTGGACCGTTTGCAGCATCCGGGTTATATGCATGGACTTTGCCTGCGCGACTTCGATAGCACGATACAGAAACTGTATCGCGTTCGGAAACAGCAAACTACAGAGTAGATTTATAGCTTTCGTTCCATTATTCTTGCCGACAATCCCATGGCTTTACGGCCTGCGTGCGTTTGGTGCTTTGCGTTGCGTTGCGCGACTCGCATGTATGGTTGCATCTTAGCTCCGCTTGCGAACACGCGTGCGTGCGAGCATACGCACGATTTTCGAAGCTATAACACAGCCGTCACTAGACTGTCTGTCACTCAAGACCCTTGCTCACGCTGCTATTTATCGTGATTCGGTCAAATATTCAAAGTAATTCGCTCTCTAATTGAGCACGAAAAATAATATCGTGGGCAAGAGGCTTTCTACCGGCTTATCGCTTATCACGTTGCGAGAAGAAAACTCGTTGACGAAAGAGAAATAATCGAAAATTCATTACGATTGACAAACGAGAGAATCGTGTTTTACGACTCTAATATTCTTTTCATAGCGTTTTCGTGCATGGTTCGTTTCCGAGAAATCGCGCATATTATTAAGCTCTAATTTTCGTGCATTGTTTATTTTCGAAAAATCGCGCACATTTTCAAGCTCTAATTAACGGAAATCGCGATAAAAAATTATGTAAAAATTATAGATTTGGATGGTTTTAATAATAAAAAAAATAAAAAATTTTATCATGATTTTCCGTTTTTTTATTGTCCATCATTGTATTTTTAATTGGTTTAACGACAATTCAGACCGTTTCAAATTATTTTATATAAAGATTTTCGTCATTAACTGACGATCAAATAGAATTCCGCCTCTCTTATTCCGCACTCTGTTTTATCAATTTCGTTGGAATCAACGAACGATAATGCGCAGTATCGTACTAGCCGACCGACGCTCTCTCCGCGCGCTCCTCGCTGCCCCGCGTCCCGCCCCGCGGGCGACTGAATGAACGCGAGTGTTCGCTCGCTCCCTCGTTGCCCCGCGCATGATCCAGTTCTCGCGCCTGCCCCTTCCAGTCGCCCCGGCGTGAACTCTCCCCACCATCACCGCTACGCAACGGCTTAGCAGGCCAAGCGCGAGAGCGCGTAAACATAAACACAGAGTCGAGGCTCCACGAATATAAACAAACCAAACAAGCTAGGGACATTCATTCGCCAATATTTAGCGATCACATTTTTGTGCACCGTATGAATATTCGTTCAGTAATATTTTATAAAAATTCAACAACATTTTATTCTTTCGTTTTCCCAACGCATGAAAATGTCGGTAAAAAAAAAAAGACCGTCAATCGAATTTCATTCAGTTTTTTTGAATCTAGGAAGATTCGTTCCCAGAAAAGTCCGCATCGGAACTCTTAAAGTGCCCAGAACTTATGCCCGAGTGCCAGCATGCATATCATGGTAGGAAAGTTAAAAATGTATTAAATCGAAGATTTATACTCGAAAATTTTTTTGAATCACATCTTGGGACCTAGAACTATCCAAGTTCACAAAGATCAACATTCGAACGATACGTTGAAACAGTAAAACCTGTTTAGTAAAAAAAATTAATTTCGATTAATGAAAAAGAAAATTCATAAAAATGGACGATCCCAAAAACTGACAATCATACTGCGCAAGCACGGATCAGTCACCAATTCCTACCATGTAGGATTTCCAATTCTGGTGGCAGATCTAAGAACTAATTCAAGACGGGATTTTCAGGATTTCGACTATTTATTTGCCTGTATGTCCACTCCTTCTCTCCAGTCTCCCTTACTGGTTCGGAAAAATTTATGCAAATTTGTTTTTGCTTTTTCATGAGAATATGCATTTTTTCATCGAATGAAATTATTGGTATGAATTATGAATATTCGTGTCTTTCATCCTCAGTACGATGCACATTTTACCAAATAAACGATGGAATACCTGCATGCCTAGAAAATAACGATATAGTTATTACGAAGCGACTCATAAAATCTACAATTTTAGAGAGTTATAATACGAAAAACAATGTCTATGTTTATATATAATGTAACAAATTCTGGAAATAAGAAAGTTATTGAATAAATAGGCACATACATATAGGCATTTTTTTGATCCATTTTTACTTTGGCCACGCCTCTATGTCAGATCCCAATTGGTAAAAAATTGGGGTCGTAACTGCATATACGTTACATGATGTAATAATATACAGTTTCCCAAAAATTGAGTCTTTATGTTTATAATCGAGATTCTCGCAAAAATTATTCGAATTTTTTTTGTAACACTTCGAGTAAAATTTGTGATCCGAAAATGTCGTTTTTTTAGTGTCGCATTAGCCACATGGAGCGACTCCTAAGAATATATATATATTTTCTTCAAAATTCCGCATTCTGGAAAAATCACTTTCTCGAAGTACCAACATCTCTTGTTAAGTCACTTAAAAATTTACGTTTTGATATAACGAAATAAAAATTGTAAAAATGACATACAAAAAATTTGATTGAGAACTAAAAATTCAGTGATTTTTCGTACAAAGTCGTACTAATTGCTCACGTGCAATTTTCAAAATGAGTTTTATTGATTTAAACCAGATAGGTTTGTTGGTTCGACCCAGATAGCAATTCTTAAACAGTCATCTAAATGGCATTCAAAGTATCAGATTCAAAAGTATGCGCCTAAAAAACAAATGTTCTTACATCTTGTAAATTTTAAATGCTCGTTAAAGGGAGATTCGCCAAAGTGGCAATTTTCAGAATTTTGTTCAAAAGCTTTTATTAGTTAACAATTAT
Source organism: Campoplex capitator (assembly GCA_037576405.1). Taxonomy (NCBI): domain Eukaryota; kingdom Metazoa; phylum Arthropoda; class Insecta; order Hymenoptera; family Ichneumonidae; genus Campoplex; species Campoplex capitator. The sequence goes on along the minus strand of JARBWI010000009.1, from coordinate 10,278,217 downwards.
TCGAAATATATCTATATATTAAACGTCTGATGACTTTTGGATGTTTGACGAACGGGGACTGCTGCATGCTTCGAATAACTTCTAACCATAAAAAAAAGTTATCAAATTTAGGTCTTTTTCGCAGAATAGTGAAACCCCTTCAGGAAACGAGCTGGTCAATTTTTTTGAGAAAACTTAATTTTCTTACCATTATCCAAAAAACGATTCTATACATGTTGTTAAATTATATTCTTTTAGAAAATTAACTATTTTTACAAAAAGGAAGACAATAATAAAAAATGAAGGGATAAAAAAAGGCTGAAAAGGAAAAAAAAAGGTGACAATTAAAATAAAGAATGAGAAACATTCATAGACGAAAGAATTAATCATGAATGATGATACTGCTGATTAGAATATTTGAAAAAACGTAAATGTGTCTTGATGCCTGTATGCTCGATACTGTGTATTCAAGTGTCTTTTATCTCGGGGTGAAGGAGCACGCGTCCTATGCACAGATGTTACAATACGTTATCAAAATACACGTGCCAGAAAAAAGTAATTGCTTTCCTTTGTTATTGGCATCAAACGCGTATTCCAACAAGCGTTTTCAAGGATGTTGAGAAACCCATTCTTACAATTTTTCTATTAAGAGTAAACACGAATGAGAGTGTTATACATCAAATGGCTTCTTCATTTTTCGTTTTTCCCATTATCTAGAAACGTGCCAGCGTCGTGGTTGTCGGCGAGTATTGAATAGTTTTCGTTAAGTATTAACGAAGAAGAATAGCGTAAACAGGTTTATCGCTCCTTCGTTTTGGAAAAAAAAAAATTATATATAAATTTGTTTAGTTGATCACCTACATTGTTCAGGCTGAAAATTTTTGAAAAATATTTATCCAGATGTTATTTTTTCGCCATGAGTCTCTGAAATCGATGCAATAAAAGTCGAGCCCCGATGGAGTTTGACATCAGTATCGCAAGAGCAGCAAGCAACAGTTCGAAAGGTATCCTGGCTCGAAACTCTCAAACTCAATCGTCCTAAGTACAACCATTAATAACTAAAATGGAATCACGTTACGTTCTGTTCTTTGGTCTACTGGTTTTCGGAATCGTCGGAGTTTATACGGCAGTAAGTTAACAAAATTATAGCAAATAATAATGAATATTTCGGAAAAAGTGACGTCTGTCAAGATTATTTTGGAATTATTTTCATGTTTTAAATTTACTTCTTTTTCCGAATTAAAACTTCTCAGGAAAAAAAAAGAATCAATTTCCAACTACTTATCCTCCACTTTGCCACCAAATGCCATTTGAAAACAATAATTATCATGGAAGTATTTACATAATTACAAATATATGAACTCTTTTGCAGAAAATCGATGAAGCCGTCTCAGGAGAATCCCTGACACTTGTTCCGTATCCATACTCGATGGATGATGTTGTCAGTTCCGATACGACCGTGCAAAGATTAAAGAGAAGAGATGTCCCACGTCCAAACAATGTCGACCGGTATTTTACTAGGTCGAACAACCTTCAGCATCCGCAACCAGCTGCGTTGAGACAACAGCATCTACCACTGAATCCACCACAAGGACAGCCACGACAGCAGCAGCAGAATCCACCACGAAGGGCACCTGGTCGAAATTAATTCTAATCAGTTTGGAACAAACGTCTACTACTTTTGAAATGAATCCATTCTAGTTATCCACATTCCAAGTGGAGATAACGTTTTTTTATTTCAATTGTATGTGATTTGTGAACCAATTGTCGTACCAAAATCTTAATTTTACATGAAACATTGTACTCTGCGAGAAAAAACAACAAGAACGAGTTTTTGTGTTGTCATAAGTACAAAGTATTAATAAAACGTATGCAAAAGCTTTTATTTTAAAAATAAAATGTATTTCGTTGACATTACTATAAAAATCATCAAAAAAATTGTGTGTTTCATTTTTTTTTCTTAGTTTTCTTTTGTTGAAAAACATTAATAGTCTATTAATTTACAAGAAAAATTCCATTGCGCTCAAATCTTACCAGAGAGGTTTTGTAGTCCTGGAGGATACTTGCCACGCACAAGCGAATATGCGAAAAATTATGATGCTGGGTTTAACATCCTTGGAATGCAACGAAATTCTTTTTATTTCTCTGCTAGAGAAAATTTTGCGAGAAAAAATACATGGTCCAGCAAACACCATAATTCAATTGTCATTTAGATGATTTATAAGAGTATATTTTTATCATTCAAACGTGTATTTACAATTTTTTAATTGGTTACGAATTTTTCAATTGGTTAAAACATCAGTATGCTAAATAAATACTGTTTGATAAAAAAAAACCAACTTGAAATGTTTTTTATTTATTTTTCTTATCGAATACTGTACTGTTGGATTATTTCTGTTTTTGAAAATGTCGCACTCCAGAGACTCCAGCCAGATAAAAATAATAATGAGATGGAAGCGACGACCGTGGTGGAATCAAGTACTGTTCGAAGTGCAGATTTTGAAAGAAACACGATTCTAGGAATTTTCCCTATATCCGTACGATCGCGTAAAATTATTTCAATCATGACTTTACTCTCCGTCGTTTTCCAAATAAAGCACTTGCGACGTGTGCCATACTCTTTATTAAGCATTAGTGGTAGTAGTATGTGCGGTCAAGTAAATAAGAAAATGAGTGTTCAAGAAACTGTGGAGGATTTAACCCAGGAGTGTATTCAACTGCGACGCAATCTTCTCTCAATCAGCGATCATAAAGAGCGAGAAAAAATAGTTTTAAATCACATCAAGGAACGTGCGCGTGCTGATATACGAGTGAGCGACTTTCAAAAAGGTTACCATGAGTTTACATTTTTTTTCATTACATTCAAGCACTTTCTGTTGTGTACGTTTAACGCCATTCTCGCGTGACTAATAATCCATCATTTACATTAGACACTCGAAATATACGTTTGACAATTCGATTCAGAGGTAAATTTTATTCTATTAATATCACAGTTCTCTTTTTTCCTCATATCAATACAGTATCTATACATAAAATAACCTTTAAATTACCATAGTTTTCACTCTACTTCATTATACATCCATTCGTATTTAACCTCTTTATTCTTTATTAGAATATGTCAGACCATTGTTAAAGTTTTATGAATCTTCGTTTTGAACATGAATAAGAAAAATATTTTCATACGCTTACGAATGAAAGATTTTCCGATGTTTCGCAAATTTTCAATCAAATTCTTGGCACAAGCATTGTGAATATCATTTAAAATCTCGTTTTTTCGCATTAAAGAATCAGAGTTTTTATTTCCATCATTGAAGATGATACGATTCAGGCTTATCTGGAAAATTATTATTTTTTTTTTTTTCATACCATTCATTAAATCATAGGTACAGAACTGGTTGTTAATTGACAAAAATGTCTTCGGTTTCTGAAACTGACAAGAATGAGTCCAAGCAGAAGGTCGACAAAATGGTGTTCGAAACACCGGATAAACCAAACAACCAGGAAACTACAAACGAGAGTTTTAGTGTGGACGAAAAGGCTGAATATCAAGAACTCTGCAATATTGAAAAAGAATTAGATGCTGAAATTGAAAAAATGAAAGCTCAATTAGAAGCCGGACCTTCCATGAAAGAGACAATGACTCTGTTACACGAATACAACGATATCAAAGACGCCGCTCAGAAAGTTCTGGGCGCTATTGCCAATATGCAGGGCGTCACGATAGCCAGTCTGCACAAGGATTACAACTTGCCAATTGACGAACATTGATCATCAATCATTATTCATACATTTGTTGTCTCAGTATTTTGTTCATTTATTAAATAAATTATATTTATCATCGAATGTTTTGTTGCTGTACTTCTGTGACCATCATCGTTTTTCAAATTTGACAATTTATTACCGCTGGATCATAAAATTATTGGAACCACGTTTCTGGCCTCATTCTAGATATTGCTCATTTTGAAAATAAACATATTTATCATTGATGGAACCGACATCGATTAGCTTTTGTGACTAAATTTGCCGTTTTTGAAGATTGGCGTCCAAGATTGAAAACTCCACACTTTCTCATATAGAATTTTCAAGTTTGCATCATTTCAATGAGATGAAAATCGTTTCGTTTGTTGACAGGATTTGAAGATTGACTGCAATGATAAGCTAAAAAAATGGAATCATCCTTATGAGGGCTAAAAACAAAGTGTTCAAAAAGTATTGGAACAATTGTATAAACCAAGCGGCTAATTGATTGGAAATATATTTTTCGTTGCGTTACAATAATGCAAATTTTAGTACTAACTTGTAAATGAGGTTTTGGATTTTCATTAGTAAATGGAGTCTAATATGCTCTTGGTTAAAGCATGAATGATTGAAAATTTAGCTTTTACAGAATTCGAAAAATTCATTTATTATTTGTTAATTTTCTATTCAACTTGGCCGGATTTAACAAAATTTAACTGCGAGTTGTTGATAGACCAAAAATGATTGCATCAAATCATTGAATTTTTAGCTTAATTTGATAGACAGAAACTTAAAAATAATTTGGTCCCAGTGTACTTCACCCCTGAATATTTTTATTTCTTAAAAACCTTGAACTCAACGATAATTGACCCTTCGATTACAAGAAAGATATATAGAAAGATTGAAAATGGAAATTCTAATCTAAACATTGAATAAAAATTCAAATAAATCATAATCATTTATCATTTAAAAAATTAAAATTCCATTCTTCAAATGAATTGAAATTTTTGCATGTATTATATACGAGTCACCAGTACGGCTGTTGATTTTTGAACTCGCAGATATGATATTTATCTAAAATACTTGTGGAATTACACTTAATTATTCCCATTACCTAAAACTCTTTATTAATTTGCCAGGTTTAGAATGGTTCAACGTATCAAAAGGACTGTCAATGACAGAGGATCTTGCTGGAAAGATAGTTATACTTGATTTCTTTACTTATTGTTGCATAAATTGTATGCACATTTTACCGGATTTGGATGCATTGGAAAAGAAATATTCTCCCGAGGATGGACTGGTGGTTGTAAGTACAATTTATTATCTATAAAAATATTTAATTAATAGGAACGATAAGAGAATATGAAAATGTTGATAAAAAAAATAAAAAAGAATGCATAACAAACAGAATCTCCAATTTTAAATTGATACAGGTCGGAGTACACAGTGCAAAATTCTCCAATGAAAGAAACTCCAAGAAAATTTTATCAGCTGTCCAGAGATATAATATCAATCACCCAGTGGTGAACGATGCTAAACTTTCGATGTGGCGAGATATTGGAATCGTTTGTTGGCCCAGTCTCGTTATTTTAGGTATTTAAAAAAAAATCAGAAAATTCTGATGACTCTACAAATCAAAACGAAAAAATTTATTTAAAAAATCAAATAATGATAAGTATCAATTGAATCAGTTTTATTCAGAAATAAAGCTGGAAATTTTGAAGAATTACTATGTATGCCAGTAATCTGATTTCGTGAAAATTTTAGTACTGTGCAGTACGCAGAAAATATTTCTTAAAAAATTGATATGCGATAATTAAATTATGAAGAAGTTTCACATAAATTGTTTTCAAAAAAATGTTCCCATAATAGTCGAATGATTTATTTCTATATTATATAATTCGTTGTACGAAATTAATTTTTCGATTTTCGTCAATGCTTTGAAATTCTTCTTCGACTTTATTTTGGAGACTGTATTTGCGAAATTGTTGGTTGATTGCTTTAGACATATGGTATGCATGATAATGAATCACACTTTTTTTATAAATTCTTAATGTTTTGAAAATTTCAAAAAACAACCGGAAAATCGTTTTCTATGAAGATAAAAATCTTTTGCATTCAAACAAATTATCTGTTTCATTAACGTAAAAAAAAAGAAAACTGTACAATTATTATTGGAAAAATATTTTGGTTGAACATCGTGTCAATGGCTATTTACAATCATTATCATTGAAAATAAATTTTTTTGAAGCTTCAAATATGACTAATACGTTTTTTTTTTCAGAAACAATCGAAATGTGTCAAAAAATCTAATGGAGAAATCTAAATTTTCAGGTCCTAAAGGTCAACCTCTATTCGTACTAGTTGGCGAAGGCCATCGAGACGAAATGTTCACATACGTGGGAGTTGCCCTCGCATATTTCAATTCACTAAAAGAAATATCAGATCACGAGATTCCATTGAAGCCGGCACAACATTTGTTACCGTTATCCAAAGACGTTATCCTATTTCCTGGCAAAGTACAGACTTTCGAATCGCAAAATATTGAACGAGTGATTGTTTCTGACACGGGAAATAATAGAATTCTCGTAATGAAACCCGATGGCACGGTTGAACACGTAATTGGAGGCTATGCGCCAGATTTCAAGGACGGAAATTTTAAAGATGCAAGGTTCAATGGACCACAAGGTGTTTGCGTCTTCGGCGATATGATTTTTGTCGCAGATAATGAGAATCATGCTATTCGTAAGGTATGAATAAACATATGAATATCGACGACAGTGTAGATTTGTATCTGAGATACCGAAAAACACGTGTTTCCATTTATTCTCATTCGAATGCAGATTAATGTTATACCATTGCTCAATGATAACAAGAATTGAAAAAAATTTGGAGCTGTCGTGAGGTGGAGTCTTGATGCAGACTCGACGACACAAAAATAAAAGAAATTGAAAAATTTGTAGATCGATCTGGAAAAAAAAGTCGTCAGTACTATTGCTGGAACAGGTTCCCAGGCACAGGACTACTCCGGTGGTAAAATTGGCACGGAACAAGCATTGTCATCGCCTTGGGACGTAGCGATTTATTATCACAATCAGGATGATCGTGAAATACCGATACTCCTGATTGCTATTGCGGGTAGTCATCAAATTTGGGCTTTCTTTTTGGAAGACACAGTTTGGTGGAAAAAGAAGTACGAAAAGCAATCTTCATTATCAATGATGCCGTCGGAGTTGTTAAGAGGTTTAAATTTCACGTCTGTTTTTTTTGTCTATTTTTTAAGAGTTTACAAGGCCGGAACGTGCGTTGCGATTGTAGGAAATGGAAGGGAGGAAAATCGCAATAACGCTTATCCACACGCCGCGAGTCTCGCTCAGCCTTCAGGACTTGCAGTCGCCCAAGAAATAAAAGCAGTATTTTTCGCTGACAGTGAGAGCAGTACGGTCAGAAGAGTTCACATGGAAGATGGAAAAGTTAGCGCGGTTGCTGGAGCTGATAGAAATCCAGCGGTATTTATTCATTATTTTTTTTGTGTAACTTGATCTCCCATTATAGTCAAAATCTCAAAAAATTCGAATCGCTCGAAACCATTCAAACGAGTTAATGAATTTTTGTTGTAGAATTTGCATAATTATGGAGACATTGATGGGGTTCAATACAACGCCAAACTTCAGCATCCTCTGGGACTAACATGGGACAAAAACGAAAAAGTTTTGTACGTCGCTGACACGTATAATCATAAAATTAAAAAAGTCACGCCCGAAGGAAACTGCACGACGGTTTATGGTGCTGGAAAACCGACGAAAGATCATGTTGTAAGTTTTTAACGAAATCTTCACATGACGGTAGCATAAAAATGGAAAAAGTTGAACGAAACTTCAATCACGCATTGTTTCTGAATTTTTATTGCAATCAATTGCCGTATTTATTTCAAAATTTGAAAAATTTATTGAATTATTTGTTTTTTTTTTTTTTTTTTCAAATTTATTTATTTTTTCATATTCGTATCATATTCATATAATAATTCAATCAATGAATCAATTGAACGAAAAAATAATTGAGATATTGAAAAATTAATTGAATGATGAAAAAATATTATATTCGAAGTAACTGGATGAAAGCTTTGAGATATATTAACTTCATCAATTAAAAAAATTTTTAAAAAATACAATTACTAACAGTCCGAGAAACCAGCACACCGATAATTAAATTGGCAATCTACAATTTTAGTTCGACGAACCGAGCGGTTTAGCGATCGCGTCAAATGGAGATATTCTATTCGTTGCTGATACCAACAACCATTGTGTCAAAGCTATTGATAAAAAGGATGATCACGCCATCAGAACCGTAAGCTATCAATTCATTTTCCATGAAAAAAAAAAAAAAATCGAAAACTAGAAGAAAAATGTGATTTTAAAGATGTCGGAATTTTTCAGATATCAATTAAATTGCCAAAGGACACTGGTCGTCCAGCGGACAAAACGTTCAACTTTGAGAATTCTCTGAACAAGGATGGTGGTGAATTGACAATTTCATTTGACGCTATTTTCGAAGAAGATATCAAATTTACACCAGAGGCACCACAAAAATGGTCACTAATATTGCCATCGGATGAATGGACGGCTGAAAAATCATCCGGAAACTTCGCCACGCCGATAAACGTTAAAATACCAAAGGGTGAGGGAGTGAAAAAACTAAAAATAATTCTTGATCTAGTCGTTTGTAAAACAGACGAGTGCATACCAAAAAAATTCGCCATTATATTCGCCATCGATCAGAAATCCGATGCGCCTACTCTCGTCCGCGAATCGAAGAAACTCGAGGTCAAATGATACTCTAAAAAATTATTTAAAAAAATCATGTCGACGAAAAAGAACAAATGATAGTCGCTAAAATTATTACAGAATATATATGAAATACGAATGACTATCCAATGGCAAAAATGATATTTTTCCAGATGGAAAGACGTCAAACATTCAAAAATTTTCTAATGTTATAATTATTTTTTTCAACTCTTCTGATTTGCCTTCCATCGATCGGAATTAAAAATACAAGATAACAATTAATTTTGTTATTAATTGAAACCTGAGCTCACAAGGGATCTTCAAAGTGATCATAACTTCCAACGCAACACTAAAATCTTTTGCCTCGATTCTAATATTGCCTAAAAAATGATGATAAGGACTTTGAACATATTTTTTAAGCTTGAGATTCAATTCATAGGAATTCATTCCATATCCAGTATTTTTAATTCTTTGCTCGACGAATTTTTTTCATGAATTTTAAACGCTTTTCGAATGGGCTCTATGTTACAACGTCTGTTGTAGTTTCTCGCAATGAAACAGCTTCAGAGATATTTCGAATACTTGTAGTTACTGCCGCACTCTGTACATTAATTTTCGTTTTTTTTTTTTCAATTATAATTTCGTGCAATCGTCAATAATGCACTGCATTATTGCGTGTGATAATTCCGTGTTTTTCTTCATTTTTTTTTATCACACGTAACACAACGAAATACGAGGAATATATAAATAAATGAAAAAGTGATCCTGAGGATCGTGCAAGTGTCTTCGACAATCGTGTCTTCTAAATAAAGATTTTTATTCAAGTTGAACACTAAAGAGCATAAATCCATCATTTTATTTCCCTGCGTGATTTCATAGCGATTTTTTAAATTATTTTTTGATCATTTTTACCAGAACACGAAAACGAAGGAATCCATTAGAAGATTAGAAAATTCGTATCCAATGTTGTGTATCATTGGGAAATATTTTCTCCGGCCATGGAAGTTGCTTGGCCTGAATAACAAAAATGGTTGGAAAAACCCGAGAGACGCCAGGCTCGAGAATCGGTGAAAGGAGTGATCAATTTTTTTTTCTTTGCAAAAAAAAAACAAATTGAACAAAAACGTTGAGCACATTTTCTTGGTTTCATTTCGTTTCAAGCTTTTTCCGAAGAATTTCGCACGTCAATCCATTCGAAAAATGGTTTAAAACACTTCTTTCACTGGATTCGAAATGCGCTTTATCACGATTACTAATATCATCTTGAGCTCTCCAATTATCGTCTCATTCGAATCTCACGCTATTTGGGTGCAGACAGGAAATGAAAAGAAAAAACAAACAGAAGAAAATGGCGGAAAGAGAGAAGAAAACAGAGGCGAAAGATGTTGATTCAGTACTCTTCACCGGCCTCGCCTTCACCCTCAACCGAGTCCAGACCCACTTCTTCGTAGTCTTTTTCCAACGCCGCCAAGTCCTCACGAGCTTCCGAAAATTCTCCTTCTTCCATTCCCTCACCGACGTACCAATGAACAAAAGCGCGTTTCGAATACATGACATCGAACTTGTGATTCAATCTCGCCCAGGCTTCGGCTATCGCTGTTGTATTCGCTAACATGCAAATGGCACGTTGTACTTTTGCCAAATCTCCGCCAGGCACTACCGTAGGAGGCTGATAATTAATGCCAACCTGAAACAAAGTTAACGAGACTAAAAATTTATTGAAATCTTTCAAAACAAAAATTAACGTTAATTGACGACAATCGACGCAATGAAATTAATTTATTGTCTGATGCATTCTCCATTAATCACTCGAAAGCCTCTTGGAAATAAAACTGAATGGTTCATTCGTAAAATTTTCGAACGAAAAACTTCAAGAATCAAGACGAAAAGAAAAAAAAGTCTTTTTTGATGAATTAGTTTTAGATTTGGGACAACGCAATGGGAGTAGAAAAATGACAAGAGTTTCTGAAAATTGAGAGCCTTCAAACTGCATTCATAAATAATTTTCATAATATATTGCGAAATGCAATTAATTTCTAACTCGATTTTCTAATTTTATCGTAAAAAGGTACGAAAAAAGAATGAAATTTCGATAAAATGATGTTAAAACACGTATTAATTCGTATTATAAATTGCACGAAATGAATCGATCAGACAGCGGTATGGATTTGGTTGACGAAAGTTTAATCCATGAAAGCACCATTGAATAAGAACTCGTAGCAAAAAGCCTCGATCCTACCATCGGAAACTTTACGAAGCGTGACCGAGTCCTCGAGGTTCAAGTTGAGATAGATATTTCCTGGGAAAATTCATAGATCGAACGAAAGAACCGTGTTCGAGAGGCTCCGGGCTCGTCGGAGCGTCTCGAAGCACCGCAAGTGGTAAAGAGCATGAGGTTCCGGGTAATATCTTCTAAATTCTAACCGATTTTATACATGCAAATTAAATTTGAACCTCTGTAATAAAAGTTGCACGTACTTTATAAACATTCGTTTGAGATTTTCAATATTTCGTGGAACATTTCATACATTGGTAATACAAAAAACCACTTCGAGTGCCTGAATATGAAATGAAAGTTGTTTGAAGTATAGAAAATTGAGAATAAAGCAATAAATAAATAATGAAAAATGAAGAAGAACACGATGACGAAAAAAAAAAGTGTTTAAAAAGAAGAGAAACGTACCTTAAATCCGGTTGGACACCAATCGACGAATTGTATAGTTCGTTTGGTTTTAATTGTAGCGATCGATGCATTAACGTCTTTGGGTACGACGTCGCCTCTGTACAGCATGCAGCATGCCATGTATTTACCATGGCGCGGATCACACTTGACCATTTGATTAGCCGGCTCGAAGCACGAGTTGGTTAATTCGGCAACGGTCAATTGTTCGTGATAAGCTTTTTCGGCCGATATAACGGGAGCGTAAGTTGCAAGGGGGAAATGAATTCGTGGATATGGCACGAGATTGGTTTGGAATTCTGTAAGATCAACGTTTAGAGCACCGTCGAATCTCAGCGAAGCAGTTATCGAAGAAACAATTTGTCCGATGAGTCTGTTGAGATTCGTATAGGTTGGCCTTTCGATATCAAGATTACGACGACAAATGTCGTAAATAGCCTCGTTGTCAACCATAAATGCAGCGTCCGAATGTTCCAGCGTTGTGTGGGTCGTCAATAAAGAATTAAAAGGCTCTACGATCGCGGTACAAATTTGTGGCGATGGATAAATCGCAAATTCGAGCTTTGATTTTTTTCCATAATCCACCGATAGACGCTCCATCAATAATGATGTAAATCCTGAACCGGTACCACCACCGAACGCATGAAATATCAAAAAGCCCTGAAGACCGCTACATTGATCGGCCAATTTCCGCAAACGATCCAGTACCAGATCGGCTATTTCTTTTCCTACCGTGTAATGACCACGAGCATAATTATTCGCAGCATCTTCTTTACCGGTTATCAATTGCTCAGGATGAAAGAGCTGACGATAAGTTCCAGTTCGAACTTCGTCTGAAAATTATAAACGACGTTTCTTTTTCATTTATCTACTGTCTTTTTTACTTACGTTTTTTTTATCGTATACATTATTTTTAAATGACCATTAGAGAATTTTTTTTTTTTTTTTTTTCATTTCCTGACGAATTTTATATTATGATTTTTTTAAATTTTATAGTCTTTCTCTAAAGGTTGCGGGGACTCGAAAAGTGCAGATTTAATTTCAGTGTTGCACTTTTGGGTCTGAGAGAACTCGGAACAAAACGAGAAAACGCACGAATCGATTTTAGTGTCAAAAACGTCAATTAGATCAACAGAATTTTTTTTTTCTTCTAGAAACCGATAAGCTAATAAATGATGTCTGTAGAGAATTGAAAGTTCAGAATTCAAGTTGAATTTTCGAGAAAATTCAATTGAGAAAATAAATATCTAATCGTCCCAAGTTTATTCTTACCGACAACTGTTGGCTCCAAGTCCATAAAGACAGCTCTGGGTACATGTTTACCAGCTCCAGTTTCGCTGAAAAATGTGTTAAAACTGTCGTCACCGCCACCGACGGTTTTGTCAGAAGGCATTTGACCATCGGGCTGAATGCCGTGCTCCAGGCAGTACAATTCCCAGCAGGCATTGCCGATTTGTACACCACCCTGACCAACGTGAACCGAAAGACACTCGCGCTACAAAAAAAATCATCAAAGGTCGAAGAAAATAAATAAATTTGTATTTTTTTTTCCATGATTAAGTTTAGAACACCTGAATGAATCAACGTCTTATGATTTGAAGATAAATAAATCGATTTTCAACTCACCATATTGTCTAATGAGATTGATTAACTTTCGAAATAAACGAAATTGAAATATCGTGCGTTATGATCGCCTACGATTATCCGTATGCGATTGACTACGAAAACAAACGAACGTTGTTTATGGTGACAAACGACGAGAACGAGGAGATCAATTTCAAAGAAGACTAGACAGCGATCCCTCATGACTTTTTCGATCTATTCTGTTTTTATTATATCACTTTTTTCTATTCATAAGTCGTAGTAATTCCTTGCAAATGATTTCATCGGTTTTTTTTAATTTAGAAAAAATATGCCCATTTAAAAAAAATTCTTTATGCTAAACTATCTTTACTTTTTTTTTTAAGTACGCTGAATTATTCATTTTTCAGTATTTATGGAACAAGTTATGCAAGTTTTGACAATTTTCTTATCTTTATTCGATTTACATGCGTTTACGTTAGAAAATTATTTCTTTTCGTGCACATTGCTATGGGAACTCAACGTCTTGGTTGGAATGTTGGGAGGATATTCCTTTCCAGTGCGTGATGCAGAGGCCCTCACTTCCCGTATCGATGTTGTGCAGGCCCTGTAGTCACAGGGCTTCCTCACGTAAACCACGTTTTCAGATCTTGGTGGCGTGAAAGCAGGATTAAAGAGCAGATTCTTGATCTAATGTTAAATCGAAAAACTCAGCTTTAAATGTTATTTTTTTTTTTATATTCCATCAACTACTATTAATTAATCCGAAGACAAGATAAATGTGATATATATTCCACCATTTCTCTCAAAAATCTCAGTTATCTCGAAACAAAAAGGAATAAAAATGAATGTGAGAAATTCATTTCCAATTTTAGCTCATTGATCAATAAAAGAAAAACTTTACGTGCCTTGGTCCCTGGTCCATAATTTTGATTCGCACTGGATAATCGCCATACGTTGGATTTCTGTTGAATAAACAGTTCGAATCATGAAATCTTGAAATTTGTTGATAAAAAATGGATTGAAAATCAAATAAATAATCACCACTGATTCATTCGTTGATTTCTTGGTGTTGGAGTGTTTGTTATAAATTTCAACGAGTCTTTTTTCTTTCGACAATTCTTGTTTCTTTGATTTGAGAGTCGCGAGAGAAGGATGCACTTTATCGAGACTCGTTGAGTCTTCTCTCGATGAAATGGAACTTTTAGTTTTGTCCCATCTCGAAGAGAGACCGGTCGAACTCGACTTTTCCACGTTTCTCGAACTCAACATCGTAGAACTTTTTTCTACAGGAATAATTTTCAACACTTCTGATACCTCCTCGTTCATCTCAGATCCCGATGAAATGTAGGCTTTTAATTGTTTTTCTGAATCAGATCTCAGTTCATTATCGTCTGTTGATACTAATTCGGATCTTTCAATGGGTTGAGGTTTTTCAAGATCGTCAAGCTCAGATATTCCGAGCTTTGACGCTGATGACGGTTCTTCATAGTGCGTTGACGTATTACTTTGTAATTCGACAGCTGGCATTTCATTGGATGAATATTTTGAATCTTCATTCGCAAGGGAAACTGGAATAATTTGTTTTGTAGATGTATCTCGAGAATTCAGTGGTGGTTTATCATCAAATGCGCTCTCTATCAATTTTTCATCGGTATTTGTCTTCGCGCTCGAGGACTCGCGAGTTTTTATTTTTTCATTAGTTTCAATGGTTGATTTTCGATTTTCAATCAAATGGGATCGTGACTCGTTGTCAGGTTTCACATTTTCTAAGGTATTTGAAGGAAAATTTTTTGTCTTTTCTTCTCCTAATGAGTGTTCACCGTCTTTTGATTCGTACTCTGCATTGTCAACGACTAATTCGGTTGCATTATTCAGCTCCCTATCATTGAATTCGTTTTTTTCATTCAATTCTTGATGAATTGTTGACGATTCGGGATCAATTCTATCTTCAGATTTATGATCGCGTGCATCGGTCATTTGTTCTAAAATTTTATTGGAATTTTTAGTTTCCCGATTTTCCAAAAACTCATGTTCAGATTCTATTTCCGTTGTCATTTGATCGCGATGTTTCTGCGACGAGTTTTCTGGTAAAAGTTTCATCTCAAACGAACGATCTTTGTTCACTTCCGGTACCGTCTCTCTCGAAACTTTCTCTCTCGGTATTAAGTCAGTCGAGGAATCTACAATCGAATACGTAATTCATAAACCGTAATAGAACAAACACGCGATGTATCCATTGTATGACAGTATTCAATGGAGTAGACGCAATAAAAAAAAAAAATTTTTATAACATTTCGTGAAATAACAATATTTTGTTACATTTGTAATGAAATAATTGACTGAATAAAAAAATATTTAATTCTCACCAAATTTTTTGTCGTTGAAGAATTTTTCTGCGGAACTTTTTCCAGAATGTTCATTTATCTTTTCTTTCTTTTTTGATGAATCGTCATTACGTTTACGATTTTCTTCGATATCTTGTTTTGAGATTATTTTGGACACTGATTCCATTGACTTTTTATCAATTCGAGTAAAACTTTTTCCATCTGTATTGAGTAGCATCAGTTTTTCTACTACGTTTTTAGAATGTTCAATCTTTTGATTGCCCCTTTTTTCGTCGAATGTCTCGTTCTCGGAGTCGCTTCTAAAATTTTTCAATTCCTCGTTCGTTCTACTTTCTCCAGCGTATTTGTTTGTTAGGCTCTCGTCCTTTGCCTGATATTCCGGCTCTACTTTTCTTGACGTTTGTATAGATTTCCTTAAATTTGTGTTGTTTTGAAATTCTATTAGTGATTTATCACGATTGAGGTTTTCTAAAAACTAGGCCTAAACATTTGAGGCCAAATAAACTTGCATTTCTGAGCTGTTATAATCACATTATTGTGGTTGATTATTCTCGAAATTTGATGGCTCCGAATGTTTTTCCTTGAAATTTTTTTAATGGACTTTAAAAATACTCGCCTCGATTCAAATCTTTCGTACTGATTTTCATACATTTCTTCGCTGAGTGTTCTTCGCGATTCTCCATATTCTTCCTGCCGCCATCTCGAGGAACATCGAATGCAACGACACGGTTCACCAATAAGTACGGTTTCGCCGCACATGCATACTTTCGGGCTGTAAAAAATGTGTTTCGTAATAAAATTAATGCTCAAACAATAATAATATTGTAATGAAAAAAGTATCAGTTCTTACATAGAAAGAGTTTCGTGATTACGGTCAGAGCTAGAAACATCTTTTTCATTTCTTCCAGCCAGAAAATTGGGATCTTTCACGAAAGTCGTGAGTCTTTGACAATCAATACATTATAATCGTTAACAAATGCATCACGGATATTAGAAAAAAAAAAACAATTGTTCAATATTTAGCGCACCTTTTCCACCAGTGATCGGGCGAATCATGCGACATTGGAAGATTGTAAGGTAAATTCGGGGGATTTTCGGACCAATTTTCGTTCAATTCCGGACGATATCCAGTTGGCTCGGACCAACTTTTACGACATTTTTCGAGAATCCATGCGTATTCTTCCGCCG
The DNA here is from genome assembly GCA_037576405.1 of Campoplex capitator. Taxonomy (NCBI): domain Eukaryota; kingdom Metazoa; phylum Arthropoda; class Insecta; order Hymenoptera; family Ichneumonidae; genus Campoplex; species Campoplex capitator. The sequence continues at coordinate 10,261,919 of JARBWI010000009.1, read as the reverse complement.
AAGGAATTCTCAACACCTTGAACAACGGTCGGATGAAGATGGCAATTGAGCACGATTAAAAAATCGTTTTTTTCCTAAATCTTAATAAATTCATAATCAGTTTTTTTTTTATTATTATTAATCCTGATCAATTCATAATCGTTCTCATCACAATGATTCAAAATTCATTCTCGTTCCCGCTAAATAATTGTCACCTCTTTCGAGTCATCGTAAGACGTGATGCGCTGCGTTTTTGGATAAAAAATACCGTCTCCCGTATCGTAGCAGCCAGCCGGAAGAACTTTTGCTGTTGGTCGTGCAGTTTTTAGTGTTCTTCCACCAGGTTTCAAACCCTTTTTTATACTCTCGTAGAACCTTTAAGAATATTAATTACATTGGACGAGATTCATTCAGTTTTTCAAGAGGTCTCGGCATCGATAATATTTGTAAGTCAGGAATGTAATGAAACCTGTTCGAAGTAAAAAAAAAATGATAGAAAACGGATTGGATAATTATTTTTTCAGTGTTAACTCAAAATGGAATTGGCACCCAAAACCAAATCGACCAAATCAAACATCGATCGAATTCAATGTAACGGATAAGTCGTACTAACAAATGATTCGTCACATTTATTCTGATTCATTCGACTTTTATATGATTTTAATAAGTTCCATTCAGGTTTGATTTACTTGTAATAGATTTTATTGAAGTTCTGTTTACTGGTAACATGAGACTGGTACCTGCGGGACTGTACAGAGTTTAAGGGGGTGGGGCAGGGTCTTATAGGTAAAAAAAACATTTTTTTCATTTCATAAAATGAATGTAACTCTACTAAGAGAACGAAAATCGGGATCAACATATATTTCTGTCCCTCTTTTATAATCCCTAAACTGCTTTTTTCGAAAAAGACTTATGCAGGTAGGTAGATATTTATAACTGTACGCGTTTTACACGAAACAACGTTTACGCATTTTTCTCGAAAAAAACGTTTTCAAAGCCAGTGCACTCTGTAACTCAAAATCTACTGCACTGATCATTCTGAAATTCGGTACACTATTTTTATAAACAATTTGCAAGGTAACAACGTCGAGATTTTTATTTTCAAATAATTTTTATTTATTTTACAACAACAAATGGCTAATTTTTACTCGAAAATCGGTATTTTCACTTCCGAGTGTTAACAATTATAAAAGAAAATAAATTTAAAAAACTCACCGTTGCTACCTAGAGAAACTCGATAACTGAGAAAAAAACTTGAGTTTTTTTATCTCAGATAATCCAGTGTTGAGTTATGCGGTGCACCGCAAAAAAACTTTTTTTCGAAGCGCCTGCGATGATTTGCTGCGATTGCCTTAATTTGTAATATTTTTCAATAAAAATTTTACACAATTTTCTTCAGATGTTACTTTATCATGCATCGATTATGTAAATAAACTTACATCGACCATAATTACTAAAATAATTGTCAAAAAATCGCTTTTTTACCTTTAAGACCCCCCCCCCCCCCCCCCGCCCTCGCCCCCAAGCAGTGGAGAAGAACGAGGAAACGCGAAATAGGCATGTGATAGAAGAATTGATGCGTTGAAAAATACAAATTGGATAATATGACAAGCTGGTTCAACAGTACATTCATAAAGTTTGTACGCACGTATATGAAAATCGCGATACTATTCATTGTAAAACATATTTTCTAATGATATTTTTTCAGATGTTTATAGATTCGTATTCATTGCGTACTTTTATTCGAAAGAAAACAAAAAAAAAGAGGTGAGAGACTAGTATTCTTCGTCGAGAAAAGTCGTTAAATTTCTATGAATTATTTATCTCACAATTCGAAGTTGGGGAATGTCGGGTAGTTGAATAACATCGTGCGCGTGAAAATTTCTTTGAGCTCTTCTTTTCTGTTGCATGACCTATTAAAAACGGCCACATTTCGTCGTCTTACATATGCGTGCTCAGGGGCTCATACGATCCAAGTTTCTCGTTCCTATATACCAGCACATAAAGTTTTCATTATGCTCTCGGTGGTTTTGAGGTGAGAAAGTAACCTCCCCTTTCAATTGTGGTTCCTCGGAGATCCTTAATTACAGCGTTATATTGTTTCACAGTAACGATGCACCGAACGCTAGTAAAATACTTGTCTCCATCGATATACCATGCACACCCTCCACTTTATAACGACAATTTCTGATCGAATAAACATCGTCAAAAGTAGAAAAAAGTGATCAAGTTCCGGAACGAACCACTCCAAGAGCAGTGCGTTTTCATAGTTCTATCGAATTCGGGTATAAATACGCAAAATAAATCTTCTTTCCATTGAGACTCGAAATACAAGTAGGTCTCTCCGGAGGTAGTGAGGACTAACTACTAAACTTTTATTCAATTAAATAGTTTCGATGTAAGGATTGGAGAAAGTTTATTTTAAATCGCGATTGATTTTCGGTGTTTTCAATAATACGAGCAATATTTGCTTTTCCTTGACTGGATAAAAACATTTTTTTTATTCTCGAATAAAAACGAATCGTTTTCTTTTTGCAGCCAAAGATATTGCGGAGTAATTGAAATATAAAACTCTATCGATTGATTTTTCGAACGTTTAGTCCTGATGTTCGAACAATGTACGTTCAAAAAAAGTTGAATCCACGTATTTTCGATCGCTATCAACTATCATTTTTGAGTTTTAATAGAAATTAAAAAAAAATTATGAAAACGACGGGAAAGAGATGAATAATGGTTTGGCAGGGTCGAATGAAAGCAGCAAGGGCAGGGCTCACAATACTCATATTTTGTTTTCTCAGAAGCATATGCAGCTGTTGATTAATGCTCATTGCATTTACGTTAAATAAATGATGGATTTAAGTATACGTCGCGTAACAGCGATAGTATCGAGATGGTCGTTTTCACTTTCTCGTGAATCGCAAAGAAATTTCATACGAGGATAATTTTTTTGTTTTCTCATCCACGATCATAATATATTCAGGAACCCAAGGACAGGGACATTAGCGTTACAGGACGTATACTTGTTGTACATGCATAATGTAATAACTGCAGGCGAAAGCATCCTCTCGTGAGACTTTCGATCCCTGCTCACTTGCCGCGATCAATTAGATACTCGCGTTTGTCTGGCTTTGTAGGCGGAAGTCTTTTGCACCGCGTGAAATATCGGTTCGTGTGAAAATTCGAAAGGAGCGTGTTTTTTTTTTTTCGTAACGATTCTCAAGTAGAATCGGGCGCGCGGTCACTTTTAATTGAACATTTTGTTTGAACACGAAATTGAAAAAATATATGAAGGAGTCTCCCCAATAACTATATGCGAATGTCACAAGAAAGCATTCACAGACAATTGATCTTATGAGATTGTCTACATGTCAGAAACGTAGCATAATTGTTCGGAAGAAAAAGCTAAAAAACTGGTATTTTGCTGTTCGAACAAGCTATTTCTCCACATCTTGTGTTTCACCTGTTTCAATTTAGCTATTTTTCGTTAACTATTATTTTTTAAAAATAATTAGCCCCACAAATGAGAAATGTTCTGGATGAATACCTTCTGTCTGGAAATTTACAATACTCCCCGTTTGTATCATCGTAATTGAGACCATCCTGAAATTGATATTTGTATTCTTTGAGCTCGCCTCGAAAATGAACAACATCGAGACGTCGATTTCCGGTCCAATAGAAGGAGCCCTGACCGTGAAACATTCCATCTCTGATTTCACCCTCGTAAATTGTGCCTGTAAGACAAGTGTTTTTCAAACTTTCAAAATATTCGATTTTTTTTCTTTATTCAATTAACAATAGCATTCATCATGAGACTATTTTTAGCGATAAGTAGTAGTCAATTTAACTTGTAGTTAAAATGTATTTTTTTCATTGCAATCGAATATCGTAGCTATATAAAAATGGCATAAGGTCAAACGGACTGCATCGTCATGTTGATTCAACGATCTATATTCAAGTCGAGAGTGACTGAAATCAGAACAACGAGGCGTCTAAACGCCGGGTCTACCGTCACATATCGACACTAATCGCAACTCGCATCCTTAATTTTTTTTTTTCTTCTTCTTTACGATGACCGAGATGCACCTTCGTTACTTGGCAAGTGTGCTCGGATGTGTGATTATCGTTTCTTGTTCAACTAGGTCGAATCCGAAAGCACACAAACTCATGACTATTTGTTCACCTAAAACTATTGAGGAATTTCTCATTACGGATATCACACCATGCAAGAGTGAATCTTATGATGAAATTTCTATTTTTCATTGCACGTGAAAATCAAGCCAGATATTTTGAGATGCCAGCGGAAAATTAATCGAAACACTCGAATGTTGCGTTATTTTTTCATCGAATAATTTAAAATTCCAATTGAGGTGACTCTCCAAAGTCGATCACTTTCCGGCATCATGTTTTTCTTCCATTCGCTGAATTTCGTGGGTAGAAAAAAAATATCCAATTCCGTCGAAAGGATTTCTCGGTGAAGAGATCAATGAACGAATGAGGGACGAGATTCGATCGTAGTTTATGATTTCCGGATGCTGGACGTGTGGAGATCGAGAAAACGGAAGATCGGAACGATCGATGGGTGGCGAACGTGGGTGAATTGAAATCGAACACGATAGGTGGAAAGTTTTTGTTTGTAACTTTTGTTTTTTAAGCTATTACGAGAGTATTGAAATTTTATTTGTCGTAGTGAAGAATCAGGACAAAAAGTATTTTAAGCATTATTAGGCCAATCAGGCTATTCGAAGTGATGTGCGAGGTTAATCGAATGAATGAACGACTCCGAATAAATTTCCATTTTGGTCTTCTAATTCTCAATCATTCGAAATTATCATCGTTTCTGTCTTCCGATAGCTCAAAAATTCAATTAAAAAAAAAAAAAAAATGAACACTCATGAAACCAAACAACAATAAATTTACTCGCATCGTTCACGTGGGACGAAAAAAATAGTTCACCATAAATAGGTCACACTGGTCGATACGACGTGAAAAAAAAAAAATTGTATACTCGTTTGGCAAGTTGTCATTTTTTCTTGACTAAATAAAAGAGGTCTCAAAAAAAATGTATAAAAACCCCGTTAAATTCTCGAATAGCTGCGGGATATATATGGAGCATATAGCTATATGTGTGTGTTTCAAGACGTTTAAACTATTGCGTTTTGCGCATGTGTGGGCTCCTTCGAAATCTGGGCAATGTACAGTCTCTCACGTGGGTTCAGCCCAAGCACAAGTAAAAGAAAGAAATAGAGAGGAAGAGAGTGAGGGAGAGAGAAAGTAGAGAGAAAAGATCATACTGCTGTAACGGTAAGGAGGAACGTGCGAAATTGCCCACGAGGTCGTTCCGCTCTCGCGTCGCGGAATCCCCGGTGTGTAAATTCCGCTTGCACCAGAGATCGCGGCAGTGAGACCATTCGGGAATCAGATCTTCTTCTCTCTTTCTTATTCTCTGTCTATCTGTCTGTCTGTCTGTTTCTCTCTTTGCACACATAATCTTTCAACTCTCTCGCTCTTTTGCAGTTTGCTTTTCTTTGACCCGAGAGAACGCGCACAAGCTCGCGACATAATTCTTCGCAAAACCGCGCGTGGCAAAGAAAAAGAATGAAAGAAAGGAAATAAGAAAAAGAAAAGGAGAAAAAAAAGAAAAAGAAAACAGTGCGGATAAGTGATCGGTTTGAGCGCGTGTATAGCGGTAAATACGACACGGGTGACGCATCTAAAACAGCTATCGTGCACTGTAAGCGAGCTGAACACATATCACGTAATATGGGACTTTCAGCAGTAGGGAGACGAAAATTCATTCGTTTACACGTGTTTTCGTATCGGTTTACACTCGCGCATAATCAAAAACACTCGTACATATAAAACATTGTGTTTGTGGAGATTAGATTATTTTTTTTTTTTTTTTTAAACCATGAAAAATGAAACTAAAACGAAATGGAAAATAGCAGATCAATCCCTGCTGCTTTCGCTCAAATATTGTTTATGCATGAGAAATTTATCTGCAGTAAATCGAATGATTTATATGAAATATAGGAACCGATAGCGATGGGTGTGCAGTCGATGGATGGCTTCGGCGTCTCTCAATTTGAGCAGCCTCGCGAGTGAGGGCAATACTTGGATGGGTGACCGCCTAGCCATGCACCCGCTCACGCATCACTCACAGCGGATGGCAGTTTTTTTAAGTTTCTGATTGCCCAAACCTACTGAAATTCGGTAAAAAAAATATCCACCTGTATCGACCGGGTTTTCCACAGTTTCCCTCAGTCCTCGTGCAGAAAAAATTGGCTGTGGGTAACCTTCTGTGCGGGGGGTCTCGCAGAGACAGGAACAGGAACAGGTGAAGTCAGGGAAAAAAAAGGATCGAAGTGATGAAATGAGCTCGTAAAAATCCGAAAGGCTGTATACGCAGGAACAATAAAAAAAAATGGAATCTAGGAATGCATAGAATTATTTCCATCATAGAAATCTTTAACAGAAACGATACAAACAGAAACGATATTTATTGACTACGAAATAAATACCGAATTTCATCGTTTACGATTCATACCAAAGTTCAATATTAATGTGAGGCTTTATTGTGTTTTTTGTAAATTCGATGTTGCTAAGAGTCATTAGACTTAAATCTGAAAATAAAATACGTCAAAACTCTTGATTTACCAATAACGTAACTCGATTATTCCATATATTTACACACTTCAAAAATTCTCACAATTTACGAGATGAATGAAAATCAATAAAATGATGAGAAATTCTATCGTTGATCGCAAATATTAATTGATATTCCAATGAGACATAAGTCGTCATAAATTGATTTATCAAAAATACGATAATTAGACTCGTAAGCATAAACAAATCAAGAGCTACGGTAGAGGCTTGATTCCAAGTATCCATTTTTTTTGTTTTTTTTTTTTTATTTTTATTTTATTCAAAGGCTTCGAGCTTCCTCCAGTGCTCATGCTACCCCGTCAATCAGACAGGTTCCTTAGTTCCAAGTATTCGAAAGAATGCAGTTGCAGTGCGAGTCCTGCCATCTTATATATACTCGATTACGACGCTTGTCGGACTTATCATGGTAAAAATAAGTGTCAAATTGAAATTTGAAACGACGATTCATTCGTAACAAAAATTGTGTGAGCACGGAGACACAGAAATCGCACAATTTTTTTTTTTTTTCTCATTCCATGATGCGGGTTACGCCACTCTGTATATTCAAGCATTCGACGTACATGCACGTGTATATAAATAGAACAATACTGGAATGAAAAGACATAGTGTGCGTCGCCGGTATTGCCGGTGGTCAATTAGCGCGTTCGAAACGTACGTGTACGAAAGTTCCGAGGCTGTGAAAGAACACGAGTCGCATTTCGAATATGCGGGGGTGTATTAGTCGCGGAGTCGTTGTCATCGTTGCATGCATAAGTCCGTGATGAGGATCCGCAACGGGCGAATATAAAATCTGCTCGCGTTGGCACACACGCACACACACACATAGAGTGCCTCGTCGTTGTCAGACGGTTCATTAATGATCGAAACATTTTTGCGCGTGTATGCGTTCGCATGATATATGTATGTGGATCATACGCACCGATACATACACTGCAACATAATTTGTTCCATTTATTCATTTGATTAACGAATTTGATGGGATTCATTATACCGCAGACGCGATCAAATTCTAGGCACGTCCAATCGTATATATAAAAGCATCGATAAACCGTGTTTATTAATAATAACTTTTGTGAAAATTATTCCGTGCTTGTTTCTTTTATAAATGAAAATAGGAGAACATGTATACGATATTTTTTTATCCGTTCGATGAAGATTCTGAAATCCCTATGGAGTCGGTTGCCTTGTAAAAGTGCTTTACAATACAATTTTTTCAAAATTCAGCAGACATATCCAGGGCTGTATGTACAATCGGGATTCGTAACTTCGAGGTAAAGGTTAAGGTTCATGTTGAATTTACATAAAAAATGCTAGAAAAATGTTACAAAAAAAATTAAAGTCCAAGTGGGTTTGTTGGGTATAAGTATAAAGGCGTCTAACATCATTAGAGGTTAGGTTAATCCGTGAGTTGAAAGGTTGATTTTCAATGTAAATGTCACACGATAACTACCCCGAAGCGCTGCTTCATAATTTAACTACGAACCATTGAAATCGCACATTGAAATAAAAAGTAAAAGTCGTAACTCTTTTCAAAAATTGCTTTGAATCCTAATTGGATGATTTCAAAGTATTTTCAGCTTCGTCTAACGAATGCTCGATATTGCTGTGACATTTAAATTCGATGCTGACGAAAATACACATTTTTTGATACGCAAATATGAAAACAGAGTTTAACGCTATAGGATATTTTAGCGTTTAACGGAAATAAAATTCCGGAAACTATTTGTATTTGTATAGCGGATAGAGTATTCGATACTGACCATTGGGCAGCACATATCTTCCAACCCCAGCCATTCCAAGAGCATCCCAAGTTCCTTCGTAGGAGCTTCCGGTTACGAAATGCACTTCTCGTGACTCCGCAAGAGCTCCAACGAAACAGTTCGTATTTTGTTCTAACCACAAATCGGAAGTTAATTCGCCATCGTCTTGTTCGACCGCCATTCTTATCGAACCCAAATCTACTTCCCGTGATATCTACAAAAATTTGAACGATCATTATTATTCTTTGATTACGATGATTACTGGATGAATTCTGTGTCATCGTTCTTTTCATTCACTCATAGTAGTTGAAAAAAAAAACATAGTAATTAAAGAAAATAAATGAATAGAATAGTAATAAATAAATTTTTTTTAAATTCGAGACTCGTTTCAATGGAATATAAATAAATTAATAAATGTGCCAAAATCAATATTTACTGCATTCGTTGTTTTCTTTTTGTTAAATCTATTAAGGGGGGAAACCAGTTTAGGAGGCCGAAATTTTGTTTGTTTTTCGTGAATTTTTTACATATGGAATAAATAAACAGAATTTTTTTTTAATTTGAGAATATTTTATTCATGGTTTGAAATAGACTTGAGAATTTTTTGAAGCGATTTCCGCCGGAAACAGTGTCACTAGATCATGGACGATTACCATCGGAGTATTTTGCTGGTGGGCATTCCTGTGGTTTTAATTTTCATCTGTAATCATCACAATTTTTTTTTTTCGTTAACAACATATTTCCTAAGAATATGAACCTAATTCTGGAATTATATGATTATTAAAAATATGTTTTTTTATGCGAAAAAGGTGAAAAAATATGGTATAAAAACATAACATTGTCTTCAAACACCTCAAAAAAATGCAATTTTCAATTTTTTTTTACACAATCAGGTTCATATTCTTAGGAAATATGTTGTTAACGAAAAAAAAAAATTGTGATGATTACAGATGAAAATTGAAACCACAGGAATGCCCACCAGCAAAATACTCCGATGGTAATCGTCCATGATCTAGCGACACTGTTTCCGGCGGAAATCGCTTCAAAAAATTCTCAAGTCTATTTCAAACCATGAATAAAATATTCTCAAATTAAAAAAAAATTCTGTTTATTTATTCCATATGTAAAAAATTCACGAAAAACAAACAAAATTTCGGCCTCCTAAACTGGTTTCCCCCCTTAATTTATATAGATATACAATATGATATACAAATTCATATATACAATATGAATTTGATCAATGTGACTAGACTTATTTACTGAATGATATATACTTTGAGAAATAATAGATAAATTATAAGACGACTGACACTTGTTTTTTCTGACATCTCGAAATTTTCGTCTCCTGAAATTTTCGACTGTCCTCCATAATGTGCCGAGCTGACCGAATTCTTGACCTCGTTATTAGACTGAAAATATTCATCGGTTTGGTGTGGTTCGATTGCTGAATTATCGGTCCTAGTTTCCAGCGCTCCCGACGACGATTCAAGCATCGCTGTTTATTTATCCGCCTGTTTTCCGTTAAACTGTCAAAGTAGGTGTAACACGCGTGAATGAACAACGTGAAATGAGAAAATTATAGAATCGAGAGACTAAGTACTAACATGTCTGGCGACGATTTCAAAGGGTCTGTGGATAGTTGCCTCCTCTGGATTGTGTGTATGTGTGTAGGTGTCACTTCGTATTCTACTTTATCGTGCATTATTAAATGCTCAGCGCGCGATAAGCCGCTTAAGCTCGTGCCTCGAAACGTTACAGTCGAGAATGCCATTTCGATCCGGTTTGCTAATTTTTTTTTTTTTATGCACTGTGTATGTATAAAAATAAAAAAAAATTTTTTGCCATCCTACGTTTTCGTTACGGAAATGTAAGTATAATTTATCAAATCGATGCAAACACGAGGATACTGATAAAAATCAATAAATAAATCCTCTGCGACTAGGGATTTAAGGAAAATAAAATGGACCGATTACCACGACGGGCCTCGCTGATCAATACAAAAATGCGTGAACATGCTCGTTTCCGACACTTCTCCTAAAATGGAAACGTTGAAAAAAAGGTTTTAATATTTCTTTATCAAAGTTTATGACATAATCCTTCGGCGAATTGAGATCTCAAGAAATTTCTATGTAGAAAATGACAGATACAAGCATCTTAAGCTCTTATAATCAATGAGTCAAAAGTTTGTTGCAAAGTGTTTGGATTATTTCGAAATAATAAAATAGCGCCAGTTTGAAGAGAGTTTCTGCTTGAGAACGAGTAATTTTTCATGATTTCTAGGTATTAATTACCGTTTAAAATTAACCATATACATTTGTTATAAATTTCGATCATATATTCGAGTATTTTCGGACTGTTTACGAAAGCTTTTTCTCATTCAAATATTCACTGATTTTTTCATCAAAGCATATAACTGTAGAGTTACGGTAGCAGAGACATGCGGCTTAGCACTGATAATAATTATTTCAAATAGATAAACAATTTTTTCATAATATGTCAGTCATATGTAATCGTCGATTAGCCTAAAAATCAAAATGAAAGCAGATATAAGGTTCATCGACAAGAAAAAATAGTAATTTCAAAAATTCAACTAATGAATTAAATGAATCATTTTTTCCGTATATTGAATGCCAGATTTGAAAAATTTGCTTCCAGAAAAACGTGAATGTTTAGGATCACGCATGCTCGCGAGGTTGATACGCCCCATGCAGAAACTCCGTCGCAGTTTTGATAATATTTGGAATTTGTACCTGTATCTTTTAGGATATTTTTTTAAATAGCCCAACAAATCATAGAAAAAAATTCACTTTTTTCGCATTTTTTTGTGAATGTAAGCGTTACAGAACGAATAATTTTTCTCTAGGATCCTGTTTGACTCGCGATAACGTTTGATTCTTTTAAATTCACTTATTAATTAGAGGAAAGGCAGCTAATTTGGGATAACAATTAGTGGGTTATTTTGTATCCCAAATTAGCTTCCCTTCCTCTACTTGACAAAATATTACACGATCAAAAATCCTTCATTTTTTTATATTCATGACCTACCCCATTTGACGAAATTTTATTAAGTGAGTAAACTGACGGGGGATTGACTTGACAAAAAATAAAGTAACCGGCTTTTAGGATTAAAAGATGATCGTTTCGAATGTCCTCGATTGAATAGACCTACAGCATCCTCGGAGCTAGAGTACGTGTCAGGTGTAAAATCCTGAGGTCTGCGGGGATGAACGTAGAAGAAGCGGCGAGCCTATTTCAATGATATTAAGGTCGTAGGGGTAGGGGTTATAAAAGACATCCGTTGGCCGTGAGGCTCTCAGTGCGAACGCGAGGTCTGAACTGCGAGGTACTACTACCACTCGCTGTAGCATCTTCTTCGCCGGTTCCGAAGCTCCGGCGACAGTTTTTTTGGTCTTCCAACGAGAATACAAAAGCCATTTAAAACCGATATATCATCAGAAAATCGAAGAAAAAGATGAGCTCGTTAAGTTGAAAAAAAAAAAAAAACAAAAAACAATTCATTTGACAGTCGAAGAAACGAGAACCAAGGAAAATTTTAAAACGGTGTGAAGAGTGCTGTGATTTTTTTTTGCCTTGTTTCATCATCGAAAGAGAACGATTCTGCAGAGGTAGGACTTGCTTTTTCTTTTTTCGTATGTTTCTCACAGGTCACTAAATATTCCAATTACACGATTCACTCTCGCGGTGTTAATTGTCTATCAATTAGAAAAGGGTGAATTAATTTCTGTTCAAATTCTCGATTTTTCACTCTCAATTATTCACTAATCAAATCGTTCATTTCTTCTTAGTAATAATGAACGAATCGTGAAAAAGCTTTACGCTATATCACGATCCTTTTTTTTCTTTTCTTAATACGAATCAAATCATGACACGAAATATATCACCATTATTGTATATTTTTCGATGCCTGTGCAAACGAGCCATTGTTCGTGCAATTCTCAATAGTTTATCTTCGTATTTCAATTTCGATTCGAGTTGCTCAATTAAAAGAAATCGATAACGAACCGAATTGCAGAAGCAAAGAGACGAAGAACAAAGGGGAAAATGAGAGGGAGAAAGAGTTGGTATTAGCGAAAAAAAAATTACTCCTACCTGAATGTGCTTCCTGTAGTTATCCCCAAATACGTTATACATGCTAATACATATCCTTTAATCTAAAACGCGAATAGTACTCCACGTAGAATGGAGCAACCTTAGAGTACAACGCGGTTGAGAAAAAAAAATTACAAAGTTTTTTAATAGACTTTCTGCAATATTATTATAGTTTTTAATCAGAAGAATCTTAAATTTCGAGTTTAATTGTCTATAAAACGAGGTCTTGCAATAAAGATAGACACAAAAATATCAATGAATATAAAGGTAAAATAGCCGAGAAAAAACGTAATAAATTGAACGCTGTTTATTTAAACCCTTTAATCTCCCGATTTGACCCGAAATACCGTGTATCCATATATCGATATGAACTCGAAAAAGAAATTTCGCGAACTCGTGGCTCGAGGTCACGAGGATGTCACTTATTTTCGGTCATAAGAGACTCGCTGCTATATATTCCACCTTCCCGATATCGAATCTTTGTGGACCTGAAGAAAATTACACGAGGAATGATTTCCCGGTAAAAGAGAGTGGATTTAATGAGCAATTTCAGAATTCTGTAAGTGCTAAATACGCACATTTGCAAAGCATTGCAAGATCAAACAAAATGTCGTGATGGAAAAGCGTTTTTTGCTTTGTTAATAATCGTGTTCGAGGTAACACGAAAGTTTTAGACGATTTGTGTGCGTATGTGTGTGTGTGTCTGTGTGCGAGTGTGTATGTATGCGTGTGTGTGTGTGTTTCTAGGTGCGCAGGTGTTGGGCACGCGGATTGCGACGATCAAGAATACACAGTGGTTCGTTTGTTGCACAAATATCGTAAAAGCAATCGTCGATCGACTGAACGTCGTTGTGTAGTATGCATTTTGCCGTGCGAGAAAAAAAAAAGAGAGAAAGCCTTTCAAATGTATATTTGAAACGATTCGACGAGTCTGTTTAATTGCGATTAAAACCGACTGGGAGAATTTGTATGACGCTTTTCGTTGCATAGGAAAAAGTGGATTAGTAAAATCAATGACGAGTTTCATTGTGATATTAAAAATGAATATATTCTCGGTGGAACCATTGATTATGTATTCATATTTGTGAAGGCAGCAGATGAAATATCAGGAATAACGCAATTTCATGGGCTCTTATTAAAAAAATTCTATTATCATCGATTCTCAAGCTCAATCTTGTTATTCGTTCAATGAAAATGACCTTTTGATACTCAGTTTTGTAAATCTGGACGGCAATGAGTTTAAGATATCAGATGATATTATCATTCATTTATATTTCACATAATTAGACTCTCTTGTCAGATCGAGGTGAGAAATCAAACGGCTTTGTCGCAAGGATCGCACGTGACAATTCATCGTATCGTGAATTCATGGCAGTATCTAAAGGAGGGATATGGATCCCTTATGGCTGCAGTCTTGTATCGTGTCTAGACAATCTTTGTTACTATGCTAGCAACGTCTTTCGGAGTCTCACGAAATCTCACTTTAAAATGGGCCAAGCTCGAGTTTCTCGACTTTGACCGCATACTAAGCAACTTCTGAAGTTCCGTATGGGCCGCTGGATTTATGTCTTGAGAAAATCAGATTCTTTCTTTTTTTTCTCCTTTTGCTCGTTTTTTTTTTATTTTTTTTTTCGAGTGTTCGCTTCATTTGCGGTAAAACCGAAACCAAAGAATGCACTTTTACTCATTCGTAGACACTCGAATTTATGTATTTTGAACTCCTCTGATCGAAACACTCGTGGAAACTATTGATTGCCAAGTTCGATGGATTTATTTATCTATTCGATGTAATAATCATATGTAGTTTTCAAATCTCATGCCCATCGTTCAAGTGCTAATTAATATATATTTGATTGACCTTTGCTTTTCGTGACTGAAAAATCAGCGACATGGAAGCTCGGTCTTATTCATACACCATCATTACGTGAATCAAGAGGGTTTGTGCTCGTTATCAGGAACGAACTACATCATTATGAAAACGGATATTATCTCTGCGTACCTCCTCAGGTTGCTATAACAGTATGAGATTGTATACGAGACGATTATAATATATTGAGAGAAGAAAGATGAGTAGCCGACGAAGTAATAAAAATATTTGTAACTCAGACTCACTGCATTATTGGTGATTAAGATGCAGGCTTGAATGAAAAATCGTTTTTACTCCTTGTCAATTAATACAAATACATAAATCACGTATGAATTGATCGCAACGCATAATTCATCTCATAATTTATCAATCCTCGTTACTCATGAGTGCACAGCTCAAACAGTCATGTGTACCCACAAAACTCTTATTCAATGTTGAAAAAAAATGGGTGACATTTGATTTCTTCGAGATTGCATCACCGATAAACAAATGATGAAAATTCATTAGTTCTGAGATTGAATCCTTTCAGGATATATTACAATTCTGACTCATTTTTATCACGCGCGCATCAACTATATATCTGTATACATAAACACTATATCGCATCAACTTGACCTACGCCTCACCCACTGGGACTTGGGCCAGGATTTTTTTTTCTCTCGATATTCTTGTTTCAGCACTGCAACACAGACGAATATACGGAAAGACTTTTGTATGAAAAATTATGATTTATTAAGACCTTCCGACGATGAAAGATGCATTTCATTCGCCAGTTAAAAAAATCAATTCGTCGAAAGTATACGAAATACTTGGACTAAGACAGAATTATAATTAAGCCAAAAAATGAAAATATGCCCGAACAATTCAGTCAGCCCGATTATTTTTTCGTTAAAGAAATGCAGTTACGTTGACAAAACTACAATTGATTTTGCTTTTGTTGAATCGGTCAAATCAGTTTTTTCAGGCTAGACAATCAATTTTCAGTTAATTAGGCTCGCACTAATTTTTGCATGTAATGTTTTATACAGATATGAGTAATAAAAAAAAAGGGTAAGAGAACGAGGACACGAACGAATGTCCTCGTTGAAGGGCCACGTGAATGCGGGAGGTGGACGCGCAGCCTCTTCTCTCGTTTCTTGAACACGGTGGCCTGGTTGCCTGGTACCCCGGATGGTCGATCACCAACGGTCTTCACCTCCGGATCAGATCATACCTATATTACATATCTACACGTATATACACGTGTTTCTACATTCATGTGTACACATACCGTGCACAGTATATAGGTCCCCTCTTTTCGTGAAGTTCGTGTCTTGAGAGAAGCTACATAGCGCCCAGACTGCGAGGCACATTTGTAACGCGACTCGTCGACTAGAGCTACACCGTTATGTCTGGACTCTGTTCCCACGAAACACGGGCCTGTGCCCGTCTTATATGTGCCGCCAAGATATATGTATATACGTTAAGCTTTGTTGGCCGGAGAAGCGGAATGGGCGCCAAGCCTTCTTTACGAAGACCAAGTAATTAAATATAGATACATGCTTCATGGCAAAGAGTGTTTCCGAGGACGAATA
This sequence comes from Campoplex capitator, assembly GCA_037576405.1. Taxonomy (NCBI): domain Eukaryota; kingdom Metazoa; phylum Arthropoda; class Insecta; order Hymenoptera; family Ichneumonidae; genus Campoplex; species Campoplex capitator. The sequence continues at coordinate 10,245,966 of JARBWI010000009.1, read as the reverse complement.
TTTTTTTTTTTTCTTGGATACAAAGTAGTTTCGAGTTTTTGGAAGACTGCTGAAACTCGGGATGATTCGTAGATCGAGGGAGTGAAGATTTTAACTATGTCATTCAAGTGTCGATTGTGAATTGATTAATTCGGTGATGTAAGAGATCGTATGGTTAAAGTATTGATACATTTCTGAAGGGCTGATCAAATTAACTTTTAATTCAAAATTCAGGGTGCAAAATTGACTTTCAAGGGAAGATTTGAGATACGCAAGAAAACAGGGAGTTTTATAAACGAATATTTTTGTATGGTTATGATTTCGATAGTTCGAATAACACAATATTTTCTCGAGATAGGTTCTTTATATTTGTGCTTTCCACTCACTGTTTAAACAAGCGGAAAATGTCGAATGAAAAAAAAAAAAGAAAAAAAAACGTCATGTGATAATGAACAGATGTGCATGAGAAGATTCAATGCTTTACACTTGTATATACACGAGTCCTTAGAAAAAGCTATGCATGCGAAGTACGCTGCAGTGTACATCAACAATATGAATGAAAACAATACAGCCATGCATGGTACTCGTTCTCCTATTTACTTTTATTATTTTCATTCTCACTGTGGCTCTTGTATTTACTCGAATGCGCTGCGAATCTGAGCTAAATGAGGCACGGAAATGCATGTAACGGAACCTGTGATTTCCAGCGGGAATCGTTCGTTTATACGAGTAATATACACGAGATAGTACTAGGTATACGGAAAAATTAGAGCTAAACTTTTTTTTTTTTTTCTTGCCACGAGATCACGAATTATCTACAGCGATTATATTTCTTACAGTCATAATTGGTTATTGTTCTTGGACATGCCTGATAGCAAACGGTAAACAGGATTAACTCTAACTGTGGTTGAGCCCTAGTGATCAATTCAGGATTCACATTCGTGTTCAGTACATGTGAATTTTTCTATTTTATTACATATAAATTATGATTTCCGGTATACACGAGACTAAAACGTTGTGGATTTATGCGAGGAGAGATTTACAGTATTTTTAACGACCGTAATCATTGTCATACCGTTCCGAAAATGCGAATTAAAAAAAAAAACTAGAAAGACTTTGCAGGATCATTCAAATGAACGCGTCTAATGAATAGGTGATTTTGGATGAAAGGAACGATCAGAGATCGCTATTTGCCTCATCGATGAAACTTTTAATTTGCTTATCTCGAATAATTCTGTTAACCGAAGTAAAGGCATTTAAATATTTTAAGATAAAGTCAATGGATTCAGGGGAATATTTGAAAATATAATACGCACACTTTCGTTTGAGATTTACCGTGTAAACATGAATAGCTACAACACTAAAATATTATGCGGTCAATAAATGTATGGTCGATCGTTCCCTCTGTACGCGAATATCCGCATAAAAGAGCGTTATTAGCAAAGCCTCGCACGCAAAGTGCACTCCCAAGGCGAGGTACACGCGCAACATATGTTCCTATGGCGAGAAGTTGGTATTAATTTGGACCATTTTATGCGGGCTTAGCTCATGCTCGGATGCACTGAATTTAGCTTTCATCTACTCATTAAGGCACGAAAGAAAATATGCTAAATTTTGATTTTTCGATCAACGTATGAATAAAAATTGTCCCAAGAAATATAGTAATGTTCTTTAATATTGATTTAATTTTTACTTCGGTTTAATATCAATTGATCACCAATGTAGGAATGTCATCGTTTCATAATGAATAGTAGAAAATGGATTTTTATAACTGTGAGCTGCAAAAAGAGACAATACTTGACCGATCTGTCTGTAATAAAAACATCTTAGAGTATGAATTCATGACGCAAAAGTGAAATTTCGATATTCGAGATTCGTTAATTCGTTAATCGTTTCAATTGTCAAGATCCACTGTCTTATTTTCTCTGCAGTAACTCACCGTGAAGTTTTGTGAAAAGCGTATTCCACTTTTACAAAATATTATGAACGACTTTATGACAAAATGGCTGACTCTAAGGCTGAAGAAAATATAACGATTTTCGTGATGCAATCTGCGAATTTCTTCTTCATTTTTCATCATTTTTAATCGAGGAAAACATAATCGAAATGAGAATGATGGTTCAAATTGGCACCAACCTATCTGTGCACACACTCATTTATATGAAAAAGTAAAAGAAAGCACGTTTATACGAGAAGGGAATCGTGCACGAGAGAGAACTTACGTCTTGCACGCGACGTGTGCAACATGAGCCCTCAGATGACGCCTTTACGTCGTATGTACACGAACTTTGAATACAACATCAGTGCGCTTCACAAAAGTACCACACGCGTAACCTCTGACAATAAAGAAAAGGACGCAATCCACAGAGTGCAAGATAAAATTTGCAAGCATTTGGCCTTTTGGTTAGAAAAACATTGATGTTGGGTGTATCTAAACATTGGGAATCAGTGACATTTTTATAAATTTATCATAATCACTTTCGTCAAGAAAGACACTATTATTCCATCTACCGACCAGAGATTGATGCGCGTTAATTGAATATCGTATTAAAAAAAAAAAAAAAAAAAAATTTATATTCCATCAAAAAATTGTATGGACTCAATAATTTCGAGAAAATGCAAAATAAATATAAACTTGACAGAATAAAATGCGACTAGAGCAACCGCAGATGAGAATATTACAAGAAAGTCGAATGATAAAAAAACCTGTACGCTCTTGCGATGGATTTTTCAGTCAAGTCGGGGTTAATAACATCGAGAATTCCCCATGTAATTTCATCAAATGGAGGACATTGAATGAACCAGCCATTTTCTCAAAGAGATGCGCACAAAATTGGCAATTCCTTGATCTTACATTGCTTCTGTATATAGGTAGTATCGCACGCATGATCCAACGTGTACACGTATATAAAATCCTAAGAAGCTATTTATAAAGTAATAACCGTCGGGTAGGTCGGGAAGGTTTGTGTTGTATATAAATAAGTATATATGTGTATATGTAAGTTTGAAAACGCCACGCGGAGCTCGAGAAACGAGTCCGACGAGTTCTTTTCTCATCTCTGAGATCTTCTCTCGGCTCTTAGAGGCCAGAAAACGCCGGAGGAAAAAGAGCGAGAAAAACAGCTTTTTGAGCACGCGAAAATGCTTTTTGGTCTTACACGTTTCGCATCGAATGCACTAATGTTCATGCGTTCAGATATTTACACAGATTTATCTCGGAAGTTCGTACAGCTCTAAAAAAAAAAAAAACGTCGGTTGTGCTGAGCGCAAACCAATTATCCATTATTATCTACTTCGTTGAAAAAAAATTGTTATTGCTAAAAAAAAAAACAGGTTTTTTTGTAATTCTATGTTGTTCGATCCCATTTTTTTGAGTTTCGAAGCAATAGATAATCATTAAATTGATCATAATCTTTGAATAATTCAAAATTCAGATATCGTTCGATTGTTATCAAAAGATTGAATTGATATGAGCTTTGTAATGGTATGAAAGCGCTGATAGGATTGAATTGGCATAAGAATTTACCACATTTGCTCCAGGAACATTTCATCGAAACAAACCAAAAGCAATTTGGACAGTATTTCAAGTAGCGTTCGATATTCTTTCAATGTTGCCAACAAAATGAATGAAGTGAGAGGATGTAATAAGCTTTCGAAACAGTTTGATAGCTCTGATATTTAAATAATCAGTTTGATATTATTTGATCGTTGGTATAAAAACGATATGTAATCATTTTTTTAGATGTAAGCGCAAAGCTTATTCAAGATTATTCAAAGGTTCATGTACGTAATACGATACCAGAGAGAAATAGGATATCAGGGAGGAAAACGAATTCGAAGTAAAAATGTATGGAGTTTTAATGTTTTTATGCTGCATGTCGACTCGTTTATAGAAATTCGATTAATCGACTTGGAGCTTATCTATGTTTTATCGTTTTTCTACGGTTTGATCATCTCATACACAAACCCTTGTACACATTTATATATACATAATTATAATGGGAATACCGTTATAGAGGTACGTCAATGCACACAACTTGTAAATCACGAATTATATCATTTATAATCCGTTTGATGCTACGAAAGCTTTGAACATTTTTAACTACATTATTTTTTCAGCCATGATATATGTTTTTCAGGTTAAAAGATCTCTCGCAAATTATAAACGACGGAAAGAGATTCTATTTAGAGGTTAGATATATTCAACATCAAACCTATTGCACGTGCACTTCGTTCACGATTACTCAGATATCTGCACACACTCACTATCGAATACGATTCCACGATGAAATACGAATATCAAAATTTCATCGACCACTCTCAACAGAATTAGTTATGATAATGAAGAAAATCTGTAAATATTTATGGAATGAATGGTTCATGAAATTCTCTCTTGATAAACTCGACTTATCTATGTTTCATAACTGTTTAGTTTTATCAGCATATTCTAATCGTTTTTCCAGGTGGCACATGTGCGAAAGATCTAGAAATCGGATATTAGACACCTTAAATCAACAAGACCAATTTATATATACGCGTTTATCGAGCCATACACTCTTCAATTAACGCTTATGAATTGGATAAAAACTTAGTCGATATATTTGACACTACACTGAGATGTTTCAATCGTCATCATTTTGATCGATCTATTTCTACTACCGATACAATGAATGAATTTTTTTTATTATAAAAATGACACATGGATTTATCGTTTTTGGAGAAATTTGTAATTGTTCGTTACTTGGACGATTCTTTTACTTTGAATTAATGGTTTTATTTTTCGATGAGCTTTATCTTAATTATGAGTGACCCGTAAATTGGTTGTTAGTCATAAAATTTATTTATGCCACTTTTATCTGTGAATCATTGGACAGGTAAGCAGGTTATAAGTCACAGTACTAGTTGAGAAAGACTTGAAATATGAAAACGAACACTCACTCGAGGTTATATATGCGAGTCTGGTCGGGCATCAACGAGCGTGGAATGAGCTTATCCTCTCATTCTCGCACGGATAAGCGCTCTTCTTTTGGAAATTAATCGCCCGATTTTCATCTCCTCTTTCTCGCGTATCAACGAGGTTATCTCACGTACAAATCTGCGAATATATATCCATAATGATTTGAAGGAACATTATACGTACTTCTGGTACTATGGTTTTCAACGAGCATGGCAAACACGATATGTATATAGATACAGAATTACGTGAATGTGCTTATTCTCTTTTTTACAAATACCAACGTCTAACGGAGTATTCTGATAAGAATGCGAGTACGAGTGGAATGAAACTGCAGTTTTGCAGGCAAAAAGGATCGACAACCTCGATATTCTTCATGCGCATATATATATGTGCTTAATGAGAATTATAAGTTGCATTCCTGCGAACCAAATTCCGACACTTTTGCACAACTCTTAATTAGCTAAATTACCAAAGAATCGAAGAGAAGCCCAATATACATGGGAAATTAATTTTCTACCCGGAGAAGAAATAATTGTACTATTTGCATCATATGAAAATTTAATTCGTTGCCTCCTTTCGTCAAGGATAATTAAGCCAAATTTTACCACAGTCATTCGTTGTTAACGAAAAGCGTTAGATTAATAATTTAAAAAGAAAATTCAGCACTTCAACTAAATATGAAAAAATTATTTTCATGTGATGCCGAAAATAATTTTGCATCAAACTTATACTTATAGCTCTTTGGATTCTTGCCTAAAATCGAAAAATCAATTTTTGAATGAAAATTAAACGTGACGATTGCTATTTGTCGTAAGGTGATTACTTATGCTATGATTTATTATCGTATCCGTATGGCTAGTACTAACTTGTGGCAATGCTACGTCAGGAAGATGCTACGTAATCTGGAATGTCATGCCGGTTCAACCGAGCGTGACACCTGCTCTCGCTGCCGTCCAAGAATCTCTTGTGCACCTGAGAATTTCTCAACAGATCTTCCACTGTGGTAGAAGTTAGCAATGATAAATTTAAACAATAATCTTATATGTTTCACTCGAAGAATATGATTAATTAGAATTTTTTTCAACTCTGAATTACACCAAACATAATATCACAGAACTTACTCAGATGAATATCCTATATCAACTAATGAATTAATAATTGTAACGATTTTATTAGTTGAGATAAACCAGAAGATAAGATTTGAGCTTATTTTACATAAAAAAAAAAACGTGATCGCATCTGTTATTCGTTTTTGTAATTATCAGTAATTTTGAACAGTCGAATGTTTGGATATTAAAAAAATACACTCGTTTTAATAAAATGTGATGGATTTTCATTGGTTTCCGATTATCGTATTCAGGAATCAAATGGTGAATGAATTTTCAAGAGAAAGAGCTCTAAGAAATACGTAATGCTATAATATAATCAAGCCAAGTTCAAAGCCAAGAAGAGAAACCGCGGCTATCGAATGTGACAAGTTCACGGTTACTGAGATTCAACGGCCGCAGTGTTGCGCAATTGCTCGAAGAATTTCACAACAAAAAACGAGACTCCGCTGTGGTCACTGACTTCAAGATCGCATTATTAACGTCGTAGTCGATTGAACGTTATTGTAGCTTTTTATATCGTACTTCTGAATTCATCGTGCAACGAAAAAATTCAGATACTTAACAACCGGAAAATTAATATATTTGATGAAGGAGTCAAGAGTATAAATTGAACAAGAAAATAATTACAGCTTCGAATTTTCGAAAAAAAAAATAAGATATGCGCCCGGATCAAAGTACAATTTTTGAAATTCGTATAATTTGTCATCCAAAGGTCCTTGGCTCTGTTTACGGGTCTTTGGGTTTGCGACTCGAAACTTCCTGTTTGCGATCAATGGAGCATCAACTCAAAGGATAGGTTTTTAAAAATCGTTGAAACTACGTTGTTTTCGCCAGCAAATTTGCGTTTAAAAATATCGACAATTTGTATTATTTTGTTCCGCTGTTATGCTCATTATTCGAGTATCAATCAATTATACAATATGAAATGTTTTAAATATATATTTTTCATTTCATCAGCGTTCTATATTCGGTAAGAAAAATTGTCCAAGAACATCGATCAAGTAAAATTATTCTTCATTCTGATCCTGTTTCCAATATTACTAGTAATTGATCACGTTTAATTGGAAATATGATTGAAACGATGATGAGACGATATTTCGTCGTGGATTAATCGATAAGAAAAATTTGGAAAATGAATCAACCCAACGTTGTATCTAAAAAGAGCTCTCGTAACAGATGAACGACGAAGATGTCGACGAGCACGGCGTTGACTGTTTAATGAGTACGAAACGAGAAGCACGACCGGTTTTATCGACGGTAGGGATGAGCTACCACCACAACGGATATAGATATGAGATATTATTAGAAAACAAATGGTCCCAGTTGACGTTAAATTCCGTAACGTTAACGCCCTTTTGTTTCACAGCGGTCAATTTTCATATGTATATACGATACGATACGAGAGAATATTTATACCTATCAACGTTAGTATGCGCATAGCTTGTGAGAGGCGAGATAATGCAGGTAAAAGAAAGACGAAGAAGATGAGAAGAGGTGGGCAAGATGATTATATGCGTACCGAACGAGAATAAGATACGAATAGCGCCACGTCGTTTCACTTGACGGTCTGTACATTCATCTCTACGTTCACCTAACGGCAGGTGTCTGATATAATACTATGTGCACTCTATAAAACGAAGTTACAATCTTGAAAATGACTTTCATCGGTGACTCGTTCTTTTTGTTGTTTCATGATAGAGGATCAAATAAATTCATTGTAAGCCTACTGACCATATTTTCATGAATCGCAGCATTTTTACAAAACGTCTCCAATTTATCATATATCCAAACTATCTCAATGCTAATCATCGCGTAATTTTTCATCCAAGCTGTTTGCGTAACAACAACGTATTATTTTATCCAGCAAATATATTGGTATCGATTTTTTTTTTTTCACGCCAAAACACACAAAATTGTAAGTCTTCATGGAATTAGAAGTATTCGATGAATTTTCACATTCCAATGAAAGAATAAAGTGAAACTTGAGATATAAAAAAGAACGTAAGCACCGGTTATGAAAGTTTCGGTAAATTTCTACCCTTTGAATCGACTGAGGATTCCATTTCCTCTCTCGTTTCGAGTGCCTTCAACCCTTTTTCTATAGTCGCATGAAAAGTTTAGTATCGTCTCTCTTCTTCTCACCTATTTCACTTTATCATCGTGACATTTTTTCTGGATTACTTTTTCGTTCTCGTTCGACTTTCATCAGTCACTCTTTCACTCAGCAGTGCAGTACACACATCGGTTCTCTCGCGTTTTTAACTTTTTACCTGTATAAAAATACATGTACATTTGGTCCGGCCCCATTCGGTCATACAGGGGAACGTTGACTCGTACCTTTAGTGTATGTGTATGAGCGTTTAAACGTATTTGTGGTGTCTCTCAGCTGCGAAAGAGCTTTTGTACCTGTCGACTTGGTGCTCAGTGCACTCTTATCCGGAGCACGGGAACGGTGTGCGCGCCAGGCGTTGAACGAGAAACTCACGCAGTACATAACGTAGAAAAAAAAAACAAGGAAAGAAAAAAAAATATCAGAAGGCATTACACTATAGCAGAGTACGTACACATGCGAGTGAGTGAAAAGAGAGAAGAGCAAAAACGAAGAGAAGAAGCTGAAGGCGAGAAGTTGCCTCGAGCTACATACACGTGGATTCGTATTCGTGTGTGAGAGTGTGGATGTATATAATAACGTATACTTTACCAGCCGGTGAATATAACCAGGCAAATGGTACTGCAACGTGAGGCTGTACCGAGAGAATAAGAGAACGAGGCGAAAGATCGAGAGAAAAGGGACTTGAACGAGGGATAAAACCGAGGGCGAAGAAGTAGAGGCATCGAAAAAGAAAAGACACCTGTACATGGGACATTTCATGTTAAATCTAAGTAGGTTTCATTTTCTTCGTGTTCGATAAATTTTTCATTCTTTCACAGTCAAGTTGTTGTATTTTTTCTTCGGTTCGCTTGACAAAGATTCTTTTAGCACTGTGCTTTAATAATCTTCAAAAAAAAAACAATTTTTTTGTGTTGCACGTAATTCGATGATATAGGACATTGCCTTGCAGGAATGACATTATAAAATCTAAATTTGAAATCATTTTGGACGAAGTTTAAGATATTAAAAAAAAAGTGAAGTCATTACAATTCATTTTTGGCTATACCTTATTCAAATTATCATTCTGACTCTAAATATAATAATGAGATGTAATTGTCCATCATAAGTTAACGCTGATAAATGAAAAGTATAGAAAAAAAGTCGGCAGTCGGATTAAAATCAATGAGATTAAAAATCAGAAATGAAATCTCCGAGCGTTAGGTTGAGACATAGATCCAGTTGGACTGGAATGCCTCATATATATGTATACATAAATAGATACAACTACGTGGAGCGTGCAGGTCTGCAACCAGGGTCACTACCCTTCCAGCAGTGGCAAGGTCAGCCGCAAGATCGTCCCAATCGCACAGAACCACAAGGAGAGAGGGATCTTCCTCTATAGAGGAGTACCCAGTGAGTGAGATCCCCAGACGCACACGCGGCGCACGCGACTACCGTGTCGATACCGATCGCGGTTAAAGATTCGTTGCGGACGAATTTTCAACGTACTTTATTCGATCGTTTAAAAATATTTTTCACTAGCTCGTACAACCAATAACAGTTTTCACGAAGAAAATGATATAATTCATCTTCTACCAAAGTCATGAGATTATCGATGGAAAAAAATTAGATCGAAGATTTTCTGAAATTTATTTTACGAGAAATATCTTTCGCGCTCGTGCATCTCTGGTGGTTTTTTTTTCAATAAGGAATATTGATCGTACAGAAAAGCTGAACAATTCTTCAACGATCTTGGACACTGAGTGAGTCTTTAATATTTATTCTGATTACTCTTTTTCTCTTTTTATTCTTCTGTGACTTATTTATAAGCAGCTCTCGGGAGCTTCATTAGGTAAGATTAAAAGGATCAAACTGCGAATGTGCCTCGTAATATTAGTGTTCGTGAGAATTGTCAGGGTGATAATTTGGTAAGAAGATATTGAAATATTTCTTTTTTTTCGGAAGAATGTAAGAAAAAATAATTTTCGGAAATTCTGAACATTTGGAGTGACTGCTACCAGTGCATGCCCATAGCAAACACACTCGAATGATTTTCGTAACTTTTATGCGAATTTTACATGAACTCGTTACTTTTACATCAAAGTTGCGAAAATTATCCAAGATGGGTTCGCTGGGTGGTTTCAATTAAATTTTTTTTTCTCATTACATCGATATAATTATAAAATTTCTCGACCATGATCCAAACGAACTTAACGATGCTTTAGAGAATTGAATAATTATTCGTGATTGCAGCAATGATATTTCAAGTTCGAGTTTGAAATGATATTTCTAGTCAATCGATTATGATATTTCAAGATAATCGAAGCGTCAAATGACATTTAGGCCAATGAGTTTCTAAAGATGTGGAAAAAAATATTTTTCGCGTCACCCTTGATCGAAGGATGGCATCCGTCCGATCCCTTCATTATTCATACGTCAACGAACCGCATCGCGACAAGGAAGTCTGACTCACTAGCCCAGAATTTCCGCAGTCGTCGTGTTGTACAGCCCAAAAACTTAGTTCGTGTGTTGCCTGCTTGTGTGGGTGTGTAACGTGGTGGGAGGGAGGGGGGGGGGGGGGTCACGCTCGATTTTCAGTCTAAAGTGTCTAAAGGGAACACGATATACGTGACCCACTGTTGGCCCAATTCTACGTACGATAGGAGTCAGTGTATATGTCATACGTTACTCGTTACACTTTTACATTGTACTTTGCCTGCTTCTTTGAAAATAGTTTCACTGAAATTCTTATCGTTTTCTAGTTCATCAAAAGTATTTCAGGTATTTCATTTCTACTGTAACCCCATTCTCATTGGCCACGATGTGCGGCGCTTCTCTTAAGACCGAAAGAGCTTATTGAAAAGAGATGGATTTGTGTTATTGAAACATAATTAAATTTTTGATTAATACTGTAATCTGAAAAAAACGAAACACCATTTCTTTGCTCATATGCTCATATGATCAAAAAGCTTTTGATATATTAATGACAAAAAATTTAATTCCTCACAATTCTGTCGTCGAAGTAAAAACAAATAAAATTAGTTGGCACAAAATGAAGTTTTTTTTTTTTTTTCATTTTTACAATATTTATATTTTTTCAAAAAATCGAAAAGTTCCGAAATAAATAGATAGAGGTTAAAAAAAAACGCCCTCAGTAAGTGTTTTTCGTTTTATGATTCAGTTTTCACGAGCAACTCATTGTATATCGGGAATCGACGAGCGAAAGCAAGTAGTAATAAATCATCACATCATAAGAAAAATCGATTAGATCGGAAATTGCGGATTGTAGTATATAGCTGCTTCAAGTTGAACGGTTGCAACCGCAAACTTTATGAACTTTTTATAAGTACATTGTGCACATATATATTTATATACGTGTAGTTCGATCGTTCTCGCTGCGGCTCACCGGTTCGTTCGTCACTCCTGTATGGGTCTCTCAATGAATCCCGTATAACGGTATTGAAAACGGTCCAACGAGTGAGCCAATGTCCAGTCGGCAGCTTCCGAATTCTTTCACCGTCTCAAAGCGAGATCTTTTACGATATAATACAGTAAAGACATTTGTATTGAAACACTCAATAATAAGATTCGTTTAAATGAAACAGATTGAAATGAGATTCGCTTAAATAGGAAACAACTGATCAATTTTGTTTTATCGATACATCTCATTTATTTATTGTCAAATAAATCAATGTAATTCAATGAGAGTAATTAATGCATTTGAAAATTCATAAAAAATTTACATCCATTTTATACCCGAGAAGAGTGCCGATTAATTCTTCCATTCATTTAAGTACTCCATTCATCGGTTTCAATAACGTGGCGCCAAGATTCTGCAGCGTCTTCTGATAATAATAAATTATTTGAGAAATGAATTATCATTTATACTGTATGAGATAATGACACGAGTTTTAATAAAGAGCGAGTAATCTTTGATGAGAAACGTTACACGAGAGCCCTTTCACATTTCTTGTTAAGTAATATTTGATGGCACAGCTCATATCGGCATGAATTCAATAGGAAATTTACATACGCATAATAACGTAAGAGTTACCGAACGCCTGGAGGCTGATTATCGTCATGCCAGAATGATTTCACAGCACTCGATGCGCTAGAATCGAGAGTTCATTTTTCCAAATTGATTTTCACCGCAACATATACTTGCGTGCATACTAACTGCGCAATTATTTTTTCCGAAAAATAAAAAAACTAGTTTCGTAAAAATTCAAAAAATATATCTATTCCCAACGACTCTCAGCGATATTGTTGTCCCATTTTTTATTTTTCATTACTGGAATAACCAGTTTAACGAATAATTAGGAACAAACTGTAAATAAAAAAAAATAAAAAATCGGGCCAAGTGTGTCAGACGAGAAACCAGAACAAACGCGTCAAAAGATCAGCGAGTCCATAACTGTTCATACGAAATCTAGCAGTACTTATCGACGTTCAAATACAAAGATATTTCTCGAGAATTTGAAGGTGTGAATCGTGCGAAGAAAATATATTTAAAACATTATCTCGCGCTTATTCTTGAAACTCAGGTAGAAAATAAACCGGAGAGTATGTATGTACATAGGTATATTTGACTCACGAACTCTTCAAATATTGGTGAAACAACGGAGAGTCCGGCCCTCCCTCGCACGAGTGGTAACAACATAGTACAACCATTATCCTGTAAAATTGTTGAACTTTCGTCTGTCCTTTTAACGGACGAAAGACTGTTTGCCAACCATGAGTCGTCATTCAGTGTTGATTCCTCCATCTATATATATTTTAGGGTACGGATTTTTCTGCACTTACAGCTGTAAGAACGCTCGGAGGTGCTTGACAGTTCTTTATTTATGCACCTGCACGTTCGTGCTTCCGCGTTTTAAGTTTTGCTTGAAACATCCGGCATAAAAGTTCGTATACTATGAAATTATTCCACTATGTATGGCAACTCGAACATCGCAATTTTTTAAATGAATATGGATGTATAGCGTGAACAAATTCAAAAATTCCATTACGGAGAAAAATGAAAAACACAAAAAGTTTCAAAATTCCCATTTCTCAAAGAGAGCTATGCATTGTCTCCGAAATATTATCTTAGTATAAGAAAATGAAAAAATAACGTGCTTCAGCCGAATCGAGCTCGCGTTTTCCACGCCAAGAATTGGCCACTTCAGTGATTAGATAAAGCAAAAAAAAGGTCCTCGTTGGGATTCGTGCCAGGTCTGCATCGAAGATTAATCGTGATTATATTGCAGTCGTGTATGAAGGAAAAGATGTCAGAGGACGACACTCTGATCCTTCTTTTCAATAACACTTTTCATTACTGTAACATGTTTTGCATGCATATCATTACAGATATACATGACATTTAATCTTCTTTCATAAGGAAGAGAGTAGCGGTGATTTCAGCAGGTATACATGAACGAAGGTTGTTATTCTTCATGTAGTAATAGCTTTCGCCCTCTTTTCTCTCTCTAAACGTCCAATCAAGCTCCATAATAATTATCGAAGCCGTGCTATGTGCTGATACTTGAAACTCTATAAAAACGGATGTAACCTATTGCAAATACCGGCATATTTATCGCTTCCCTGCTTCCAAATCTCATAATCTTCGGCACCCTGCTAAAGATAGCAGTCATATTTATCATGCTCGATTTAGATTTCGGTATCAACTGTTGAGAATACTCGTATTCCGAGCACCTTTTTTTTCAACCGATGCATATGAAAGCCGATGTTTGTTCGAACGATTGTCAGTTTAAGATTTCGATCAATTGCATGAATTGTGTGATAGAAAGAACGAAATATTATTTATCCATTCCACTTTTACGTTCACATCATGATACAGATATTATAATTTGTACATTTTAGTTGATTTGATAAAATACTTGACGACATGAAATCTGCGTGCAGACTGCAAGAATGTTTACTTTTCGTCCCCTTTTTATTTTGTATTGCAAACCATTCAATTGAAAAGTATACAGTAATAATTTGTGGGGTAAATTTTTCATCGGGAAAAACTCTAATGAAAGAGTCGTCGATTGGTTGAGATTTTTTTATATTCGTTAAAGCGTTGCTGGAAAGTACTCGAAGTCCGGCGCCTAATGAAGTTTTCTTCATGAAAAGTAGGAATAACCTTCATGCTAAAAAAAGACCAAACAATAAGTCAGGCCAGACACTCGCTGAGGATTTAGGGCAAACAACAGTCTTAAAATATTCGCTTTAACAGGTCCTTAAGGCAATCTTTAGACCGGATATTGTACTGCGAAACAAGGAGCTCCCGGGCGCGTGTTATTAGGATAATCCCAGGTTACGAGGGACCGTCGCAGTGAGAATTCTGTACTTGATGCCACGCAGCTTCCCTGCATTGTAATCTATTTATTTATGTATCTTTTTTCCTCTCTCTATCTCTCTCGTCCAGTTTATAGTTAGGAGAGTAAATCGAAAGAAAATGTATTTGTAATGAAAATAATGGCCGAGGCGAGAGTCCCAGATACAGAGGAATCCAGAAAAATTTACTGTTGAGAGACAACAGAATATTTTTTACAAATCAAAATGATCTTATATAAAAATGCCACAAATACTTATTTCCTGATTTTTCGATGTCGAATTAATATAAGTCAAACGAATTTGCTCGTTTATTGGCTAATGAAAACGAAAATTCCGCATGTACAAAAACCGATGGACACTGCGAAGAGAACAGAGTGTTTAGTCGTATATAGCACTCAAACGCGAAAGAGCCAGATGATGAGTTAACGGTAGAAGTATTCGGTTAAAATCTCATTTACCGGGAGAGTTAACTGTATAACTTGACGTTTGATATAGCCGATCGTTCGCAAGGCTTATGGATTTTCAACTATATCCTGACGCTGATGGCTTTTCACGTTAAAGCGATGATTGCCGGAATTTCGTGGAGTCAGTTATAGTGAATGTAAATTTCGAAAAACTGTAAATCATTGGAATATCAATAATATTTGCATTCAGATGAATACAGGCATTAATGAATATTCTCAGAATAAAAACAAGTTTAAATTGATGACAAAAGTTGAAATATCGATATATCTAAAGGCACATTTCTTTTTTTTTTTCTTTTAACGAGGAACGATCAAAGTTTTCGGAGTAAAGAAATAGTGGTTAATCAGGAATCCCATGAAATCGAACGACCCGACTGAACCGGTCCCATTTTTGGGAGAACTCGTATATACATAATGAGAGTAGTTCGACCGTTTCGAATAATACATCGAATAAGGGTCGTCGACACTAAACTTCGAAAATAGCCGAGCAGGTATAACTCAGCGTGAGATCACGTCCGTCTCGATCGGTCAATCGCCCTCCTCACTGGGTCAGTAGACTTTTGCCTGACACGTGAAAAACGATTTGTAACGTACAACTTCAGGCTATAACGTTTAAGTTTAACTACACACGCTAAAAAAATTAATAAGTCATTGACCTTTACGAATCCATACTGACCTCGTTCAGTGTTAGCAAATTTTTCTGAAGTTATCTGTGGGAAAACTTACGCGCTGCATGAAACAGGTATTATTATCGATTTATAGACATGGATTCACATTTTTACAACATTCAAACTGTTTTTCACGATTGTGAATCAAGCTATTAAACAGTATTTAAATTAACAATGTATAGATGAAATCTATGATGTAAATAAACTGTGGAGATTTTGTTCTCAAGTTGTACTGGTCGTTAGAGAGTCTAGACTCACGTTCTGAAATTCGGAGCAGACCGTCGTGATATCTTTGGAATGAGACAAACGACTCGCAATGTATTCGAAACGTGTCAATTACGTGATTGGATTACCAAATTTGTTCCGAGAGAGTGGGAGAGAGACTCATTGATGAAAGTTCGGTATTCATTACTGTTCGGAAATCAGTCGTGCACGTGTACCGTATAAAGTAGGATGAGTCTGGAAAAGACAGCCTCGATTTAGTGGGAACTGATTGGCTCAAAAGAAAGTAATTGTAGCATTCTGGTTGATTGAAAATGGCTTTTTACATGGCTATGTGCTCCAGCCGTCTTCTGCACTAATCACAATAAACATGACTTGCTTAGAAATAGGATTAATTATATAGCTTTGTCTTTTTTTTTTCAGGAAAGGTGAAATCGTCAAAAATGAGGAGACAACGTTGGTGGTTGCCACTGGTTGCACTCGTATGCGTGACCAACTGGAAATCAGCCTTGACACTTCCGGTTCCAGATGAAGAACTCGACACCTCCAAGCAGCTCCTCGGTTCCAGGTCAGCGTCAACCATTAATTTTACATTTAATCCAACAAATTGCAAAGATAGAAAGAACCCAGAGCAGGAAAGAAAAAACCGCAATAGATTGTGTAGCATTGATTGGTATCACTGAACACTCAAGAATTTATAAACTCTCGATTTTTCGAACGACTCGTGTAGAAAGGGGGCAAGGGAAAGGGTGGGGCGTTGTATGAATTTCCAATTAGCGCTCGAGGGGCTGCTTTGCATCGCGTGCAGTCCATAGTAAGAGGAAGTGTTCAATTACTATAGGTGGGCTTCGAGCGATATACCAATGCTCGATAACCTTCGCGAGAGCCCCTGCATGTAGGTGAGAAAAAAGAAAAAAAACAGCGTGCGAAAAAATAAGTAACGAAACCTCCTCTTCGCTGTGGCCGGAAAAAAGAGGGTGGCCATAGAATTGAAAATAACAAGAATAAAAAAAAAAAAAAAATAACGGGCGGAAGAGGGACTCGCACTGTTACCTAATTAAAGCTACAAGATTCTCGCGATTCTGCATAATGAAATGATTGTAGCCTTAATTAGAAGGCTAATTAGAAAACTGTTACGTGTGTGTTCCACGCGAGCTTCTTTTTATTTTTTATTAGCGTCACTTGTTGCAATTTTTTTGCACTCTTTATGTCTTCTATTAGCATCGTCACTCTGCTTGTTGTCAGAATGGCTTACGACCCAAAAACCATTTAACATAATTTACTAAATAAATACTTGAACTCAAACTCTTGCAAAAGACTCTTATTCATCATAATATAATTACCAAAAAATGACTGATCTAACTAACGAATAATAATCATATCCTTCCGAAATTTTTCCACTTTGTATTTCATACGATTTTGTTATTTTTGATTAATTTATGAATAACGTGTCAATTGACTTTTCGAAATCGATGCTGTTATTATTGTTCCTCATAAATCAGGATTTTTCAAGCGTCAATATTTAATTTCAGTGTGGTAACATCTGTCTCGATTGTCACGGGATCACCTGAAACCCATAACGTTGATACAAAAACCAGTACGGCTGATCGTAAGAGAGTAATCCCAGCTAATGATATGCCTGCTTCTCCAGCCGATCTTATGAGGCCAGACAAATTTCAATTTTTCACCTTGAACAAAGAAGGCAATGTGGTGACAAAACAAATGACAGAAAAGGAAATACAGAGTCTTATTGCGGCTGGTGGCGGTCATCTACCAATGGAGATTCACGAACCCCAAAAAGTTGGTGAGATTCCAACCGGTGGAATGAAGGTAAATGAACGTTGATAAAGCCACGATGAAATCTCGTTTTATTCTGATCAATAATGACGACTTAATCTAGTTAATTAATCATATTAGTGTTTCATCTAATTGGTACCAATTAATTCGATACTAATTAAAACGGCCTATTACTTTTGTTCAGGTTGCTGATGTAGTCCAGAATGTCCAAAACGTCCTTAAGAGTGAATTAAATAAACCAGCAACCGTAATGACTTCCGTTCCGACCATACCAGGTCACGTAAACACTGAATGGAGTAGCATCTTGCCAGCGATCCTTGGCGGAGAGTCTGAAACTGCGCCCGTGAGCGAACATGGTTCTCCAATGCCCAGCGTCATCAACGAAGCTCAAATTACATCTGACGCAACACCTATTAAAACACCAGACCCAACGGGAATCCATGCAATCACAACAAAGATACCTGCTAAAAAGCCTGAGTCATCGGCAACAAAGGGTCAATACGATACCAAGAGGCCAACTGAAAGCTTAGATACGGAGAATTATACAGAGAAACCGATGATCCAGGTGCCAGTTATAACGGTGGATCAAAAGTTGCCGTCTCATCAATCCGAAGAAGAAACGAAGCCGATTTTCCAAATGCTGAATACTTTTTCTGCGGACAAACTTAATGCACAAAATAATACACATTCAGATGAAAAATCTAGACCTGCTGGCTTTGACCACGAAAATGAACCGGTAAAAACAGACGCCTTGGTAAATCACGAAAAAGTTTTCAGTAAGCCGAGCGTAGTTGCAGAACCTGTCACGGAGCAAGTAACAGCCGTCAAAGAAAAAGTTCCAGAAATGATCGAAATAAATTATTCTCCAGGTAATGAAGAATCGGTGGTCGTTCCCCACGTGTCAAAACCACAAATTTCTCAATCTCCAATAATAACTTCAGAATCTCTCTCCAAATTACCGGAATCTAACTCGCCGACTACGATGACCATCGTTTCTGAGACGCATTCGACATCAATGAAGATTTCAGGTCACGACGAAATTCCTCTGCGAGAACCAATTGTCTCCACTAATCAAGTTCCAAGTGACATACACAAGTTCACTCATGCAGAAAAACCCGAAATAGTTACTGAAAAATTAACGACCATTTCTATCACTGAGAGTGAATTGGACTTGACGACTGTTAAATCAGAAACAGCCACGGAAGAATCCGTGGAAATATCTACTGAAAACGGCCTATTATCACAAGGAATTTCCTTCTTGGGCAACCTGCCGCAAACGGTCACCTCAATTGTCACTGATTTCATTAGTAACGACTCATCAGACTCAGCTCCTATAATTGAAGATGCTGACAAAAACGTTCCGTCAAACCCTCCTATGAGTGTTGGCGAATCCTCTAGTACAAACAGTTTGTTAAAAATATCTGACCCTACTACATTGCCTGCAACTCAAACAACCACCGAAAAAATAACTATCGTGAAAAAACCCATAATCAATGAGGAGCCCGTATATCAAAAAATGCCTGAAATAATTCCTGACCATACCGTGTCAATTCATGGATCTTCACCCTCCGAAGTATCCTCAATCGAGCACATAATTGAAACTTTAAGCGATCCAACAGGCATTATATCCACTCCTATTGGAGCAGACCAGTTCAACCTTCAAAAAATACCGCAAGGTGAATTGAAACTTCCCGAAGACAATATTAATCAAGCTAGCCCTTTGAAAACTACCAAAATTCCAGGAATCCAGACAACTTCGGCTACACCGATCAATATCGAGACTCTCGTAGAAATGAATTCTGGTAAGCCCATGGAACCTCTTCCTACTGAACTAGCAGATTCTCTGACAAGCATGATATCCCAGATCTCAGATGCAAGGCCGTCAGTTTTGCCACTTGGACAAAATGTTGGCCTCGACACAACGGAGAAGAAAAATGTAGTTAGTGTAAATGCCGAAGAACCTATTGAAATCGATAATATACCAGCCTTAGAAACTGAAGAATTTTCTAAGATTCCTAAAGATCCTCCGACTGGAGTTCAATTACCGATGCAAGAAGAGTCAGCAACGCCTATGGTTGTTTCTCAAAAAGTGACGGAAGTTGGTCAAAAACCCACGTCAACAAGTTCCGATGCGGCAAAACCTACTGATCCATTGCGGACGACGGATAATACGGAACTGCAAAACGCGGTTCCGATAACAACCAAATCACCAAGTCTTGATAGTTCTACAACAACGGCGAGTAGTACTGTATCGATAAACGACGATACGAAAGAAGAGCCTGTAAACAGGATCAGTGACAAAATGTCTGAGAAGAACGAAATAATGATGGAAGATAATTCGAAACCTGAAACTATCAAAGTAAATACCTCGGACAATACTGTTACTGATGAAACAAAAAAACACACTATTGGTACAGAGCTCATTGATGTTGAATCACAAAACGAAATGACCACTACCGAAGAGACGCTGATTGAACAAAATTCTACGAAGGTATCTCCAACAATCGACTTCAACGATACAAAGACTGCTGTATCCTCCACTCCATCAACGGAGCATATTGAAAAAACGACTAGCATCCCAACAGATCGTCCAACGACTGTACAAGAATCGCTAAAGACTGAAAATTTAAAGACGGAAAAGCCCCTGAAGATCCAATCGAACAAAAATGATACAGAATTACCAATAGTCCATCTCGATATCAAGGAAGCCGTGCCAACGGAGTTTCACAAAGCTAACGATTCCAAACTGAATGAAAGTAAAGACAACGGCGCAGAATCACCTTTTGTTAGAATCAAATTAACTGACCCTGTCGCTCTGGTAAATAGTATGATAGAATCATCCAATATTGATGCGCAACCAACACCAGTTGAATCATTGAGCCTGCCAGAAACTGGTAGTGTTCCTCCAAACACTTTAGCAAGCGGCCTGATTGCTGGTTTTCCATCAACTACGAACTCGCCAACAACCATTCAAGAAGGTATTGCTGATAAAAATTTAACTTCGGATGATCCTGCAGAATCAAGACCAGAAGTTTCAATTCTTGGTGATGCTCCTACACTCAATATGACACCGAGTCAAACGACAATCGAGATAAAAAAAAATGAGATTCATTCAGAAATTGAACAAGAGCCTATGAGTCAAGGTTCGGATAAAGTAAATATGACTGAGAAAATAGAAATGGAAACATCCACTAAGAAGACTGAGGTTACGGCTGCCGTTGAAGTACTCGTAGAAAAAACTATAATTCCAAAAAAACCTAATGTTAGCGATAGTTCTTTGCTATCGACAATCACTGCTGATTCCGTTTCTCAAGTCGCTGAAAACGACCCTAAAACAACCCCTGACGCTGAAATCACCCCCACTCAAAGTACTGAAGTTGAAGTAACGAACACGCTAGCGAGTACTACCGCAGCACTTGGGAATCTGAATACTTTACCGAAATTATCAGAAGTGACTACTACTCAAGAGCAAATAGTTACGACAGAGGTTCCAGCGGTTGACAAAACCCATGAAAATCGTATCCAACTTTTAGAACCGTTAATTTCTCAGCCGTTAGGATCTGACGAAAAATTCGTTACATACTCGAAAGTGAATCAATCTCCTGCAACGTCACAGACAACAGATACCACTACTGAACGGTCTAAATTAACAGAAACCAAAATCGAAATCACGACGATTGTTCCCGAACTTAAGAATTCTACGAACCTAGAGGTTCATGAAGCTGCTACGGAAGTAATCAACGAGACAACACCTTCTACAACTCTGTCAACTAGTGTGCCCATAATTGAAACTACTGTAGTGACGATGAGCCCATTGAAGACACCTAACGCAGAAATAACTCAGAACTCGCAAACAGCGACAGCAACAGACTATCCAATCAAAACAGCTGAAATCACAAACGAAACGAACTCAATCTCAAAGCCGGACATTGCTGCTGTAAGTTCACTAAAAAAAGGAACAACTGCAAGTGGAAACAATTTGAAGATGGAAAATGATGTGAAAAAAACTGAAGAAGTCAAGCCGCCTACCGGAGTTAGCCTGTTAGAAACGACTTCGGAAGCGCCCACTTCAATTTTAACTCCACAACAAACGGCAGAAGTCAGGATTCAAGTGAACAATACCGCGGTGTTAGTAACAAAACGACCAGTTCCAGATATCCCGAATCAAAAGCTTAATGACGTAACAAAATCACCGAATAATCAGCCAATTGATGAACCAACAACACCTAAAGTTGAACCAGTGAGCGATGATTCCTACGAAAAATTGGGTGAAAAAATTCCCTTCCCCGTTCCAGTTCCAATTAGCAGTTTGGCCAGTAACGAGAACAGTGGGTTAAACGTGCCCATTCAACATGCAAACAGCGGATTAGATACAGAAACACGCATTCGTCTCGGGGATGAACAGACTGAAAAAATTCAAAGTAACAAAATCCCGGTAAAAATAGAAGACACGAGAAAACCTATAAAAAAGACAAGTGACAATGATGCATTGCTCCATATAGACCAACCTGTGATTCCAAATTCAGTGTCCGGTCATCCATTTTCAGAAACAAACACTTTACCATCTGAGATAAGGGAAAAAATTTCTGGACTTCCAGAGGACGAATCAACTTCACAATTACCCACAAAGATTGAAATTACAATGAATATGCCTTCAAACGAGAAACTCAACTCAGCTTCTATTAATAAGTTAGATCAAGTTCATGAGAAACCCCTAGGATTACTCGAAAACCAAACTCTCAGCAAAGTATCAACCGAGAGTCCGATTCCCAAGCCTGAAAAGTCAGCTCAAAAGCCAGCTATGAATATAAAAAAAGATGACGCCCCGCTAAAACCAACGGATGATCAGTGGACACTAATACCTCAAAAAGTTCATCCAGCTCAAACAAAAACCGAAGGGGCTCATTTGAAACGACCAATCACGACAGAAGTACCATTAACGACGATTACTCAAGTGTACGAAAAAGCATCTTCAACTGAAAAACCACCAGTATCCCTTGACCATCCGCAAAGCGCCAGCGGTCTCGACAGTACCGTACAAAATCTCGAGACCGATGTCTCTTACTTCGTGAATTTATGCAACGAATTGGCCTTCAAGTTCTGGACAGCAACGAATAAGGGCTTGAGCACAGCAAGATCACTCGCCGTTTCACCCTTTGGAATGACAAGTATGCTGGCGATGATATTCTTGGGTGCTCGAGGTCCAACCTCCGATCAAATGAACAATGTTCTCAAACTAGACGACGTTGCTTCATTCAATCCACATCTCGTTTTCCAAAATGTCACTGATGCCGTTGGTCTCGCCAGAAATCAAGGTATCGCGAACGCAGCTTTCGTTCGAGAACTTTTTGCCGATAGATCTAAGGTTCGCAAGCTCATGCCATTCTATAAGGAGCAGGCTCAACAGTTTTACGATGGAATTGTTGCTGAGGTTAATTTTGCTACCATAAGCGATCTTGTGAGAAGACGAACTAATCTGATGATCAGAAAGCAAACAGGAGGCAGAATCAAAGATTTCGTAAGAACCAATACGGTACCGCTGCGATCACCACTAGCAGCACTTTCGGCTAATGTTTTTCAAACTGATTGCAACTCAAGTGCGGCCAGTTCCGAGGGTAGAGATGGCGAACTTTACTTCGCAGTATCACCGGCAGTTAGACAAAGAAAACTTGTACCGGTACCGGCCACGGTATGGCGAGCGGGTGTTTTAGCCGGTTACGAGCCGCATCTCGATACGACAGCTATAGCACTCGGTGGAACCGATAAATTAGTTTCCACGATTTTCGTTATACCTGGACAGCAGGGTTTAACCGCACCCGGTGACACGCTAGATCGTCTTGAGCAGAGGCTCGTTAGAGGAGCCACTCGCGATGGTTCCTGGAATAAGTTGCTGAAAGTTTTGATTCCACGACCTGGCCTGGAACTTCAGGTACCAAAATTCAGTCATCGCTCTGTGATCAATGCTTCTGCAGCACTTGAGAGAATGGGTTTAGAAGAGTTGTTCTCAAAACACGCCGATTTGAAAGGCATCAACGGTGTGGCAACGGACTTACATCTTGCTGATGTACTTCAGGTATTGAAATCTATTTTTCTTTTTCTTTCACCATATTATTTCAAGACCGATTTGTAGCAGGCTAAGTTTGGTTATCTTTTCTTCGTTTTATGCAAAATATTACCACTCACAATTGTAACGTTTTCATTACAGATAACGAGCTTTAAACTAAATGTTAATGATATTTTTTCAGATGAATCTGTTCAGCACCTGCGGTGATGAAAACATTATGAGTGGAAGGCATCACGTAGAAGTTTATCCAGGTAGCCCGCTCAGGAATGCTCGAGACTATAGCATATCCGAGAAACAGTTTGACGAATCAGAATTAGAGCCTTCATCCAATGAGGGTGGAAGTTCTAAAGGAATGGCATTACCGTACGCGCTGCATCGACAAACTCCGGCGGCACGACAGAGCGATACAACGGAAAAACAGAGATTAAAATTGGATAGGCCTTTCCTCTATTTTGTACGACATAATCCCACGGGACTGATTTTGCACATGGGACGTTTCAATCCTAGACTATTGCCCTAAGTATATTAAATAATGTGCATCGATTATTATGATAAACGAACAAATATTATGAGGGTAACGAACGTTCCCACAGTATGAACTATTTCGAATTTACCCGATCGAAATTACCCGAGTAATTGCCAATATGAATGAGATTGACTTAAGCGAAGTGATCGGGACGAAGTAGCAATGAGGGATCTCGACGAACAACAGAAGTGTGTGGAAATTCTATCAATTTAGCGACTAAAAAAAAGTGTCTCAGGTCGAAATGTAATTTGATACTTGCAAGAAATTGTTTATTGCCGAAAAGGCGATGAACATTTATATAAGAAATCCGTCGGACGACGAGAAAAAAAATCATTCCACGTGGAATTTGGTTATGGTACTGATGAATTTTATTTATTAATTGGGACACGGTATGATGAGATAAAAGACGATTTGTTGTGATGCGTACATCAAATTTTCATGCCACCAAGTTTCCGGAGTAAAGAGAAAAAAAAATTGGGGAAAAAAGATAGAAAATAATACGAAAAATGATCTTGATCGTCGTCCAAACGAACGTGTCGGAAAAATATTGATAAAGTATTATTTTTGAGACGTTCTGTTTGGACAGTGATCGACATTAAAAGCAACGAAAATTATTATGAATGATAAAATTCATTGTTAAGCTATAAGTGAAATTGATCTTTAAATATTAATTCAACTATTAACCGTAAAGTATTAACAGTATCGATATACGAATCGTAGAAAATCGTTTTAGCCAATGGGCCTGCGGAGTGCGTATGTAAATATAGATGAAAAGTCATAAAACTCTCGACGTGCTCGAGCCAATTACTTGTAAATTTCGTGAACTCACAATTCCCTTCAAGTTTCAACGAATTCTCGTAGGCTGTTACGAGCTTTACGAATTTAGAGTCACGTTATTTATAGGGCTCTTACAATTATAAACAATTAAGCACTAGACTCCTGAAAATACGCCCTAAGTTATAATGTACGTGTAGAATGCTACAATACTTCGTGAATAAAACGATTCAAACCATTTGAAAACAAATGAAGATTTTGGTCTTTTATTTCTGATCAAATTCTAATTTCCCGTGCTAATATACATATAACTAAATTTCTCCCCATTCCCAAATCCAAATTTAGACTAATAAGAATGGAATGATCGATTTTTAAGCTGACAGACCGACACGAAAAATATTTTGTATAATATATCGAAACGAGACTCCTTACGTAAGAAAAAAAAAATCTCGAAATCTCACAACATTTAGAAATGGTGCTAGAAATAGTTCGTACCCAAAGCACCTACAATTATAACAATCGTATTGATGATAAGATATAGAATTTTATTTCTTCCTTCAAAACGTACTGATATTTTGGCATGAACGCTCAAGGGTAGCAAGATTCGCAGGCAGGGTCATTGTGAAAACGTACTTTTTTGTATGTGCGTAAGCCGACAAAGAAAGAAAGCGAAAGTAAATAGACAAAACGACACTTTCCTCATCAACGAGGTGATAAGTATTGTAATTTTCAGACGTGAAAAAGTGGGAGAATGAAGCTTATCAGTTTTATCGCGTTACGCTCGAGCCCGCTAGGTGCAACGCCTTTTAGTCGTAATACACCGAAGAACCAGGTGATCGAATCGCAAAAAAGTTACAGTGCGACTCATGAAATTTACAAAAATACGGGGAACTGAGTTGCGTTCGTCACGACTTACTTATCACTCGATGTTCGACAGTGTATCCATTAAGTATTTTTTTTTGCAAGAAACTAAAAGAAGTTTCAATGGTTCCGTCGCATAGTGTGAGAAACGAGAGTTAAAAGGTGACTAGCAAAAGGGGAAGAAGAAGGGAATTGAGGTGCATTAGTTGGAAAAATGACGTCTTTCAGATGTCAAAATCTGTGCCATCTCTGGTCATAGTGTTTTCGCATGGTGAAATTGATATATTTTTCTTCGTGCACGACCTTCCCGAGGGTTGCCTGTTTTCAAAAGATATTCACTAGAAAGCGTGTTTCTCCTTGAGGAAGAAAGAACGAGAGAAAAAACTGGCACAACACCCACATGGAAAGGAATCGGAATCTTCGGATACATCGTAGGGTACGACGATCTGATCTTGATCATGTAAATGAATTTTAAACTTATCCATCCGCCATTACCCATTTTAATTTACTAAAATGAATTTAATAAATTTCTTTTATTAACACTCTTTTGTTCACTCATTATTTTTTATCTCTTGACCTTGAATCAATCAAGCAAATGATAAGATAAATTTACAAACTTGAAGATTATACATGCAAATATTCTTTATGTCGTATGTGATACGTCTGCGAAGCGATTATTTATTTAATCCATCTGATGATAAAGTTCGTATTTTTGACAGACCCACTCACATTTATTTACGCGTCACAGTAGAATTTAAAAAAAAAACAACGTCAATTCCTATCACAGCTTACAAGAAGTTTAACAAATAATTTGAAATTCGTGATGAGATGGATTTCAAATTCATTACATTTTGAGCTTAGATAATGTCAAACACATGCGCAGAAGGGAAATATTTTACGTATTTTTTGTTTGATCGATCTTCAACTCCGAAGAAGTAAACGTAATATAGAACAACCAGATTTTAAACATTATTTATTGATATTGACAATTATTTGGATGATTAAAACAACCGTTTGTTTCACGAATCTAGAGCTTTTTTGAAAAACGTGTTAACTAATCGGTTGCCTACAACGTTTAATATCAGTTCTGACAATTTTTTCTCGTTCTTTCGTCGTTAACTGATAGGAATCGATAAGATAATCGAGAAGTTACCATTTTTTATGAGTTTTCTACGCACATTTATGATAACAGATATATTTCATCTTGATCTTGGTTTATCGATAGCGGACATCATTTTCTTCCTTAGTGTTGACAAACACAGGTACACCAACTGCTAATTAATTTCCGCATTCTATTTTTATTTACAAAAATTTAAAAAAAAATTACGCGTTCGCACTCGGTATTAAAAGAGATTTTTTATAGTGACATTTAATATAAAGTTTATGATTTATCTTTGATTGAAGTTTCATGACAATTTCAATGAAATAATTAATTATTATCAGTTGTAGAAAAAAATAAGACTATTATATTTTAAACATTCCTTTCCCTGCCCTGCTTCTCCTCCACGATCAAAATTATCATGAAGGCGTGAATTAAGTTACGAGATTATTTTCGATTAAAATTATTAATGTTGAAGGCACGCTTCACTGGTTATTGTCCAGTCGGCAAAGGGACCAATTATTATTTTATAAATGCCATTGGCATTTTCTGTACGCCACGCATATCTCGGATCTTCTGAGGACAGAATGCTGAGAGCGCCACCTGATCTCTATATCGTAGAAGCCCCAGATCAACGCGATAACGAATCAGTAGGTTTACATTGCGCAACGTATATGTTAAAGCGAATACTTGTTCTGTTTATTTTCATGGAATATTTTAAACAAAAACTAACCTAATACCGAACGGGGAACGACAATATTAAACAATTATAATATCGAAATTATTTCATGAAAAGTAACGTTTCAACGACCTCTTTCAATTTTTCAATTGTGATGACTTTAAAATTTGTATGCTGCTATAATACCCCCCTAATACCGCCAAAGTTCTGTAGATTTTAAAAATATCCTCTGTTTAATTGAAAATAACTCCTAATTGTCTAACCAATTGATTTAACTTTTTCGTGTGCTTTATTCAACATGTGTATTGCGTACATACATGCAATTTCTTAATTTGTGTTCTAACCAAAAGAAAATTTTATACGCACTTGCGGGTATTAGTCATTTTGATTATACGCCAACTTTTTTCGTTTCTAGGAATTAATAAGACCACGTCATATCTATATTTTATTATTACATTATGTGTACTGGATACCATTTGTCGATTCTCGTAAGAAGCCATGCTGTCCTCAATTTGAAGTAAACTGTTTTTCAGTATAATATTACATTTCAAGTGAAACGTAACGTCTTATAGTGCCCACCTTTATATCAGGCATTTAATTATTTTTACTTATCACAATTAGTAGATTAAATCCAGTAAAAAATACTGTGGATATGAAAATGTTTGCATTTGCTATTTTTTAAAAATATTTACTTCGATTCGCTTCGTATTCGATTTCTTATCTAATAATTCCTTTGAGCACGCTACATTGTCCGATTTTTCATTATAAAAAATACGTTCATTTTTGCTGGATTTTTTATTTTTTTCTTATCAAGATATGGTATCTTATCACATATTAACTCTTGCGAAAAAAGTAAGCTGTCGAAAAGAATTCAATGTAAAAATATTTCGACCGTTTCCGTGTTTTTTTCAGAAACGTTAAAAGTTATGACGGGCTTCACTGAAGTGGATGATTTACGTTATAGAGAGCACGCTATGGACGCTTGTATCAGCCCTTTCGAGTACAGAGTACGTCATAGTTTCATCGTTTATTACAATAGCAAATTATATCGAGATGGAAGAACTTTGTGTTATCATGAACGAGGATAGAAATTTTCATGGGAAATACGAGCCAACCAAAAAGTGTTTACAACCCGAAAAATGCTCGGTGGAGTAAGATGATTAAAAATAGGGGAAGGCTGCACAAAGCGGAACACTGCCCCCTCCCCCGCCTCCGAAAAAGTGGAATATTTTTTATATAAAAAATATTTCACAGTGAATAGCAGCATCAAAGTTTTTCGTACCTGTAGCTTGTGATTTTTCACGTACATACTGAGGGAAAAAATCAATTTTGTGAAATAAATTTTTTTTTAATTTGGAGCGTAATTAACTCAGTGGTTCAGTATACAAGCGGGAAACTAATAAATCTATTGAAATAAATTACTTGTGCAGTTTAGTATTACATTGGATGATCCTATGAAGCCATTTAGTTGACTTAGCAAAACTCCTTTTAAATAATGAAGATTGACATAACACGAGAAAATATTCGGATCCACAGTTTAATAGTCAAACATCTCAGTGGCCAGTTAGTGCGTAAAAATTCTAAACACCAAGGAAAAATGTAAAGCCACGTGAAAAAATATTATTCAACGCATAGATTAGAAGAAATTATTTGACATTATATTTGCCGAATTGATAAAAGAGAAATTTGATGATATTGGAAAAATGAAAACTTACGATCTGACTGGAAAATTACGTCGAGGCAGGAAGAAACGAGTGCAGTACTAACGTTACTTTCAATCTCAAAAAGCTTACTAGAAGCTTTCCTCTTCCATATTTTCACATCATTTGATTTTTCGTAATCGAAATCTCAAATGTATTGTCTACCAGTTCAGTGGTTAGGATGAAAGAACTTGGAAACGATGTAAAAAGTTCCAAACTAGAACGATCTTTCCATTCTACTAAGATTTAAAAAAATTTTATAACAAATATTCTACGTTTTCACTTTCTGTAGTCGTTTCTAACCAACTAACAATCAAGAATAAAGGTGATGGGAAATGATTCAATGGAAGATAATCGAGATTTTTGTATACTTTAGCGTATTTGCTAATATTTTTGTTGTTTTTTTCATAAAAATTAGGATGTCGATTGTTCGGGTCGTTCACTCGCAACCCTTATGGTCGCATGGGTCGGCGCAGCTATGGTTGCATCCATATTACTACGCTGGAAATACATGTGGATAGCTCTCACCATTTTAACGTTACTTTTTTTATTCGCTTGCGGTTATGCAGCTTGCAATGCTCGAAGAGCTCATGAAAGAGCAATGGCGAACGAAGAAAACAGAACTTTCGATCGAAATAGAAGGGACAGGAGTATCCAGTCGGTTTCCGGTTCAGTGGACGAGTGCACAGAGGTCTTACTTTTAAAACTATTTTTTAATCGCAATTATCGATATTATCAGTTTTGAAAAAATCGTTTATTTGAGCAAAAAAAAATGATGATGATGATAGTTAAAAACAATAAACGTTTCATTTCTTTTATAAAATTGCAATTATCTTCATCCTCCAGAACTGTACTATATAAAAACGCCTGATTTTTATCCACAACATCAATTATGACGAAGATTTTTTTATTCTCACTGAGTAAAGAATCACAAAGTAGCTATAGAAAGAAATTTTGAAGTAATGATTCATAACATTGCGTTCCTTCATTTTATAAAGATACCTGAAAAAAAGACCATTCTCAATATTCTTTCGAATGATATGTATACGGATTTATATGATTTTACAAATTTGGGAAACAAAAATTTTGCATTGATGAGACGTCCTCGAGTTAAACATTCGAGTCTAATTTTATTTGAGCACCTGAGACTCATAACTGCAACAAATATTGACTAAGGTTATGAATCATCTGAAAGAAGGATTTTTTTCTTTTTTGTAAATAGGCGAACGAGCCACCGGCTTATCAAGCTTATTGGATAACTGATTTGCCACCACCTTATGCGGTTGTGATTGGAGCCGAAGTACCACCGTCACCGCCTCCACCGCCGATGCCACGTTCCTCCGATCCAGAGCCGCCGTCTCCTACCGATTCAAAACCGCCGCCCTATTCTGTCGCAATGCAAAACGATCCGAGCGACACTTCTCAAACTACGAGCCCGGCATTACGAGTGATTTTGAATCGGGTTGGTACATCATCATCCGATCCTCAAAATGCGAGCAGCTGCTGCTGCGATGAGCCAACGAATTCGCGAACGCCACAGGTTCTTCCAGTGTCGACCCTCACATGGCACGAAGACATTAAAATTGCAAACGAACCAACGCTACACGAAGGTGCTGAAAATTCGTCAAATAATTCGCAGACAGTTTTAACGAGTGGAACGATTTATCTCAGCAATATTATAAGTTGTACTTTTGCGAGAGGACAAATAAGGCATAACGATGAAAGACATGACAACCTTCAAACGACGATGACGAATCCAACAACCACTCGTGATAGGCTCGCCGCTTCGCAGCTGAACAATCAAGATACCATTACTGCGTTCCGATAAAACGCCAATACTTTGTAATGAATTTCACTTCAAATAACTCTTCCATGTTGCCAGTCAACGCGAGGAACGAAATTAACGCTCAAATCCAGCCTTTCAGAAGTTTCTACACTTTCTTAAGTGCTGGATGATATTTTTGTGCGGATATCTACTTATATACTACCATAAATACGATTTCACCAAGATACAGTTTTATTTTGTATATAGTATACGCTCAGTGAAAATAATTCAAGCTTCTCTGTTCGATTTTTTTTTCCGCGAAGCTTATCCTTTTATCTTATTGCTACTACGACGAAATGAGCCAAATGGGATATATCAAATAACACGATCCATTATAGAATACAAAGTTTTATGAAGTACGATACATGCATAGAATAATCGACATTGGAAAGCGAATAAATTTATTCGGATTTTTTCAAAAGTGGTATCAAGTTTTAATCGTTGCATGCATTCTTGTAACGATTTTTCGTGAAACGGTGAATTCGAATGATTCTACTTTCGGAGGGATTGTTAAAAAAATACTGTTAAAAATATTCTCACAGATAACTAATCGAAAAACGTGGGTAATTTTAACAATTTTTTCAAAGTGAATAATATGATATATATTTATTAACTGTTTTATGATATGTTAATTGTAACTCGAAGCAAAAAAATAGAAAAATGTCAGTCGCTCCGATGCGTATGGGAATGGCATAAACAAAATAAAAAGAGCCGCCTCCAAAAAACTATTCTGAATCAGTGACTATTCTTATCCTCTCTAAAAATTTCCAATCTTTTTCAATATATTAATGAAAACATATGGCATCTAATAACCGTAATTGGTCATTATAATCACTTGCATGCAACAAATTTTTTACGAATTAGAATAAAAAGCGGGTACGAATGATAGAATTACGAGACACGCAAAGGATCGATTAATTATTTAGATTTGAAGCATGTACGGGCTGAATTCTGGAGCCCAAATAACATTTTGCCCTGGGGGTTGGGCGTGCCGTTCTTCAACCGCTCTTACGTGAATAAAAATGGAAGGACATCACGTACGAATTGAAAAAACAAAACGTAAAAAATGTGTAATCACTTTCACCGACGGAGATCAGTGGGCGTGAGGTTCGGGAGATCTCTTGAGTCAAAGGAGAGTGCTAATGCCCATTGTTTCTAGCTGGAAAATGACATATCTGACATTTTGCAGAGAATTCATCGCATGAATAAATCGAGTTTAATAAAAATTTACCATAGTTGAACGAGCAGTCGAATTAGTATCAAATTTAAATCGTAGAAAGCGATAGAGCGTAGTTCTGGAGTCACCAGGATTGGTCAGCGTTCTCGAACTTGCAATGTCTTTTGTCAGCTGATGCATGCGAAAATGAGACTTTCTTAAAAGAAAATTTCGGATAAGATACGTCCAATTAAAATTCGATACAAAGCTATTCTTTGTTTCCTACTTTTCATCATGACTTTTGGTCAACTCCAAAAATAACAATATTTTCGTATTTCAACAGGTTCATAACGAGTTTTTGAGCATAATATTACTGTCGCATTGAAACATTCAATCGAAATACATACGATAACGAATATAACGCGTATTTTATTTTGAATGACATTTCATATCGAGATTTTGATTCGATACTATGTAAAGTCTCATACAAATTCCATGCATATATCTTCCAATACCAATAATCTAATTCTCAACTAGAAATGTATCACTTTCTTGTTTGCATGCCGATCGTGTAGGATTGATGAAAAAAAAACACTTATACTCTATTTAACATATTTGATGACACTTCTCTTTCTCCTTTCACTCCCATAGCGAAGTTTTAATTTCACATCCAAAACGATTTGGACCCCTCGAGTACGTCACGAGTCAATCGAATCTGTGAGAAGTTACTTGCCAGCCTATTTTTTCGTGTTTAATCAATGCGTTATTACCGAACCATGAATTAGGGCGTTTGAGGGTGAAAAGTTGGAAAAGACAAGGCAAAGGGGATACTTTTGTATGAGAGATATGCAATCGACTCAGAGTGGACAAATTTCACACGCGTTCGAGCCAACCTTTTGCTGCAAGATTTTTATTCTGCTAGCTGTTTCTCGAACACGCATACTATCAGTAGATATATATATGTATATACTAGTACTAAATGTATGTTGCACGTATATGCGGAGGGTTCTTTTTAAAAAATCGCGAAGCCGGGTCATGCCCGCCGGTAAAGTTTATCGTTACGACACTCTCGAGTACGAGCCCTCAGGCATTGAGAAACTTATTATATGCTCTCGTGGGTTCTTGGTCATCGTTGACGCGTTATGTAGCAAAATACCCACGTGGAATACACATATATGTATATCCAGTAAACACGCCCTGCCAATCTATGTCTACGTATATCGAAGGATACGAAATTTCTGCCAGGCTTTGAGCTCCGCCCGATTCGTGCAGCTGCATCATGGATGTGAAATTGTCAAATTCCGTGCATCTCGTTGACTCTGCTAATTGCTACATATTTGTATGGTATACTTCGTACAGTAACCACTGTAATTAGTTTTAGCATAATAATAAGAGATTTTCCAATCAGGTGAAAAACAATCGAAAGAAACGTGAGTTAAGATTCGTGATTCCGAGTACTGACGAAAGTTCCCACACAATTATCCGCCACTCGGTTACCTGTTGAGCCTGAATTTGTGGATTTTTTTTTCTTTTATGTGGGCAATTTTACATGAAGAATCTTGCAGCGTCAACAGAAGATCGTTCGCTCCACGTTTTTTTATAGCTGGACAATTCAACATTCATTTTTACGAAACAAGCAATCACTTTTATTTTCACAGCAATATAAACGACTGGACGCATCAGTCAAGTTTCTTTTTCAGAGAAAAAAAAGTACAAAATTAACGTCCCGACTTTGAGAGCATTAAAAGTTTCATTCTGTGCGGTGATAGAACATGCAGCTTTGCAAAAGCGAAATGTCATTTTTATCATTTTATTTGGTCGCCCTTGACACGGTACGAAAAATAAATCTCGTATTGTTGAGCCTGTTGAATTCATTTAAATTCAACGTGTAAGAAGAGTTTTCTCGGAAAAAAAGTTAAAGTTGTACATGTTTATCTGTGATCCATACTAGTACAAAGTACCTTAAGGCTCATTCGGTAGTGACAACGCCGAGGACATACCATTGGTTCGATAAATACGTGTGGCTGGATGAATAAATATGGGTGATGTTATATATGTTATTTATATATCCATAATAAACGTTGCATAGAGCACACCACGCCCCCTTTGATCGAGATGAACGAGCACTTGCATGCCCAAGCGTGCACTGGAGAATGCATCACCTCCGTTTCCATTTCTAGCCAGTATTTGGCTCGTCTAACGATACATATTTCACAGTCTGTGTGCATTTTCTTGGGTATAAATACAAGTGGTCACGCTTCGAAACACAGCAAATCTCTACCAACTGCAATCAACCCCTGATCGATCTTAAAAGAAACTTCGATATTTCTGAATTCCAATATCATAATCAATCTACACAGAATGTTAAAGGTAAGAGAAAATTGAATTTTTGTATTCGTATATTCGTTAAGTACACCCAACATTTTTCCGAACAGTTTTAGCTCTCACTTGTTTCAGTTTTTTTTTTTTTTTTTTTACGAACTCTAACTACTTACTTTTTCATTAAATAGAAAAGCATTTCGAGTTCGATTAAAATAAGATCGATTTGTTGAATTTGCTCCACAATTGAACCAGTTGATATTGACTCAGAAACTCCATTGGAGCAAAAATAATGACCGAGAAATATAATAATTGAATACAAAAGAAAAGACAACGAGCTAAAAATAGAAAAAGCAAAACAAAAGTTATGAGTACGCTGTATCCCTCGTTTTGCCAATCTCCTAAGCGACTTTCGAACGAAATCAGTACTTTGATGGGTGACCGCTTAGCCTCACACCGAATAGCGCAACGATCAGTGAGACAGTGGTAGTTTTTTGAGTTTCTGATAGTGTTAACTAACTGAGTTTCGGGGCTGCAACGTGCAAATGCGGTATATAATAGTGCATCGATAAAAAATGGCTATGCATAACACTATTAATCTCACAGAAATAGAGACGTTAGTGAAGTACGATTACAATGATGGCTTGAGATCGTAAAAACCTATTAACAGTGCACGCATGGATCCTCAAAAAACAGAAAACGTCAGAAATACGACATAAAAAACGTAACAGCGCATAGAAGTTAGAGTGCAGAGAGAGAGAGAGAGAGAGATTCATTAATTGTTCATTCAGTTTTAGATAAATTAGAAGAGATTTTAGAGAAACAGATATGGCAATGAAATTTTGAAAATCTCCCACTATTTTCATTATTCCAAGAAAATGATAGTCGTAGGAACAGTTCAACATGCTTTACTTGAGGGCAAAGAATGCCCTCGAGTCAAAAGAGAGAGAGAGAGAGAGAGAGAGAGAGAGAGAGAGAGAGAAGGAGAAAGTCATAAATAGTAGAAAGCAAAAATCGGTATGGTTACATTAATGTCAAGATTTCTAAACCCCCAATTCATCTGTTTTGATCTTGATGGACCAGTTTTCGGGCTCGTCGATGCGAAAATGTATGTACATAAGAAACAGTGTGTATAAATCTGGATCATTGGAGAGAGCGCGAACACGGATCCGCACACAAAAGCTGTAAGACGAAACCAGCCTCTGGGCGTTTCTCGTTTGATCCCCTAATGAACACCTCGCCCAATGTTAGCAAATCTGATATCACCTTTTCGCGAATTTTCACGCAATTTCGATCTATAACTATAGTGGAGCTCATGTCACAATCCATTGATATCCTCCACATATCGATGACTCACATCTGAACGAGTAATTGAAAAAAAAAAAAAAAAAAAAACACGATTTTCGACGAGATGACCTAATTGTATGAAGAAAGTTTTGCAACAAATTCTGAATTGACACTAAAGCAATGGTATACAAACTGGTACATGCAAATTTATATTTTCCCCATTATTCATAGAAGATATTCAATCTTAACAAAATAATCAAAGTCCTAATTGATTCGAACTCGTTTTGTTCGTGTTCAGTCCCCAAAAATTCGATAGTCTACACGCTGAAAAAAAGATTTGTCGATTAAACAAAATTTTTGTTGCATCAACGAATCATAGCGAACAAAATGAAATTCATTGATTCAACGACGTTTTCGTTGCATTGAGCAATATTTATTTGAGCCAGCAAATTAAGTGATTGAATCAACCAAATTTTTGTTGAGTTAACGAGTTTCATTTTATTATTTCAACAAAAACTTTGTTGAATCAACTAATTTATCTTCCCATCGCAGTGTACTCCACATTCATGAAATT
Source organism: Campoplex capitator (assembly GCA_037576405.1). Lineage (NCBI taxonomy): Eukaryota > Metazoa > Arthropoda > Insecta > Hymenoptera > Ichneumonidae > Campoplex > Campoplex capitator. The sequence continues at coordinate 10,209,493 of JARBWI010000009.1, read as the reverse complement.
AAAGCTTCAAGCCGAAAACAAGTAAATATCTTATATTTGTGCTGAAAAAAGATCAACCCTTTCTATTCAATGGTTCTTGTTACAGCTCTCAATCGTTGCGGCCATTTTGGCTTGTACCGAAGCATACTACAATCACGGACCTCAGCCTTACTACGGCAATTATGGGCACGCGGGTAATCCTGCGCCGATTGCCGCAGCTCCGGTAATACCAGTTAATCCTCATCATGGAAATGTGTACAATCACGATTATGGAAATTTCGGTGGAATATCTTCGCACGCAAAAATCATCGAAGCGACTTATCCCGGCGCTGTTCACAAATCTGCAGGTTACGCGGTAACTAATCCAACGGGTTATCATGGCTCTGATTATGTTCATGGACCATCGAATGCTTTCGTGCATCAATCGACCGCTATTTCTGGACAGCACGCAGCAATCCCCTACAATCATCCTGCACCCGTTCCTATCGCACCTTCGCTCTCTTATAATCACGCTACCGTCGGAAATTACGCACATTCTCGTTACGCCGTTACCGAAGGACCGAATTACGTTCATTCTCGATACTCAATAAGTAACTCGCCAGCGTTATCATACGGACACGCTCGTTATTCCGTTGGCTTAGCTGGCAATGGTATTCAAAAAATTGGATACAACCCCGTCCTCGCGCACATGAATTACCCTAATCATGCTGCTCAAAATTATGCTTGGTAGAGACAACATGAACGTAGCAGAACAATGTTTAAAACATCCTCAAAAGTTTAAAATAAAATTTATCATAAATTGTAGCAGAGATGATGAAAAAAATTTGGAAATTTTGTATAGTCGCAATGTCACTGGCTCCAATGGCTGAAGGCAGATAATAAGAATGAATTTTTGAATGGGAATTGCTCTCGAAGCCATTCAAATGATATTTGAATTAAAAGTAAATAGAGTAAAAAAGACTAATCTAAATTTGTCACCGATTGGTAAATTTTTTCATTTATTTTGTGTTAATAAATCATTTTCAAGAACGAGAACTCTCGCTCAATTTTCACATTTGACGAATGAATGCATTGTTGTTTGAAACTGTTTTTCGAATCTTCGTATTTTTATGCTATGTTTTAATGTTTTAAGATATTCGGCTAATTGATCTGATTTATATTGATGAAAAATAAAAGAAGATGATGTTTCATTGATCCAATTAGTTATCGATCGTATTATTTTTTTCCACGAATTAACAAATGTAATGTAATGTAAATGTAGCGTAATGTTGCATACAGGACATATATATAATCCGTAAAACCATCGCTAAACAGAATTTATTGTCCCCTCCTCTCGAATAATAGCCCGAGGCACTCTTTCTCTGATCCCCTAGGCGTGGCCGTTCGAGTCGACATGCAAGCGTTCCAATTTCAGTCACGAAATAATTACAAAAAAAATAAACGTATCAATTATCTTACAAAAAAGTTTGACTTCTTTAATGCATCGACGGTGCAAAAAATGACATTTTCATTATTTAACATTATTACTGTGACAGTGTTATTATTTGATTGCATAATTGGATTATTCGTAAAAAGTCGTAAAAAAAAAAATATATATTTTTTTCCGCATGGTTATCCACGTTTTTTCAAGGCCGGTGACGTCGTTGGTAGTTAGAAAATTTTTGTTCATATCCTGCGTACGTACTTTGAATATTAATAGTCTTACAGAAAAATATTGAAAACGTATTTACCCAATAGCTTTGTCCGAACTTTACGACGACCGCGAATTAGCGTTTGTATCAACGTTTTCGACTCTTTTGTGTTACGCAACACGCACGGAGACCGAAAGCAGCTTCGCGCGATTATACTCGTCGTTGCTCTCCGGAGAGCGCGGTTTGTATCTGTACGTTCAAAGAAGGCATTCCGAAATTCCGTAAGGGGAACTCCCTGTACCATAAATTTTTTTTCAAGCGTGCTTGACGAACCAATTTCACCGTCACGTAGCGTTTTCGATGCTCCGTTTCTTGGGTGCGGAATACATCGCTGGGCAAATGTAAAATCCGATGAATATTTTGAAAAAAAATTTTGCCACAAAAGAGTTCATCATACAAATTTCAAACAGCATTACCCAAACGATCCTTTGTGGAAAATAAAAAATATAGGAGAGATGTGTTAAAAATTGTCGAGTTGCTTAGGTCTTGTTATAATTCTACCCGCGTAATAGACATTTTAATGTCGTAGTTTAATTCTCAACCGATCATATTTAAGATCAGCATTATTGCTGTAGTAAGAGACAAATAAAATGAAAATTATTAGCTACAATCTTTTGAAATTAGATCAGTGAATTGTGCTGTTTTCACGAGGCTAAATTATTAATTGCCATTTTTGTCAAGATTCGACCCATAGAGTATCATAGATGAATGCATGTTCAATCAACCAATCATTTTCAAAAAACTTTTATCAGGAGTAATAATAATTAGTGTAGTAGATAGTGGTGCGTAGTTCGATAAAGCGTAGCGAGAGTGATCTAGACCCATTGTAAAATTTAGTTATTTTCCACGATTGTTTCTCAGGCATGTACTGGACGATTTCAGAGATGGTGTCAAGGACAACCACTGGAAGCTAGGGAGAAATAACGCGGGGTTCGATTGTGATCGGCGGATATTTTAGAGAACACAATACATTGTGGTCGAGAGTGAATTGAAAAAAAAGAGCCAACGGCGGGTCCACCCGGATAGGGTTTCGGCGGTGGGGATGGCAAGAGCTGGTCGGTGTGTTGGAAGGAGTTAAAGAAGAAAGTCACGCGGGATGTTACATGTATAAAAGGAGCGCTAGCAAAGAAGCAGGCATCAGTTAAGATCAACAGGTCTTTTGCTCTTCTTCGATTCCCAAATCGTAATCCAGTACCAGTAACCATGGCATTCAAGGTATTATACCAGGAAACCCATGAATTCTCGGTTAACTACAAGACCCTTAGGTTTGAACTTCGGCGATTATCATTAATTAATTTTTCACTCTTTCAGTTTGTTGTCTTCGTTGCCTGTGCAGTATTCGCCTCAGCGAACGCTGGATTAACAGTGACATCCGGTTCCGACAATACCTACAGAAGTCCCGGAAATTTGGCTCAGGTCTCCACCCAATCGAAGACCATCGATACACCATACTCGAGCAGCAGCAAAACTGACGTCCGTGTAAGCAACCCCTCTGTGTACTACTCTGCGCAGCCTGCCGTTTATGCCACCGCTGCTGCACCGATCTACGAAAATCATCATGCCAAGCTGGCTTACGCAGCAGTGCCTCAAGCAACCGTGAACTACGCATCTGCACCAGTTACACATACCCAGGCGTACTATCCTCAACAGCAATACGCTACTTACCAGAGCTACGCCGCCCCTGCAACTTACCCGGCTGCCCAACAAGTTTACGCTGCACCTTCTGCTGGCATTCTCACCAAAACTACCTATGGTGCACCCGCTACCTATCAAGTTGCTCAACATGCTCCGCTTGCCTATGCAGCACCGACAGCGTATGCCCATCCCGCCCCGGCTGCCCATCAACCCCTTGTCAAGATTGCCTACTCCCCAGCCAACGAAGTAGCTCACTTCACCTACAGCAATCTCAATGACCACATCAACTATGCCTGGTAATTAATCCACTTGTAAACCTACCGGCGATCCTCGTGCCAATCAGTGATCCATCCTCATTTCACAAAACAATCATTGGCCATTACTGGCGTTTTCGTCTCTCATATAAACGTTCATCCTTATGCCAGAAGTTACATGCAAATTGTACAAAGTTTCCAATCATTTTGCGATTGTCTTTTAGTGAGATTATTAATGTATAATAAAGATGCGATTAATGGGAAATTGATTCGTGAGATATTTATTGGTGAATTCATTAATCCTCGACCTGTACACCAACTTTATCATGGTAAGAGCTACGGTTCAACATAGTGACTGTATAATGATCGACGATCAATCATTTAATAGGCAAAAGAATGTACCGATCATAGATGGTAGATCGCATTACCTGTTCTGAATATTTTGTTATGGTGTTATCATCTTTAAGGTGCGTTGCCACTTGTAGTCAATGAAGAACTACTTTATCAGGGAAAGGTAAATGTCAAGAATCCACAAACAATTGGTAGTTCCTATTTATCGACAGCAGTGTTGCTTCTTCTGTGCAACGCTACATGGCGCTGGGTCGACCAGAGCAGCTTCGTGGCTTCGTCCAACCAAACAATTACAAAACGGATTTTCACCGAGCTATAAAGCCCGCTGCACACGACGCTTGTTCTCGTGCTGGATTTCGTACGTGAAATGATTTTGTATAAAGGTATACAAAAGTACATCACGCACGAAAACAAGCGTCGTGTTCAGTGAGCTTAATTCTGCAAGATTTGGCGCAATAGCAGAAATCCACTTAATCACACGAATCAAGAAACTCAGTATTGAATAAAATGAACTCTACGAATACGAAAAAATTTCGTAGAACTATAGATCGTAGAAACATCGAATAGGCGCTTCGTCTAATCTTTCCGGAGTAAAATTTTGCATGTTGGAGTATTTACGATTAAATTGAAATATCGAATCCAGTGGCCCGATGATATCAAGGAACAGAGATCAGAGATGCCCCTCTCGTAACGCAGGCGCGTGGGGATTCCTCATATCTGGGAAAGAGAGTAGAGTTCGGTCGAGAAGCAGCCGGAGTTCGTACGAGACGTGTGTACTCCAAAAGTGCTCATGCGCAGTCACGTGCTTCAAGGTTATAAATACAGCATCGTGGAGAAACAGAAACGAGAGTTGTCATACCGCATTTGTCGCATGATGGCGCAACATGTTGGTTACTCGCTCGCGCCGGCTACTTTTCTACTTGTTCTCGGAATTTTTCACCTAGCGAATGGCGTCTCGTTGAAATTCAACGGTGTTGTTTTGTCAAATATCGTAAATTCAGTTCGTTTAATCGATCCTGATGTCGACCTCAGAAATACAACGTTGTACAATGTGGATACGGGAACAAAAACGGCTTGCGACCTCCGGGTTGAGGTCGGATTCAAGGAACCCTACAACAACTACGAGGATGACCTATCTCTGAGCTGGTCACCGAACGACCAAGAATGCGACGACGAGTATGGTCGTCTGCGCAAGTTGTCGACCTCGCGTACGGGCAATCTCGTGATTTACAAATTACCCGATCGCTGTTGTTTTGAGGTTACCGACGTCTATTTTTGTCTGGGAACCGTTAGCCCGCACGGCTATTCGCCGTACAATCTTGGAGGAAACTTCACCGTAAGACTGACCAATAACGAGTGAGTGTCGTTCTTCTTTTCGGTTAATTTTTCGAAAATTTATAAATGGAATAAGCAATGGTGAAGGTAAAACATTGTTGGAAATGGAATTTTAATGCTCGAGCAGCGGTGAACCTTCGCTAAAAAAAAAACACAAGACGTGTTAGCTGCGTTTGACGAATGACAGAGAAACACTAACCAGACAAACACATTAGTCAGAGGCTTAAAACTTCCGCCACTGCTGTGATAATCTTTTTTTTTTTGACCGTTGAATTCACGAACTATTTCGTAACTTTTGGAAGATTTTCTTACGAAATTGTGTACCTTTTTTTATCTTTTTTTTTTCTTCGTTTCAGTATTCCTCTATCTTTGATTCTCAACGATATATACATTGTTAGGGAGAATAAATAAATTGGCCACTATCAGAGATAAGATAAATAAACGACTTCAATCCTCCTCGAATGCAGGCAAATTTTAAATAAATAATTTATTTACACCTTATTTATTTATTTACCAATTTATTTATTTACAACATTATTTACTTTTTTCAACAAATTATTTTGAGACTCGTGGGTTTGTTAATTCAGCTTGTTTTCCCGATCTTTGTTTTAGCTTAATTGATGATCTCTGAAGAGAAAATGGTGACTATTCACACATTTTGAAAGCACATTAACGATAATATAATTATTATTATACACGAAAATCTTGTGAAGAGTAAGAGCGTTACGACGATTTCTAAACCGAAATACGTTTATGTTAGTTCAATAAGCTGAGAGAGATAAAAATAGTGACACTCTTCAGACGAAAATAGCGTTATGTTGGTCAGCCAAGTCTTATTTCATACTCTCTTTAATTTTTTCTTCATGTTCCCTCTCATAAATTGGGAGGGTAATAATCTTAGCTATTCAAATTGTGGCGGGAAATATTTTTTGTTTAGGTTACTTGTCAATCAGCTGACAGCAAGGAAAGAAACAGTTGAGCAACATTGATAAAGAAAGAGGCAAAAATATCTGAGATTTTTCGAATCTTTGTTTCTTCATATCTAATCATAGATTCTTTGTCCAGCATTTTTCATGTCCTGAGCCTTGAATTAAAATGATCAGGAAATGATAAATTCGATTGATTCGTCATAGTGTGAAATATAGCACTATTGACCATCGAGACTATTTGTACTTTGCTACGTACACGGTTATTTGGAATCGTTTAATATTTTAGTTGGAAAAAAATTAAGAAACAGGTTTCATTGATTATGAAGGAGGGGGGGGAGCGAGGGGGAGGTCATAATTGACTCAACTTGTTTATGTTCAGCTACGAAATTCAAACGCGCTTCAATTGTATATATCTTGATGTTTGAAATATTCGGCAGAGGTTCCATTAAACCGGAATGGTTCACGTTGGTAGAGTAAAAATAGATCATGCGGCCTACATATTTTGCCACTTCCGAATACGAGTTCGTTTACAAATTTCCATAATCGTACGATCTTCAAGAAGGAAAATTGCTACGAATGATACGTTACTCAAGAGCAGAACGTGTTTTCCTCGTCGTTGAGAAATTTTTCCTCTCATCGTTACAACGATTATGATGTCGTTAAGCGTAATATACCGGGAAATTGAAAATCCGCGCACGTCTCAAAATCATCCTCTCTTTAATTCAACGGCGACACATGACCTCGTAAATATTAATTGAATTAAGGCTGACCCGTGAATTGCAACAATTACTTAATTGGTTTGTAACCGGCTCGTTTTAATTTACGAGAGGTCTTGGTGGTTAAGTGGTCCACTCTTCATTCTCCGTACCATATTGAACTATATTTAGTCAAACGACACATGAGTTTCAATCGCACCGAAGATCAAAAGTTCTTTCCAAGTGTGAAGAGCCAGTCAATTCCTTTGACAGAAGAGACATAACCATCGTAAAGAAAAATATTAAGTACATGCATTTTTTGGCGCTCAATTAATTTTGAATAGGAAACAAAATGGCGCACGAAATAATTCGAAATCTGTTTCCGGTGAAATTCATTTTATAGTGATACTCGGTTTATCAATGTTTCTCCCACTGGTGCGTTTTTCGAGTAGTCTGGAATGACTCACTGTCTACCCAATCAACATTTTCATTCTCTTTTATCAAGCGGCGTTAACCAGATATAAACGATGAACATATAGATATATATTGAGCCTCATATTATCAACATGTTATTAAATTGTCAGTTAAATTCAATGACCTCAAATAGAAGCGGTATGAACGTATACAGAAAAATTCATTCGCGAAAAGTGAACACATCGAACACGAAGAGAATAAGCCACTAACATAATTGAGCTCCATTATTTAAACGCAACATTGAATGTTGCGACGAATGCTCATTCAAAAATTCTTTTTTCCACGCGCGCTAATTTTGTTCTTTCTAATCCTTCGTATTTCGATGATGAAAATATTTATTTCTATCCATCTCGATTCGCTCACGCTTGGCGCTGCGGAATTTCAGCTCGAAAAAAAGGGCTGGCTCGGCAATCGATAAATTAATCCCACTTCAAAATACACACACCCATTGGCCACCGAGTTTCATCGACCTTTAAGCGATTTTTTTTATCTTTTCATTTACTTTTTATCTGAAAAAAAAAAAAAATGGTATACTAGAAATCTCCGGTATTTCGGCATCAAGTTATTCATCGTTCAAATCTTATTTTTATACCGGCTGTCCAATCAATAGACTCAGTTTTAACATATCTCCACGCTCCCTCGGGAGAGTTTTCGTGGCGACAGTAGGAGGGATGAAAAGTTGGACCCTGACCTTGACCTACTGGCACCCATCTGACTGGTTTTCTTGTCCTATACATATACGAACGGATTTTAAGATTTCGTTCGCACAATGCACATGCTCGAAACGTGCTACTTGTTTGTAACGTAACCGGCTAAGCGGAAAATACTACCGCAGCGTCCGCAGATGATCCAAACGCTGCTCATTCCGCATTTACTTTCATTTATATGAAAAAATTTACTTACATATGTATCATTGTTGAAAGTATCACCTGTATCATTTACATCGATTAACAAATGTATGTTGTGCACTTCGCTGTCAGCTGCGGATAGTTTGAAAGTTCAACACAATGAACTATTGAGTTTTATACATTTTTTTTAAAGCATATTTTTCGTAAATTTTAATTATAAATTTGATACAGCGAGGAACAATGTAGATGAGAAATTTCCAGGACTTAGTGGACTTTTGGTCTCACTTGTATGTTTATTTATAATAAATATCCAGTTACATCGGCGGGACGCATCGAATAAGAAAATATTTGTTATTTATTTTCAGAACGCATCAGCGTTCGAAACGCGATAATGGAATTGAGGCATTGATGGGTGATGCGCCGGTCTCAGATCCGTACGAATTAGTACGAATCGAAGGAATAAGAGTCGAGACAGCAGAAAAAGATCCTTTGTATACCGAGGAGGGTGTACCAGAAATTCTGACCGATTCATCGGCGACATTGCGCGTATTCGGCACCGGTATCACCAAAGATACGGTAATCACGTTCACAGATATACCGCAAGAGAGAGGTACCATTTGCGACAAAATAAAGACGAAGGAATTTCCCGTAAGTCTTCGATGCGGACAATCTGAGATATAAAAAAACAATCACATACACTATTTCGAAACACGATCCTGTATTATGCTTGCGCGTGATGAAATTGTAAACCCCTCAATTGATCATTTAAACAGGTGAGATCCGTGGAAAAATATACGGCTCTGATTGATGTCAATTTACCGCTTGGCTCACCATTTTTCATCTGCGTTAAGCAAGGAATTTACGATAACAATCATCCTAAGAGTCAAGAAGAACTTTTTAAACATCAAGGAGTCGAAAGTTATAACATCGTGAGTATTAGAAAAAAAAAAGAAATAATAACTTTTAAAAAGTAACAGAGACGTGTTCCAATACAAAATCGTCGCAGTTAACAGTTTGACGGTTTTCACTATAGATATGGCAACTTTTATTTTGAATTTTACTAAAATTCACAAAATACTGCAATTTTTGTCCCCTATCCCAAATGTTCAATTGCTATGTTTTTGGTGAAAACTGTCATTTTTTATATAATTTTGTCTTCTCGTACAGGATTGACTAATTATTATCCTGTTTTCAGATTCGAACCTACAAAAAAAATCTACCACTATGGTTAAGTGTCCTTATTATCTTAACCTGTCTGAGCTTCTCCGCCTTGTTTTCCGGGCTCAATTTAGGATTAATGGCAATGGACAGAACGGAATTGAAAATTTTGTGCAACACTGGAACCGAGCAGGTTTGTTAGTTGTTAGCGTTGTTTTATTTGTGTGGAAATGTTTACGAATATGATGGAAAAAAAAGTGAATGTGTTGAGAACATAAAATTCAGAAAATTTTAAGGAAAATGGTCGGAAAGAAGGATCCAAATAATTTCTTGAAAAATGTAAAAAATCTGAAGTGAAGAAAACACTGAAGTCATTATGAAAAAATGAACAGAAATTACGATAATTATGCCGAAAAACTTGCCTGATAATTCGAACCGAAATTTTTGTCTGTCGTAGGAAAAAAAATATGCCAGAATTATCCAGCCAGTTCGAAACCGTGGCAATTACTTGCTATGTTCCATTTTGTTCTCAAACGTTCTCGTCAACTCACTTTTTACGATTCTCCTGGATGACCTCACTTCTGGCCTGGTCGCTGTCATTTGTTCGACCCTCGCAATCGTAATATTCGGTGAAATTTCGCCACAAGTAAGTGTCCAAATGAATGAACCTCGAATTATTATTTTCGATTATGGTTGCAATTATGAAACTGACTGTAAATTTTAACCTGTTTAGGCATTTTGCAGCAGACACGGACTCTGTGTAGGAGCAAAAACAATTTTCGTGACGAAATGTACGATGGCGGTGACTTTTCCTCTCAGTTATCCCATAAGCAAACTCTTGGATTTGTTGTTGGGCGAAGAAATTGGAAATGTTTACAATCGTGAGCGTCTGAAGGAACTTGTGAGGGTAAGAATATGCGTGAACTCAAAAACCATTACTCTTTGATAAAAAAATAACGATTGAAAAAATTTTCGCTCGATTTTCAGTAAACTTTATTAAAATTATGTCAAAATGTTCAATTTTTTAAACGTACTCATGACTTCATTCATTTTTTTCAATCAATTAGAATTAAAAAAAAACAACCTGTTATTTTGACTCTAAAATCGTAAACATCGTAAGTACAGAGTCACATGAATCTACAGTTAGAAAGTAAACCTGTGACCGAAGGAGATATGAAATAATTAAATCGAGAGAAAGTATAGTCCTCTCCAAACGAATACGTTGAAGATAAAGCATTTGAATCGGCTTTCCCACATTCATGATTCGATAAACTCAAAAAAATTTGGTTTAATAAGGAAAGAGTATTTCGATGATTTATTTCGCTCACATACCAATCGGATTATCGTAAGCTCCATGGATGTATTTGCGTATATGCGAAGAGATATTATTATTACGAGTGTCTTAACTCGTCATATTCTTATCATCAAACAGGGCAGTGACTCTCAAATTGCTCGTTAAATGACTATTATAATGTCATACCAGACGTGCAATACCTTGCTGAGATATCGATATAAGATAACCCCTCGTGGTAATTCGACACTTGCAAGCCCTGTTTTATATATCGCACGTCTGCGACACGAGCCAAGTGAACCGTAAACGCTTCTGTTTCGTTAGCATGTGCAGCAGTAGTCTTTCAATGAATAAAAAAAAAAAAAAATCAAATCAGAAAAAATTTATTTTTTCGAACACTTGAAAATTATTTCGAATAATGATGTGCTGGATTTTATTTCAGCATTTTTCTATTCAAAATTATTTAAATTCTTTCTAAAGCTTCCGTAAAGTGTGGGACGATAATATCTCGAATAAGCGAATCAATGGATTAATGAGACAATTTCAAATAAATTTCTTCAAGGTTTTTCACAGCTATGAAAACAATCTTTCAGTTATTCAGTTCATTTTTTCATGTACAATTTTTCGCCCCGTTATAAGTCGCTCGAAATATGATCGGATTGTAAATTGACCAGAAAAAAGAATCTTATGGTTAAGCACGTACTGTAAAGAATTCGAGATTATTGTGATAATTCGATTACAAAAGTATTTACGTGTTGCGATACGATAGGTAACTACGGGATACAACGATTTAGAGAAGGATGAAGTTAATATTATTTCTGGAGCACTGGAATTGCGCAAAAAAACTGTGGCCGATGTGATGACCCGCATAGAGGACGTCTATATGTTGGATTACGATGCTATTTTGGATTTCGAAACTGTTTCAGAAATCATGAAATCAGGTAAGCAAAAACAAAAACGATAAAAAGTATACTTTTTTTCATTATTCCTTTTCATAACGCAAATAAATACAAATATGTGGGTTATCAAGAGTAAAGTTGTTAGAAATAATTAGAATAAAATGATTTCGTGTTACGCAGAAGAATTGTAGATAAGATAACGATTCGTGTTATCGATTTGGCACGAGTTATAGTTTTTTTTTTTTTTTTTCTTTCTTCAATTCTTCTGATTCGTATTATCATTGACCAAGATCATCCTCAATGACGAGAAAATCTTATCGACGGATGAAACGATTAAGGCCAAACGACATAACTCAAGAATAGGTCGTGCTCTACTTTGCAGGATTTTCACGGATACCTGTATACGAGGGTGCACGCACAAATATAATAACAATGCTGTACATCAAGGACCTCGCTTTCGTTGATCCCGATGACAATACGCCGCTCAGAACGCTCTGTCAGTTTTACCAAAATCCATGCAACTTCGTTTTTGAAGATGTCACTTTGGACATTATGTTCAAACAGTTCAAAGAAGGTAATACATTTTCATGCTACGTGAAAAAAAAAAAAAAAAAAAAAAAAACATTCAGCTACAGAATAATGATTGAAGAATTATTTTTCTTGTTCACGTTTACCGTGAGAAAGTAAGCGAAAAAAATAGAGGGAGAATTGTTTCGATCGGTCGATGTCGTTAAATCACTTGACATGGCGTCTTGCGACTCGCCTTAGCCACTCCAAATCTATCTCTTTAATGATTGCCATCAAAACGCCCCCACGTTTTTAGATTAAACATTATTTCTTCGTCGTATAAAAGTTTTTTTTTTTTTTTTCGACAGAATTCAAAAGTAACGATCGCTAAAACTTAACCTGCTTCGTTCGAAGTATCGGAGTTAAACTTTGAATAAATTTACATTGAAAAAAATCCTCATTGTTTGGACAAATCTTAATGTAAATTAAGTGATTTTTCGAAAATTATTCATTCGCTTATAATTTAACGTAATTCCTTTTCGTTTCTCAGGCCATAAAGGACACATGGCTTTCGTGCAGCGTGTCAACAACGAGGGTGAGGGTGATCCGTTTTACGAAGTTATCGGACTGGTCACCCTTGAGGATGTTATCGAAGAATTGATTCAAGCCGAAATCATGGACGAGACTGATGTGTTCAGTAAGTTGTTTCGCCGTAGATTAAAATACAAAGTTAATATTGAGAAAAAAAATGAAATAATATTGAAATATGAAACACATCGATGGATTATAAAATGTTCGAAAGATCAAAAAGATGCAATTTGAATAGACACAATACATGCAAAAATGTATCGAATAATGTTTTGTTCGTTTTTTTTTTAAATAAATAGCCGACAATAGAAGCAAACGCAAGAGATTGGCACGTCCAAGACCAGTCCAGGATTTCACCGTGTTTGCAGAGAAAAAAGAGAATCAACGTATCCACATATCACCGCAATTAACGCTGGCAATGTTCCAATATTTGTCGACGAGTGAGTGCGAAAATGATTTGACTCATAAAAGTCCCTGAATATTTGATTTTAATGAAAATATTCCGTTTATTCCGAGCAGTTGATCCTTTCAAGCCAGACACGATATCGGAGACTATACTACGCCGCTTATTGAAACAAGACATAATATATCATATCAAAGTAAAGAACCGAGAAAAGGCGCGAAACGATCCTGCTGCTGTCATATATCAACAAGGCAAACCAGTTGATTATTTCGTACTCATACTCGAGGGAAGGGTCGAAGTCACAGTCGGAAAAGAAAATCTCATGTTCGAAAGTGGTCCATTCACGTATTTTGGACAACAGGCGCTTAGTACTAACGTAGTAATTGGTGAGATTCTGATTCTTATTTTCGTCATTATTTTCATTGTTTTTTTTTTTTAATAAAAATATCAAAAATTGTTTTAAAAATCATTAGATCGAGCAAAATTGTGTTGACGTGCGCCATCAACTTCACAGATCTATACCAATACGATTTCAATCACGAGACTTACATAAAAAACGATTTTTGAATCAACAAAAAAAACGAATTCATTGAAAGAATAAGGGTACAAAAAACGAATAATTGAAATAAAATAGAAATTCGGAATCGTGCAGATTAATTCAAATAATTGCTGTAAAATATTGAAATAATGGATAAACTGAACGTTCGTTCACTCCGTTGCTCTATTTTCAACGTTTTCCATCGTTTACAGCGGAGTCTCCGACGAACGCGAATCCTCAAACTTTGGGTAGTATCCAATCGGTAAACTTGGATGCAATATTGCGTCACACATTCGTTCCGGATTATACGGTACGAGCGATCACAGAAGTTTTCTACGTTAAAGTCAAAAGATCTTTGTATCTTGCGGCTAAGCGTGCCACGCTTTTGGACAAGAGCCAGAAAGATTCTAGTCAAGATCAATTTGACGACGAAGTTGAAAAAGTAAGGGGACGAAAATATATATTTTTTGTTAATGATTATTTTTAACAAGAATTTTGAGACAAAAAGCATTTTGTCGTGTCTCGTTAATCATTACGTTTAAAAATACAGAAAAAATCGTGACCAACGAAAATCTTATTCTTCTATTTTCATCTTTTTCTCAGTGAAACGATGTAACCTGGCAAATATATTTTTTTTTTTTCTCTAGCTGCTCCATTCTCTAGACGAGGATGATCGCAGTGTCCTGGAATCTCCAATATTATCAAGGAAAGATTATAAAGAGAAGGATGCCTCCGAAACGCAGCATTCGCCGAGGAAAAGTGTCACAGCGCCAACCTCACCTGTACCAGTGAGCGCAAGCCCAGTAACGAACTCAAAATTCATATCAACGCGTAGTGGACACAACGGAAAATTGAAAACATCACCGGTAAACGTGTGTAAAAACAAAATCCTTTAAACTCAATCTTATTAATCATTCAATTTAGGGCTTCATGACACTCCTGGAATCGAAACAGTTGCCTCAAACGTAACTTCATTTGCATAGAAATTTTACAAAAGAAAGAGTCTTCTCAGGGCAAAAACTAATCTGGACAGCTCTGAAGGTGTTTTTCTCAAAAATTTATTTTCCGAATCGACGTACAGCGTGAAATATTTTTTTTTTAGATTTCTCATTCGATAATCTTTTATTCGATTTCTTAGAGATTTTGTCAGTTTCTCGCGACGTGTAATGGTAACGAGTAACTTTTTAAGCAGAAGCAAATACCTTTTTACCAGTTATTAAGGAAGTATCTTACCAAAGAAAGGTGAAAATAAGTGGAGATACGTTTCATTTGAGTGCTTGAATACGGCCATTTCAAAGAAAAACATGCAGAAAATCGTTTTTCGAAATTTAAACTATTTTTGAATTGGATTCCAACCAATCAGATAACTCGATTCTTCAGACACCTGCATAGTCCACTAAACTTTTTTCAAGTTGCTGAAGGAATTATTTCGTCCAGGACGCCGTAATTTTACACATGAAAATGAAATAAAAAATTGTCCTTACTCCATAAAAGTATTCAGAAAAACATTTTCATAAACGAATAGTGGATCCTCCAGCTTCAATTTATCACGGATTATTGAACCTCAAAATGTGTCCAAATAATTGTTCATTATGAAAGAACGAACCAAAATCGTATTTCATACAAAATCCAGGAAGGTGCATAACTATTGGTGCGAATTCGCAGTAGAGTGTAGCTGAAGGGTTGAGCTCGAATCTCATTTCAAAGATGCAGGGGTGGCCTGAAGCCTTAACAGATTCGATAACCTGATTTTAATCAATTTTTATTTTTTTACCTTTCAAAGGCTGAGAAAATTGCAAGTCCTCTCGGAGACAATACGAAAAGCAGTGAGGACAGCGAAATAGCTAGCAGACAAATTGATGCTTCAAGATTATTGGGGTCTAATAGCCACCAAGAAATCGAGGAAACAACGAACCTATTGCCGAATCAAGAGCGTTCATAACGCTTGGAGAATGGCCGTAAGTGCGAAAAAGCAAAAACGGCGTCAGATATGACAGCAGCGACAACGAAAGAACGCTATAGCAAGGCTCGAGATGTGCCAGCGTGACACAAACTGCAACGTTAGCACTAGGTACTTAAATGAGTTAATTAGTCACATGACAGAACAAACAAACAAAAATCGTATCCACAGATAGACAAAGTGTTTATGATATATATATAAAAATATTCTATACACACATAAGTGTACATAAATATATATATATATATATATATATCGAGCCCCGGAGGGTGTACCCGATCTTACGAAACATTGACGTTGTTAATTTCGCTCAGGGAATTAATGCCAAATGAACGTGGCTCGACGACGAACCGTTAGAGCACTTCCAAAATAATATTTAAAACAAAATGACAATTTTCCACTCGAATTATTGAAATTAAGGGGATAAAAGAGCCAAATAGTATTTCGAATTGCCAGTTACAAAGAGTTAATTAATACCATTTTATCACGGTCGTAAAATACGAGAAAAAAAAAAAAAAAACAAAGTTGATGCGAATGTTCGAGTCGAGAAAACAAATAATTATCGAATCGAGAAAAAAAATTACAAAGAAAATTTGATTTTATGAAGCTATCACGAAGTAATAGTCATAAAAAGAGATCTTCAAAGTTAATGAGACATTGTTGTAATTGTTATTTCACAAATATTTATTTCTACAAAATAATTATTTGTAATGAATATCACACGTTTTTTCGTAATTATCAACATGAGGAACAAAGAACTTTTAAAACCGTGCGAAGTTCGGTCGTTTCGGTCAACAACCATTTGTCATCTGTATATATCATTCCAAATCATCCTTTACGTCACACGACAACACACATACGTATTTACCATTGTGTGTCCCTCGAGAATATAATATTTGTATTTTTTTTTTAAAGAACTTGTACTCCCTCTGGATTGTAATGATGTCAAAAATATTTTGACGTGTCGCAATAATAACATCATTCAAATTTTCTCCCACCATCTACGGTTAAACAATCATCGATAGACATTTTTTTATACCATTGTAACGGCAGGACCTATCGATTAATTCGTGATGTACCTTTACGAGATTATAAGAAAAAGATTTAAAAAATAAACAAAAGATTCTCTATGGATTAGAGTAAAAACGTTTGAAGTTACGGGTACGCCTTTTTGGGTAATTTGTGGACGAGAAACAAAACAAAAAAAAATAGTTCGTGATACAAGAATTAATGTAGCAAATCCCATTCGTAATTTTGCGTATTATACCGAAAAGAAAAAAGAGCTAACAAACGAATGGGTTAATTGGATTTATCGAGATACAAAGGGAGCGTGAATTTTCTATGATGCGGTTAAATAATGTTCACAATAGTTCACTACTTACGCGACCACAGTCGAAAGGTTGATTTAATTCCAATTTCAATACCTCGCGATGCGACGAAAAAAAAAAAAAAAAATCATTTATTCATCAAATTCCACTTTCCGACTAAAAAGTTATGCGCAAAGCGTTCTCAATTGTATTGAAAAATTTGTAAAAGAGGCTAAGCGTTGTCTCTGATATTCACCATTGTTTTTATTCTCTGTTTTCTTTTTGTATCTTTTTTGTTTTTTTCGTTAACGTAATGTGTGGATTTTTATAGGACCCTCGGGTTTATGTACGAATTTAGACGATATAGTCGGATGCCTTTTACTTAATGCCTTAAACGTTGATACTTTATTTTTTTATACGCAAGTTTCGCGAAAAAGGAAAACTTAGTCGTAGAATGAAAAAAAATATATGATGAAATGCACGTTATTACCTCATCGAGGATCATCAATATTTCGACCGCGAGTTTTTTCTTTCCTCTTCATACAATCGAATTCAATGCTTAAATATTGATCCGACGTTGGTGGATTAAAAATGAGAGATTGAAGAAAAAAAAATTTGAAATCTACTTCTTTGAAAATTGCGAGAAAATCTCGGGTTAAAATTATCGTATTACTAGCATTGAAAAATCTCTTGAAAAAGTGATGTATAAAAGTGTTTTCGTTCTGTTTTTCTTTAATATAGAAACAACCTTCAAGATGCACTTTCGAGTCCTATCAATATCGATCAATAATATTTAAGCTGTTACAATTTTTACTGCCATATTGTTTAGTACACGTTAAAAATCGTTATAGTTCTGTAATTTTTAATGCATTTCTCGAAGAAACGTCATCAAAATTCAATCGTAATTTTATACTTTTCGCAATTTTCAACAAAACTATCGTGTACGAGTAAAATCGTTTTGATGATAATACATGAAAAACGACATCGTACGTCATTGTCAAATTTATTGAGTCTGTGTGTTGAGTTACTTTTCGGAACGAAATTTAACGGGCTCCGTTTATGTCGTATACTAGAAAAAAAGAATTGTAATCGATCTTGAAATGAGGATGAATGAAGACGAAAAACTGAAGCCGGTGCTCGAGCTCGTATCCCTTTTTGTATTTTTATTTTTATTATTATTATTATTTTTTGTTTGTTTAATTCCTGTACAAAACGCATTGGGAATCGTATTATACGTACTTATAATTGTGTAATCATTCACTGTAGCGTGAAATTACGATGTTGTTGGTTTTTCTTCACAATTGTTATTTTTTTAGAAGTATTTACGATATCTTTGTATGTCTTTGTGCATGTACGCGTCATCTCCGAAATTATCAAATAACAGTCTTCAAAGATTTGTTGAATTTTCTTCAGACAAATAAGAACCCAGTGAGAGCTCGAAATAAACAAAAAAACGAAAAGTAAATCTTGCGAATTTGAAGAAAAAAAAAAAGGAACAATTATCAGTGCGCTACTTACTGCGTTTTTTTCGCAAAAAACATCTATAAAAAATACTCTAAGTCAAATTTGCATTTGTTTAGATACGTCGTATCACGACGTGTATGCAGACATCCTATACGTCTCGTTACGAGAAAGAGTTAACGATAAACGAAAAATGTATTTACAAAATAAAATTCTCAATATATAAGCCTTGATGTGGGCTTCAATTATTTTTCTTTATTTTCATCCTCAAAAAATATTAACAGGGTTGGACGATAAAAGACGATTTGAAATTTTACGTGAGCAATCGAGCAAGATGAGATATTTCGTCGTGGGACAATTTCAACAACGATTAGATGACCTCGAATTACCTTATCGAGCTGACTTTAATGAGAAACAATGGGAAACATTCAATGGAGAAACACGCTCAAAAGTCGACTGGAGAAAATTAATGTATTTTTGTATGTTTCTTATATACAAATAGACGAAACGTATTTTTTTTTTTTTTTTTTTTTTTTTTTTTTTTTTTCATAAATGATTTTGCCCATTTTTGTACATCGAATATATATTTTAAATGTATTTATTTATGCTGTTACTATTAACATATTAAATGATATTATTAAATAATGTTATTAAATAATATCATTAATATCATTAAATGATATTAAATAATTGAATTATTTGTATTTCTTTATATTCATAGACGTAATTTCATGAGATCACAGAACAATTCTTATTGTAAAAAACATCTAATATCAATATCTCGAAAATATATGTTAAGTTCATCGAAAATGTATATCTTCAATATTCAAAAAAATTAATTCGGAATATATTAGTAATATCAGCCATAATAAATTCAAAATACATGTTCAATATACTGAAATCAGCAAAATCATTCATAAAAAAAATTGATGATTCGTATGTTTGTATATTGTATATGAAAAATTTATAAAATATAAAGAATATATTTTTCATTCAATACAAAATAAATTTCAAAAATATATTATTTTTGTCTAGGGGATTCATGAGATCTTGCAATGTCCTGAAAGAATAGGATTGACATGCATTTTCATGAATCAGTCTAAATGCTAGTTCCGTCAAATGAATCACAAGTTACGTACAAGATCGAAAGAATATCTCTGAGATAAAAGCGTCCGCACGTAAGAATGTGAACATTTGATTCTGCTTGAATTTGATTTTGATTGGTTCATCTCGGAGTTTTGATGTATCTTGAACGTATCTCCCAACAAGTTTTTATTGAGAATATGAGCGACTCCCAAAAGTATAAATAAATAAGAAAGACCATGACCATAAATGGATAAAAAATGAACTCTAAGCAAAATGCATGAATCATTCGATTCATTCGTTCGAGGGGGAGGCCTACGCGCCCCTGACAGATTCGAATTCGATTCACGTATTTGCCTGCATAGAAGGCAAGAATAACCAGAAATCGCAGAGTTGTTTCTTACTATTTTTTTTTTTCCTCGTAGGCCGACCTGAACTCACGTGTAACGAATGGTTTTTGCAAAGGGTGAGATTTCGAGGTATCGTTTTTACTCGATCATAAACTGAAAACATCTTTCCCCATCCTCCAAAGATGAATTTATTGCGCTCTCGCCCGGTATGTCTTAGATTCGATATATACGGTCAAGGTTATAGCAACTGGTAGTCATGTCACGTGCTTGGAATCTACACGTATCTACAAATAACAGCAACTTCATGAGCTTGAAAAGCATGCGAGATCAGGTCTCATGGACCCCAGTGACCGTGCCAATTATCTATGAAACGCGAAAAAAAAGCACGTGGAAGCATAGCGTAGAGCATGTGATTGGATAGAAGTTTCTCTCACGATTCCCTGATCTTCAGTTTTTGCTTTGCAAAAACATATCCAATGGCTCATACATTAGTGAATAGTCAGTTTCGAATGCTACTGCGTTCGAGGTGGACGTTCGCGGAACGCGAACGGAACTGAAAACACGAGCTCACAAATACTTTCGAAAACAAATTCTACGTGCATTTATTTACATGAAATTTAACACGAATATAAATGATGGTTCGGAGCTCTTTGGAATAAAGTTCCATAAATTTGAATGAAAGATTCGCGGAGATTTCTTTTGGCAACTGTTACGCCCATATTTCATTAAAAAATGAGATATTAACGCAAGTTGAATGTCAGTCACGTGTTGGCCTTTAAAAAAAAAAAAAATTCCTTTTCATACACGAATAAATCTATTTATACGCTGATACACATTTATATATAAAAAAAAAAAATACTAAAACTACACCATCACTGTTTTCTTGACGCGAAAAAATTATGTATGCTCCAAGCTCATTTGTCTCCGTTCATATCTCTCTTGTATTCCATCCTCATTTTCACATCTCTCGTTGTACTCGCTGAAACGTTGCAGTTCTATTAATCTTGCCTGTCGCGGCTTGTACATATTTTTCCCAGCGTCTCGATCCGTTCTCAGAGAAAATATTTGAACGATTCTTTCCAGACTCTCCTAAAACTAAATTCACTTAGACAACTATTTATTTCATTCGTATCTGCTATCGTTCATTCAGAAAAAAAAAGCTATTTCATATGCACACCCTTTGCAGCATAGAGTCGAATCCGAACGTTTGTTTAAATAGTAAAAAAAAAAAATACTTGAAATTCGTTGTCAGTAGCAGCTGCAGAAAAGGTAAAAACGAATCAGAAAAATTGAAAATAAGAAAACAAAGAAAGAGAAAAAGAAATAAATTGAAAAAAAAAAACGGGGAAATAAAGAAGAGAGAATAAGAATGAAGAGAAAAACGTAAAAAACCCTTGAGGGCACGTTGGAAAACAATGAACAACGCTCCCCAACAAATGACCCACCAAACTTTCAAACCAAAAGATTAATTTACTCACTCCCATACGAGGGTAGAAATTAATTCATTTGAGAGATAATATGTTTCATGACGATTATTATAATTATGAAAATTTGTCATCATTATCACCATGTGAATAAGATACTGCGAGGAGTCTAGTTGGGGGGGTAGATGCGCGACTTTATCGTTGGCGGGTGGTCCAATGGTTGATGAACGTTAGAATGCATCAGTCGAGTATAAGCGTTCAAACCAGACGAGCGTGTCCCGAGCTCGCAGCTGTTCCAGGCGCACGTTTCACGCGTATATTTCTCCCCTCGGTCCTTCCGAACGACCGTTACACGCTGGTTGAGGCAAAACCGACGATCATTCCTAGTTCAACAGGCGCGAGGAATCGATGTAATATAAGTGGAACGAAATGTTCAGTAAAGTTGATGAAAAAATCATTATTTGTAACGCGATTAAACGTAAAATCCGGCATTATATTTTCAAAAATTGTCGGAATTATTGTTCGGATAATCATAATCATTCTTTGTGTTGATGGAATAAATTTTTGTTTCAAATGAATTCGTTGAAACCGTGAAAACATCGAGAGAATCGAAGCAAGACACGAATTACTGTTACTTCGAAGAAATATTAAAAATTAAAAAATAACAGAGCGATGATAAAAATGATAAACATAACGGATTCTAACTGTAGTGATAAAATTCAATTATGAGAAATAAACAAATCTCATTTAACGCTTGAGCCACCAACGCATTTATGAAAAGGTCCAAATGGACCGTAAGAATATATTTCATCCCCAGTATGATGAAATCACGAAGAAATTGTCATTGCTAAAAAACCGATTTTATTCATAGGAGCCAATAAGAAAAAATCTATCCTGGACGCGTGGCCAGTACATTGGGAGCGTTGAATTCCAATAAAGGCATTTATCAAATCGCGAGAATACCGAAACTTTTTTGACTACTCGAGATAAAGTAAAAACAAAAAACTATAATAAATGCGGTACTAAATTATTGTGGGTGATAGACAACGAGGAAAGAATGATGAATCTCGATGCGATAAAAAGAATGATCATATCGTGTAGTAAAAAAAAAATCCTTTCAATGCAAAAGTAAACGATAGACTGGAATCCAAATTTTTAAATGAGATGAATACGAAAAAAAAAAATGTGAAAAAATAACCAAAGTGAGTGAGACGTTGGCAAACAAAAAAAAACAATTGAATACCAAACACAATTTCGATCAGTCACGAAAACTTTATCCATTCACGTGAGTTTATGTGGGTGTATACCTCTGTGTTGCTGGTTCGATCGACTCGTAGTACCTTTTGTAGGATAACAGAGAACAATATATTTATAGCAAACTCGAAAATCCAATTACGAAGCTCTACTTGGCGTCTATAACAATTATCTATACTCGCCGGAGGTTGCGGTTTGTAAGTAAGCTCGATTATCTTCTCTATACATATGTTTTGTATGTACTATATATCTTAGACGATAAAGATTGGATGACAGGATGCTTACTCTATCTAATGAAATATCCTTGACCTCACCTGACCGATATTAACCAAAGTACCAATCTCCGTTATTCATGATCATGTACTTATTCTTTCCAATCCCTTTTTTTCATTTATTTAAGTGACTTTATATAGTTTTCGCACGACTCAATTCAACAGGTGCTTCATACGTATACGAAACAAGGATTTTAGGCCAGTGAACCGCTGTTGTTTTATAAAATTGTTTATTCACTAAAGTATCAACTATTTGTGCAATTTCATTGATAAATAATAAGATAAACAGAGTATTTAGGAGTAAATGGGCTATCGAGGGGCATCAATATATGTGCAGTCAGTCTATCGGGAATGCACAAATAAGTGAGAACCCTTTCGATCCTCCGCAGGATAAATGGCCCTTTCAATTATTCACAGCAACAATCCTCTTCGCTCTCAGACCTATAAATCTTTTCGTCCTGAATATAAACTACGTCAGCGAAACTGCGCCACAAAAAAAAATTAAAAAAAGAATTTTACGGTGCACTCGTCTCATTGTCAACAGCGTAATTGAATAATCTATCAAAAAGTTTCCTCTGAAGTACATCAATTTTCTAACTCCATAAATAAAAAGATTATTTTTTTCACATGAGAATTCATATACACTGTGAGAGTTCGCACATGTTAGTTCGCATAACGATTTACTTGGCAAAAATACAGTCATGTTGTTTACCGATTACGCGACCCGGAAAAAAATGGATCAATTTTGGTGACTGTGATATTGTGAACGATCCTTGGTAAAAAAGAAAAAAAAATTCATTAGATTTCAATATGCATGATGTACATTTTTTTTTAATTTAGAGTTTTACACGTGAATACATTTTTTTTTTTTTCATTTCTTATAAGTCAAATTAGTCATTTGATTCATCGGCAAAAATCATCTGATTATTTTAGATCTAATCGAACAATAAAGAACTCTGTGGAGTAGTTTAATTCGTTCAACATCGTGTGACTGTCAAAAAATGTAAATAGAGGTGACTAATTCCTGTTTCATCATCTTCGAGTAGATGTCGATGTGTCCGAATACATATACTTAACGCTCTTGTTGTGTTCATTCGCGTGAACACAACAAGTGTTACACAACAGGTATTACGACATAAAAGCATATAGTCTCGTGAATTCCTTAATGTAAATTCGATGCTCACGGTACATCTCACCTCTTTGTGCCTTTGATCTATCATAATATGTACTTTAATGCACAATTGACAAATTTACATTTATATTAAACCATCGAAATGCAACGCATTATCGATCGCGTTAGACTTCTCACTTATCTAACGACCATCATTTTTCTATTCCTACAACTTTTTTGCCTTATTCCAAGGGGAATATTAAGCACGAACTTAAGACATTCTTCCATAGAAAAAAAATTCATGCGTTAATGAATAACTAGTAAATATTGTTCAGTGAAAAATCGTACGTTGCAGCGAATAAGCTGATTGCTTTGACACCATTATAACAGGCTATTTTCACTTTGTTTTTATACAGTAAAATAACTGTAACAGTCCTCATTTTCGTCGAACTTATTAACGAAATTTGAAAGAAACTATTTGAGAATTCTTTGAACATAGATCGACGGCTTTAATAAAAATTTTGTTAGTTTTCTAATTAACGGAGCCTAATTCATTGCTGTGACACCATAAAAATATTTTGCTGATTATATTAACAATTTTATCGGCGTCAAGTTTTCAAGAGTTTCCTTCTGGCCCATGCGTTATTAGAAAACGAGTGGAAGTTGGTTAACTATCCAATGTGGAGGATCGCGAGGTCAAATGTCAAGGTTGTACGAAGAATAATGAGAACAGTACCCGAGACGAGTAGCCTACGGTGAGAAATGGAAGATGAATAATCATTTAAAAAAATTTGAGGCTTAATAATGAATCTTCTCTTCTTGCGCCACGATATGGCGAATATATATATATATATATATATTGATATAAAAAGTAGACTATGAATAAATTTCTACGTTGAAATCTGCGCGTTAATATAATGTTTTTTTTTTTTTTTCTTCTTCAACGTTCCGCTATGCCTGTCTTCTCGGGTGAGCGATGAAACAAACCCTTAACCCTCACCGCGAGGGAATAATAGAGATTTTGATAATGTCGAAGTGGTTTTCTTCAAGAGACCACAACCTCGCATCATAATCGTCATTGCGTGGGTCCCGACGAAAGCGCCTTGCGAGAGAAAATCTGTATTACCCTCTCACGAATATCACGAGACATCGTTTCACTTTTCCAACCTCTTTTCTCCCGCCAATATTCTCAGAGTTTGCTTACTCTCATTTTTTTTTTTTTTTCATACGACGACAAACTCGTATAATCTGAGGGAAAAGAAGGTGTAAGCGAAATTATTCGATTTTGTAAAACGAGATTTTACATTATTACATTTCATGGCTGGAAATACTCGATGAAGAAAAAATGGAAATTCTATTTTTATCCAATCATACGCGAACTTTATTTTTTACTGACATTTATTTCTCGAGTCATATATTTATCAACGTAAATTCAAAACACAATACTCGGTTTGCCAAAATTTCATAGCGAATTATGTAAAGCAGTAAAAATATGATTAAATTGACATAAAAAATAGAAGAAGAAAAAAAACAAATTCCACTGTCCACTTTTAACCAGAAATATAAAAACAGAACTTCGAAAAATAGATTCAATCCGTGTTGATCATCTGTCGTACTGAAACATCTGTCATCGTGGAGACTGTATGGCTACAATATTGTATCGTTGATTTGAAACCGCTCCTGATAGTTTTGACAGTTGAATGAACTACCATTATGTCCGTATTATATAACATGTCTAAATGATATGAAACGATTTTGGAACAGACCTTATCCAGAGTTCAATGATGCGTTTCGAAAGCAGTGAATGAATTTTGGAAAATTCTTAAAATTGAAAGTATCGATCGAAAACATAATAACCGCTGAATTTTGATCATTCAATAACGCATTTATCGCAGGTCGTTCCCCTAATTGAAATACTTTTCTTTTTTCTTTCCAATGAAAAAAAAAAAAAAAAAGCGATCAATACATGATGTGCCGGCGTTGTCAACGGTCACTCGCAGATAGAGAAAGAAAATAAAAGATAATCGTTGAAGACGATGATGTCGACGACGTGGACCACGAAAACGATAACGACAGAGATCGTCTCTAGCAGCTCGTTCGCCAAGTGATTAATTGCCCGACGGGTGTGCGAGAAAAACCCATTCGAGACCTACGCATCGTGGCCAGATGTCGGCTATATATATTCCATTCTTATGACCGAGAAAATGATGTTGTCGGTACAGGTTTTTCAGAATTTCATACTTTCAGATCCTCTCTTGGTTGATCATCGAATCTACATTTTTTTAAATTTTAAACACATTTCAAATTTCTGTTGATATTGCAGCATCCTTTTTATCGTTTATTAACGAAAATGCATTCGATTGATCGTATTTGAAAATAAAGTAGAGAACGATATTGATTAAAGTCCCTTAACATTAAAAGTTTGTATCCTTCAACCAGTTTTCAACAACTTAACAAGTTCATTCGATTTGATAAATCTTTCAAAATAAAACTGTCACACAAAAGTTCTCGCTGCATGGGTCACGAATCTGTTATAAATTTAACATGTTTTATAACTTTGTTCGACAATGAAAAAATGAATAAATAAATAAATAAATAATTATCCTGAACGTGCGCAACTCATTGCAGTTTGCTGATGAGTTGAACTTTTGTAACGAGGATAAATGCTTTACAAGGTCATCGTGACGACGAAATGACAATGTTATCTCGGATGCGCGGTGCACCGGTCGCCTCCTCTGCTCCAGAAATTTTAAGACCACCAACTACATCGCAGGCACTATGTATTCATCTTATTCTTCGAGTAACAAGAATACAAATAAAAAAAATAAAAAAAAAAGAACAAAATGCAATCAACTGATAGTGAAGTGCAATAAATTGTGCAAAGTGACTGAAGAAGAATCGAGAGAAGAATATTTATGTCACAAAATTTGAATAAGAATGTATTTTTTAACCTCTGCTGCAGTTCTATGAGAAAAAAAAACTATTCTCAATTGCAGTTTTGTTTTTTTTTTTTAATACTAATGTTTTGTTATGTTAAAATGGAACGAACACTAAATATTTGACTGGATAAATTAAATAAATATTCAATTGTATTGGGTAACAGTCCTCTGATTGTCAGATGAAATTTACCAGGAGGTGGAGAAATCAGGTCTTAATCGAAATGAAAATTTTCGTTCGGACGACTGAAAAAATGTTCGACCTTATTTTATGCAATTAGAAACTTCGTTCAAATTGATTATTTTGTCTCTGATCAATATACGCTTGAAATTAAGCCGGATGAAACTTTTTTTTCTAAAACTTACATCTTCGTTAGGAATGCAATAGAATTGAATAGTCGGAGACAAAGTTCCTCCCCGTGTGCATGTGTAAAGCTATATACATTAATGATGCAAAAGTTTATTAGTACTTGACGACGATTCAAACTTCCTTCGCAATGTAATTATAACACTCTGTCTCTGAGGGACCGAGGCAATTTCCACGCACAAACGAAAAAATATGGCCGACAGGCTGGAAACATATGACGGGTTTACGGTATCACAGTCGATAAACTTTTCCAGACGAAAAGCTATAGAACAACTATCCAGACATTTGTTGATGTGTCTTCTATCTCGCATATAAATTTTTTTTTTCTTTATTTTCTTGATTTTTTTTTTCCCCAGAGTTTTCATATAAACGATTCATCAACAATGATGATTGGGTTCGTTTGGGTGCCGAAATATGTGCAAGAATTTTCATGGTGTACGTTCGAACATCCACAAAATTATTTCCATAATTTATATTGACGTGAAATAAAATGAAAATTAATATACGAATTACCAGAATTCGAAATACACTCTGTTACGACGTGAGTACACTTTCGAAGTGAGACAGAGAGCTCTGATGTTCGATTTGAATGAACACTTGGAAAATCGAAAAAGTGTCAAAAGTGACCTTCTCAAGTCTCTAATCCGAATATGATTTTTAAAATGTCAAGCGTAAAAAAATGTTTTATCGTTTTTCGGTATTTTCTCTATCGAAAAAAACAGAAATCGAAAAAAAAAAACTGTGCGATGAGCGGACGATAAAAATCGATGTTTCGGTGATTGTATGGTCTTTGTGTTCGAGCCTCGTCCTTCACGAATCGACTGATAGATTTCCTAAGACTAATCCGTATAAGAGCTGGATTACACGAAGACTGAAATCCTGCGTGGGCGAAACACATAAATTGAGCTCAGATCTTTTTTACTGCCCATGAAACACTTCTAGCCATTGACTCACAATTATATTAATATAACAAAGAATATGAATACTTATTGAACATTTTGAGACCACACCGATACTGATCGGAAGTATGAAACATGAGTGATTAGATGTCGACAAAAATGGGGATATTATTCACTTTTTATAATTTAATGTATCCGGCGCATTTTCTCACTTCACTACCTCCATATACCTATGAGATTCCAAAGAGAGTTGTAGATAGTTATTGTTTCCTGATGCACTACACAACGTAGAAGTAGGAAGTTTTATTGCTGTTTAAATCAATTTTTATTTTATATTTTTTCACTCTTCACGACACTTTCAGTCAAATAATAATAATCATCATAATGATAACAATTATTTGTTGAAAATCATGTGTAAAGAAAGAGCTCCGTATATTTTATTCGAGCCCATCTCTATCGAAATGCAGTTGAGATTTTTCTCGAATTGAATAATTTCACAAACCTTTTGAAATCCGGTAGCTTCTCCTCAATTTCGACTGAATTATGGAG
Source organism: Campoplex capitator (assembly GCA_037576405.1). Lineage (NCBI taxonomy): Eukaryota > Metazoa > Arthropoda > Insecta > Hymenoptera > Ichneumonidae > Campoplex > Campoplex capitator. Next base: position 10,180,945 of record JARBWI010000009.1, on the reverse strand, counting down.
TAACGGGGAAATCGAATTCTAATTATCGAATGTCAAGATGAAACTCGACAAGCAGTTTGGTTTTGAAGCTCAGAACAATGAGAATGTCTTGAGGTGTATCTGAGGATGTGCTGATATTATACTTATGTATAGTTTTCGAGTGATATTCCAAGAGTATTGCATTTGGCAAACAGAACTGTGGATCAATGAAGAAACTTTGTACTATCCGTCAGTGTTGACGGATCACGTAAAACATAGAATTCGTATGTACAATTTCCGGGATAGTTAGCAGAGACTTGCGGTGACCTGGAAGTTTATGACGATCATAAAAATGTTCACGAATAAATAGACTGTCAGAATACGGTGTTCGCAGTCAATCTTCCTAATTTATTTAGTTTTCAACGTAAATTGTGTAGTCTACGCAAATGAACACTGACAGAATAGTCTGAAAATATTTTTATCACCGGTTTTTTTTTATCCCTTATGATAATTAACTGTTTTTTTTTTCTTTTCATTAATGTGCTGGAATAATTCCGTATCAGAGCTTCCGATGTGAAAGCCCAAACTCGATTTCATTCATTTTTCGTGTTTATTTAAACCGATAACATTTATTTTTTAATACCTTATAAGACTTTACGATCGTAACGTCGATTATAAAAAGCTCCCAATCATGAGAAGAGGTTCAGGGATAAAAAGCGTTTGTATTCGTAAAAAAGTGGAACCTTTTATTTGGGATAAATATACCCCAGTCGACTTTCGGATGCGTGGGCGGTGTCTAGAAAAAGCCAGAGGGAGAGAAAGTCATCCATTTGGAATATTAACGCCAGGAGATTTTGTATCGCCCATCTAAAATTGTTTGGTCATTCATTAATTAGTTTTGTAGTAATAACTATTCGCAAACTTTTGCAAAATTCCTTTTCACCCTCTCTTCAAATCCATGAAAAGAAAATAAACGAGGAGAAGGATTAATTAAATAATAACTTGGTTAATGAACAAGATTGAGAGTATACTTTAATTATTCGTTGAACGTACACTGATTGATAAACCTATTTAAATTATTATTAATTGATGTTTATATATTTTTTTATTAAAAATCTCATCAAAATCTATATGAAAGTTCCAGAGCCACATTCAATTGATACTAACGTTAAAATTATTGAATTCCTATTCTTTGTGCTTAGTACTGTTTTGATCAGAACTCTCATGCTCTAATAAATGCGATTTTGAAAGGCATACGGAGAAAGACATTTCACATTAAACGCAAATGAGGGTATTATACTTCTCGTTTGCACAATAACGGTTGAGTCCAGGAAATGCTTATATCCGGAAGTAAAAAATTACGAACGAGTTGAGACCGTTGTATTTACAAAACTAGAAGAGATTTAAATGCACGCGAGATTCTCGGATCTCTATTCTTTAATTGGTTGTACACAATATGACAAAAATTTGTTCTCTTCTTACGTTACGCGAGCGTGACAGACGAGCGGATTGTAAGCTTTTGAAACGAGAGGATGGATAAAATACCGAGGAAAATGCGATACGCCCACGTTATGTACATATAAATATAAGAGAATTCTTTAATATCGTAGTGAAAGTACAAAACAATTACGCTCGCCAATTGTATGCTCAATATTATGTAAAATGATGTGATATCCTCTCAAATTCGAAAACGCCAGGAGGCTCGTAAATATACGACCATCGTACATTTCAGTGTTTTTTACGACCTCAAAACTGCACCGCTTTGTCATTATGCTGTACTATATGCTGCTTTATCATTTATTTACTTATTTTTTTCATGCATTTTCGAAGCAGTTTGCTTTAAATGTTTTGAATTGTCTAAAAACAATTATTTCTTAATCGTCGCGTTGAAAACTTTGTCTGGAAAAGCGGAGCAATAATTTTCACTCTCCCTTAGAAATTATCGTAAATATTTAACCAAGTTTTTTTGAGGCAGCGTTATATCGATCGAGAAAAATTTCATTATTATATAGAGTTTTTTTATCAACATAGATCAAATTTTATTTCCAACTCATGAAGGATCCATTTTTAATGATATTTCTTTGTCCCTTCGAAAATGTTGGACATAAATACGTAACATAGCAGCGGAAGTAGAAGTTTCTTGGCCGAGAGATCACCTCTTTAACTCAGCGAGGAACATGCTCGCGACCTAAAGTCTCGTTAAACATTGAAACGGCCTTTTCGGAGGGTGAATAGATCGAGGCGGGGGCGACAGTTTTATGTATATGTACAAGAAAACGAGAGCATTGGCCTAACTGCACATTCTGAACTTCAGGTGTGTCGTACGCTATACTGATCCCCTTGAGATCGTTCGCCCATCCTCGCGTCGTCAACAGGAACCCTTGAGCCTGACTGCTCGCGTGTCTGTTGTTACTTTACGTGATAAAATATAAGAAAAAACCAAGAGGGGATGACGCGCTTCGATTCCTCTTTTTTTTTTTTAATTTTTGAACGACGTTAATTAGTTATTTTTTAATCGATGAAAAAGATTTAAAATCTCTGCAATTTTACTCATGTTTTAGGCAGAGCTCAACTCATCTTTGAATCATTGTAAAATTCCAGATGATTATATTCGTCCAGAGTTGTTGAGTCGATTTTTTGTTACTCTGATGCCTTTCTGCCAATTTTTCTCAATGTTTTACACACCCACGTACAGATACTTTTTCAATCACAGTATAAAAATGAGAGCAATTTTTTCAGCTATTTTTTTATTAACCGTAGGAACATAAGCACCGTGCCTGCATGACAATGATTCCACCAGAGATCGTTGCTCCTTCAACTTTGAAAAGAGGGCATGTATCACTGTGTGTCTGATGGCAATAGTAATTATAATTCTCGAAACCGGCTATAGAACCGCGTGTGTACCGGAAGATGTATTGTTACACTCCTGCTCGTTTATCCCTCCGTATTTACTCAAACGTGTATTTATATACGAACAATATATAGGTATATGGCACGAGCTGAGTTTGAGTGGACGACAAAGGATCTTGGATGCATACTACCATTAATTAAATATTGCAGCATGATCAAAGTGCCGTTCGAGCCACTGGATCATTTTAATCAAAGCAAGCGCATAAAAACCAATTGTAGCGAAACATCCGAAATTTCGAAGTGAATCATAATACATATTAAATTGAGATTTCAATGAACAGAATGAAGTACGTTGTTTGAAATGTACAATGGAGGATCGTAGCTCATTCGTAAGTGAATCGTTTGTACGAAAATATCGTACTCGAGACTCGAAAAATTGTTGGAAAAGCTCAATTTGACATTTATCTGTATACTAACCACGAATTCGTTGGTTTTTATCGAAACAAAATTCTCCAAATCCGACTAAAGTTTTATGTTTTGAGTCTTTTTCGATTTACTTCCCGAACACTTTAAAGTCGACAGTCAGATATTGATTTTTAGGCGCGATTTCGAATTGCCCAAAAAAAAAACATTTAAACAAAAATAAAACATTGAAATCATTTATATGTATCGCACGATTGATTCGAATAACTGAAAAAAAAATTATCAAATGTTATTCTTTGAAAAAAATAATGGATATCAGAGTGATTCTGATGCCCTCCGTACTGAGAAGGCTCTGAATACATCCTGAAATTTACAGCAGAACACAGTAAGAAAAATGACGGAGTAATTTTGCTGAGAGGATCGTCTCCAATCATAGAACATGTAATTTAGCTGCCATTCTGAATCAACCGGTATATTAAATTTCATTCCTTCGCAAATCTCTCCAAACGTAGATATATGCACTAGTATGAGTATAGGTCGGTGAACGAAAAGGGCTCGTTAAAATTCAAACGACGTGACTAACGTTAACCACCCACAATCCATGTGTAATCATTCGGATCGAGATGTAGGGATCTAAGAACCTAAACGTTCATGAGCGTTCCATCGACGAAAATTGTACGTTGTACCCGTCCATACAGACATGCATAGATAAAGTTAAATGATCTTATACATATGGTTTCATAATGGGATACGAGAAGAATTGAGCTATTGCGCGAACTAATCGGAACCACTGGAAAGTAACGAATTACAATTTGTCTCCTCATCGTACCGTGAAACTAAATGTACGTAAGAATCGCGATCCCATATCGAATATGAGGATTTTCTTTATCGCTGATCAGACACATATTTTATTTTTCAATTTGAAAAATAATGCGACGATTCATCAAAGTTTAAAATATCGTAAATTTTTGGGCACTCGGAAGAAATGGTGAGCTTTCATTTGAAAGTTAAGCAACTATTCATTTGTAGTAATTATTTTTTTTTGTAGATTTCGAAAATTCCTCAGTACTTCACTGTCATAGACTGGCCAAACAATTATCTTTTTTTGGGAATTTATTTTCTCAAGATTAGATCATCATTAAACGATTGGATGAAGGATATACTTCATTGAGTTCTTCTACAATTTCAGTACCAATTTTTATTAGGATATATTAAAAATTTATAAAATTATGAGCGTCCAACAAGTAATGACAGGAAAAATTCCTTCTCACCGTCTCAAGAAAATCTCGGTAATGCGTCATCTGATGAAAAATAATTTAAAAACTTCATCACTGGACAATTTTGTCCAAACAGTTCTTTTGTGGAAAGCCGTTTTGAATTTTTCGTCTTTCTTTTCTCGACATAAAATAAAGTATCAACAAGTTGAATGAAGACAATTGACATACTTTTAATTCAAAAATATTGTTTATTCAATTTTGAGTATTTTATATTCACTGCAAAAAAAAATAATGAAAATATAAACAGAGACACTTTGGATTCGCCACGGTGAGGTTTTCCCTTCAGGCGTAATAGAGAATCACGGTGAATACAAAGTCGTTTAATCAAATTTATGAATTTTCGTATGAAATGAAAATGGCAAATTATTTCAAGTGATAAAATGGCGGATATAAAACGCATGAAAATTATTGAGCAGATTTGCCTAATGGAATAGGAATGAGTGCCTCGATATCAACCGATAATGTGTTCAAGTTCTTTATTCTCTAGTTAATTTATACCGAACGAATGGAAAATTTCATGGAGGATGTCGATATCAATGATGAACTAGTTGGGTGATTGTAAAAAAGGAAGACCAAGACCCGTTTGTCAGATGAATTTATTACGGAAACCAGGATAAATTCGTATTGAAAAAGTTCGAAGAAAAGATAATTGAGGTTTCTCATTGATATGCGTCCCCCTATCTTCCTTTTCTTGGGTTCATAATTGGTCCGATGACAAATTCATGACTAATTTAAACTTTCAGAAACTTAGCTCAAATACCAGATTGGAACACGTTATCTTTTTTTTTTTAACTCAATCGTGCTCAAAAAAAAAATCCTTTTTTTAAGCAGATAAGCCTTGAAGTATTTTTTTTACCGTACCGCGGAATGAATCGAAATTATAACAGATATTCTATTCTCTACGATAATGAGTGTTTTTTAAACAGAACTTTCCACATTCGAGCTCATTTCCTCAAAAAAAATTTCAGGAAATGAGCTCACTATCAACTGATGCACAGCTAATCCACTTGAGAATCGATGAATTGAGGGGTGGAGTGAGAAAGCAGTGTGTGAGAGAGAGAGAGAAGGGATCCAAAGAAGACGGTAAGAAAAAACATTCAGAATATAAACGCTGACGTTGCTGGAGCAGTGTATTTAGGTGAAAGTTTGCAAACTGTACTCACTTCTAGACAAATTGATATTTATAATATTAATAGGAATAAGCAAATTTGAACATGTGCACACAGAGGACAAACGATGCATACACACGGCGTTTTCATGCAAATGACCAATCCTTCCTCGATCAAGAGAGATAATGAAACCTCGACTATTGTTCCGATATGGATAATATCGTTGCACGTTGTATACGCGTATTCGTGAGAGGTATACTGGTTCTATTCATGTGAAATCATGCTGGTACACGTGGGCTTTAGTTCACCATGCCTGTAGTATAGATTGAAGTAAAGTGGAGTACCTTGAGAAAGATCATTCAAAATTCGTCCATTGTTTTTATCATATTTATCGTTTTCAAATTCGACTAGATAAATGCTTTGCGCGTGCTGTGCAACTTTGTGACCGAAACAATAAGTTTGAATGATTTTTAATACCGCTCGTCGCGAAATGAACGTCGAATATCTTTACGAGCAAGAACATTGATGGATTTGGCAGGGACCACTTTTAGTTTTCGGCTGCAGATTTGTCTTTTTTATCACGCTGGTTCTCGCATATGATTAGCTGTAATCACGATGTAATGAATCAGCGACGACCACAGAACTTTTTGTGTTCTGTAAAACATTTTCTTCGATTAGGGGCACCTGATGGGTACAGAAATCTGAATTCTCTGTGATAAAAAAAAAAACACGGTTGATTTTGGAATTTTATGTGGAGAAATAGTATGAGATATCGTATGAGATATTAGAGAATTCGACAGGTAAATTGAAGTGGCGAATGTAATGGAACTTGGAAGATGAAAGGAATGGAAATGAAATTACAATTATAGCTTAATTTAATTTATACATTCAGGTTATTAAACTCTGAGCTGATGTTGTACATATCCATGCACGAATAAAAAAAAAAAAAAAAACGAGACTCGTGGTTCGTGAACCCTTGTATAATCAGCAAAGTCAACGAAAGCAAAGCAAACAGAAAAAAAATGTCTCTATACGTGGGTGTATAACGAGAAAATAACGAGATATGATTGGCATTTGATGAGTTCAGACACAATAAAAGTTATTTTTGTACAGAGAAAACGGTCAATGGCATTGCAATCGGCAATTACATAATTAATTGAAAATTGAACGTGTCTCCGCACCAAGTTTTTTATTTACATAGAGCATACAAATTGGGGGTTGAGTATACTTTATTCCACAGTTCATAAAAACAAGGATCCACTAAGTAATTAGTGTTCTCTTCATAAGCTCGCAAGAGCCTCGATCAAATGAGAATCACTTTCGTCCCCGTGTTTATTCCAATTTCGTTGTCTATATATATTTCTTATTTGGTATAACGTGAAATATGTAAGTCTTATAATCCGTAATCGTATTTGTTTCAGAATATTTATCCATTGTATCCTGCTCAGGACGTCAAGCGTAGGATACAATGAAATTGGGTTCCTCGAGCCGGTATCTCTCATCGTTTGTTTGCTGGTGCCTCTAACATTGTTAACATCGATCTCGGGAGGCGAGGACGTTGTTGAACGTGGTTGAATCGTTTGCTCTTGGCTCTCAACGGGGATGAAACTTTAACGAGGATAACCAGCTGGGGCAGAACTTTACCACGAGGATACAATTGAAATCGTTATCATCAAGCAACAAGAAATCTTCGAACCTTGCGCTTCCTCTCGCATTGAAGACCCTGGGTGGCAACATAGAAAAACTTGTGTCTCGCGATAAAAACCGACGGACAAGTTCCTCTTCCAATTTATTTTTTATTTTATCATCGTGTATTTTTACCACCGGTCTCTGTTTACTTAGCCACATTAATTCGTCAGTAATTACTTCTCCGGTTACTTTATAACGAGTTTGAGAAAAGTTGCCGATTATACGGGAGGTTAAGAAAAAGAAAGTGACCGAGGGAGGCTGTGGCAAAGAACGAGAAGATTTTACGTCCAAGGCAAATCCTCATCGTATATTTGTCAACGTAGGCAAATATTTCCCCTGCAAATGTAGTAAATCTGGTGCATCATGATAATTTCAAGATGACCTGACCTGATGTAGGAACGCAGATAGCAACGAGAAGACGATCCCAAGATTCCGAGATCCAAAGGACGAGAAATAGATATTCATCAAAAGAACGATAGACAGAGAAGGAGAGAGAGATAGAAAAAGGATCGATAACGGCCTACACATAGCGATCGAGAAAAAGAGCAGCAGAGAGAGAGAGAGAGAGAGAGAGTGTGCGAGAGTAGGAGAAGGGGGGAAGGTCATCGAGAGTAATTCCGTCAAAATGAATTCGTCGTATCTTCTTGGCGAGGACGAAGAATGGGGACCTCGTTATTACTTCACTTACTACAGCCAGTTTGGTGATCGAAAAGGAGCTAGCGGAGTCGAGGTAAGCGTTTTTTTATCGCTTTGCTTCAACCATACTTTACGATGCTATTTTATTTTTTATCAAGTCATCTTCTTCAACCCTCGTTGTGATCAACCGCAACTATTGAAGAGGGCAGGAAAAAAATGTAATAATGCAGAAAATGGAGGAGCGAGATAGGGAGAGGCAAAAATATTGCACGTGAAGAGTATTCAGAGAAATTTTTGAATGGTCGACCGTTCATTTCACTGCGCCCCAATGGCTGGTTCATGGAATGTATCGCGAGGTTTAAAGAGCTCACGAGCGCTCATTCAAACTTCTCCGTTATTGCCACGTATCAAAAAATATGTGAATATGTATATATTCACATACATAAAGAGTAGGTGTCCGATTTTTATTTGTCCACCCATGTGTGTTTCGTAATAACGGTATTTCCAAAAAATGCTTTAACGTTATATTGTCTCAAGGAGATATCGAATGGGCTTTTCATCGGTCGAAAATAAAAAATATCTAAATTATTCCGCTAGCTTTCCACCCATTATAGCATCAATTACTTTGACAGGAGGCTTTTCAACAGTTCAGTTTGAGAAAATAAATCAAATTTTTCACCATCTTTTGACCCGTTTTATTATCTAGCCTAAACTGTTTATTTTGATCCCACATTTTCTGTTCTCAAATTGAGCCTCGATCAAAGCTGCGAAGAAGGACTTGAAACGAAATGAATAAATTCTGATTGATCAGCCTTAGTTTCAGTAGCAAAATAATGCAATCTATCGAAGAACAATGAATAAAATCAAACTACTTTAAAAGCGTTTTGTAAATATTATAAAATACTTTGTAAATATACTTATGGATGATATCGAACAAAAACAAGTGTAACAGTACTTGAGTCAACTTATTATTAGCTTCCAAATCAAATTCTAAACAACAACTTTTATGGTCCATATAGTAAAATATGAGACGACGAATAAAAGGAATTATTCTTCTATGACTAAATTCTATCGAGTTCTATTAGTTCATGGTAGTTCTCGTAGTCCACGTCTATGGCATATTTGAGGGTGCTGAATTACTATCCCTCCCTGATTACACACAAATATACACATAAAGTAAATATGAACTTCAGAACCTCTGACAAGAATCTAGACATTTCGTCCCTAATAGTGCGATTCCGTAACAATCGAACGCACAGTCATATACCGTTGCCCTAAACCCTTAATGACATCGGGTTCAACTGCTCGATGCATATAGAACAAGAGCAAACAGAATATCAGCTCAAATACAGAAGGCCTGCACTCTTCGATTAGTGTTTGTATGTGTGGATGTTTGCACGACAGAAAGATCTAACCCGACATGCCTTTTGCTCAGCAGGCTGCTTAACCCTTTGAGCCATACATTTTTCTGGTAAAGTACAAAATTCGACTATTTATCATAGTGTTGCATCTGTACAATCAACAAATAATGGTTTATCATACTTTTTTTTTGCATTCATCAATATTACGGATCATTCAGACCCGAAAGACTCGGTATCAGTTGTTAAAATAGCAGTTTAATAATCAAATGACTTTAAACTAACTAAATAAAAAAAGGTCAACATTTACTCGAACACTGGTGAGTTAAGGAAAACTAGTTTAAAACAAATAAATTTAAAACAAAAAAAAATCCAATTTGAGCAGATGAAAAAATGAAGCAACACTTTTAAAAAAGTTGGATTCACTTTAAACAGATCAAAATGTATCATCAGAGTTCTAATCAAAATTACATTATTCCGTGTGACCGGAAACATCGAACGCGACGTACATTGATTTTTGAAAAATCCGGCTGTAGATTCAACGCTTTTCGATATTTGACTGTCACAGGTCATTCATCGATTTCCGCAGAAGGTATATATTTATATTGCAGTAAATCGAGTCAGTCACACTTCCACCAATAGTTATATATTCAGATTCCGAATCAAACATCGAGGTCAAAATACGAATGAGAATAGGAGTACATACATGAAAGTTTGAAAAATGGATGAGCTGATCGAGCAGAGAGTTTTGTATGACAGATATTAGACAAATGAACGTTACAAAAAAAATGATTTTCTATCTCGACGAATATGTACCTCGTTCATCAAACGTGCAGCTTGATTTCCCCTTGAGAGGTGAATTGATCGGTATGTCTATGCGAGTGATTTATGATAAAATCTTCATGATCCTTTCGGCTTATTGTTTCCCTCCAAGAAACATCGAAAACCGTTCCGCCGATGGAGTGAGTGTTAGGAAACTTAGTCTCCGATACGTGCTATAGTAATTTAATATATGTAAATATGTATTTATACAGGGTAAGACGGTAAATATTAAATCAGAGTATCGCTGAATCTGTACTGTTTTCTGGAAAAATAAACACAGAAGTTGCACAGTCCTGAGAAGACCGTCGATGATTTTTCAACATAAACTCAATTTTAGTAAATGAGATTTGATTTGATCTAAAATTGGGTCACGAAACAAAATAGTTGATTAAAAAAAGCTCAAAAAATCTGTAAGTTTCCAACATTATCGCTTGAAAAATAGTAGAAAAAAATCGATTTTATGACATGATTCGAATGATTCGAATGTTGAATTGTAAATTCGATTCTCTCCATACTTTATTCATTCTATGGTATTAACTAATTAATCGCAAATAACCTGATTGATTGATTGATATTTTATCGTGCCTTAGTATAACTATCAGGCAATTTGTAGAAAACAAGAGTTACGACCTTAATTCTATCTTAAACTAATATAATATTAATTAATTTACAAGCTCAAGTTCACGTTCAAGTGTGAGTATCAAAGTAAACAGTTTTAGCTACGATTTCGGATGGTCTCATGACAAATTGATAGCAGGGTAAGGATGAAGATAATTATGATAACTATAAAGATATAAAATATAAAGATATAGATATATAGATGAGCATATCAAGCCTGACGGTGAGTTGTCGTGGAATTCGACAGTTGCCGTGGGAAAAATCGAATGTGACAGATATCCGAATTTTCCTCGTGTTGTGTCACAAGCCTTCGTCTCTATTCTATCTCACCGTTTCATTCATCATGTGATTGTTCCGTTGATGAGGGGCAATGATGACGACGAAATTCTACTCTCGCGAACGAGCGTATTTAACACGGTACATACGTATACGTATAAAGAATATTCTAGTTCAACAAATATCTCGTTTATCAAGTTTCCTCCGGAACCTTAAATGACAAGATAACGATACAAAAAGCGCTGTCGGCGAATTTTTCTTTCTCGTGAAGAAGCGAAAGAAAAGAGAAAAAAAAATGTAGCCTAGATTCGATCGAAACCTTGTTCGTCACGAAAGACATTGTCGATGTTCCAAAAACGTTAACCGAGAAAATAATGTATTTTATCTAGTTCATATGATTTTTTTCTGTAGTACTTCATTCTACTTATACTTTCTACTTCTTTTTCTCTTTCAATTCTTTTCGTCGAATGTCGGGTAGGATTTGAGAATCGATATATCTTCCGCACTTCTCGGTTCATCTGGTAGTGCAGATGTTCCTTCAGAGTGCCACGAATACTGTCGAATCAGAAGATAGTGCTGGAAAGAACGACAGGAAAGGGATTTGTAAGACCGTCGGGTCTATATGTCGGCTCTAGTGAAATCCTATCCGACCCCTTATGGTCGCTCTCTAAACTTGAAAACTTTTTTAACAGAAGATCAAGATCGCAACATACTTGATAGAGAACGTGAGGAAATAAAGATATCTCATCTCATTGCTTACACTTATCATTGAGGTTTTTCAAATCGAATCAATCAACTACTGTATTGATAAATTTTATTTTTTCGCCGCCAACAACTTTTCGTTTTCTTTCTCTTTTCATAGCCAACGAATATTCCTCGCTCTACGCAACTCACTTTCCAGCTAGATTTTTTTCTTCGCATTAACTGCTCTACTTGTACAACAAAAAGTTCAGGTCCAAAGTTACTTCGATTAATTGATTTTTCTGACCTACGCATGTGTCATATACAACTCTCTCGCAACTTTGCGACGCGTCAAAAGATAGTAAAGAAAGTATAAGCAGTTATAAGAAGTACGCCGCTATCAATCGTGAGTGCAGAAAAATAAAGACGAACTTAGTTCTCTCACTCTTCACCATTCTCTACCACTCTGTGCCTTTTGCTGTTCATCCTCATCCGGTTACGTCGAATGCGAATTGTCTGACGACTAACGAGTTTTCACCAAAAGCTTTCTTCCCCATTCTATCTTGCTCTCTTCCTTTACTCTCCTTACATTATATTAACGAATTTCATGAAGCTTCTAAGAACGTGCGAACCTTGAAGACGCATCTTCGGCCTCGAGATTGTCTCTTTTTTTTTTCTGTACTTTATTGGCATCACGTATAATTTCGCATAAATTAAACACTCGGGACGGTTAGTTTCAGTCCGTGTCAGTGGCTATTCTGAAAGATTTTAAAAAATAGTGACGAATGTGTGGCTACTCCAAAAAAGGGGTTTGCAAACTATTTAATTTCGGAACTTCCATTCCCAAAAAGAAAATTATATGAAAAAATGTGAGCTGAACTATTGAAAATATTTCAATTTCGTGTGTATATTTAAAAAAAAAAAAAAAAAAAAAACTTTTCTCCGTCTAATACTAAGAAAATTTATTGAATATATTCGTTATTTTTTCTTATATAAACTTATTTGTAGACGATGTTTCAGTGAACGCGTCGTTCACCTTTGACATGTAAATGATCGAGCGACACGTATCGTCCGTAATTTGTAAGAACGACAATATTCTCAACCTTGTCCCATTGACAAGATGTACGTAATTTATCTTGAGAGAGACGAAAAAAAAAGTACGCCTACGCAGCGAACTTAACGTGAATTCGACCAAAATGGATCTTAAGACCTTCCAAATGAAACCCTTTTGTGAAAACAGATCGACACGATTTCGCGAAGGCGGCTCTTTCCATTCTTTCACGTTTTTTTTTTTTTTGCACACGCAGAGGCTTTGTGGATATCCAAGAGAGAACTGGATTAACGTTGACTCAGCTCTTTGGGCAAAACTTAGCGGAGAAATTCGGTATTGTGTAAACTTACATGGAGTGGCCCCAAAATGGCTGTCATCTTAGATCCACACTTCACGAAATTTTTCCCCTTCGAGGTCAAGACAATCTCCTTTCATCTAGTCTCCTTCTCTCTCCCTCTATCTCTCTCTTGGTAAGGAACTCAAGAACATTTTTTTCCGTCGTAAAAAAAAAAAATAAATGACTCCAACATGGAATTGTTGTGAGTAATTACTGGTGGAACAAACGAGAAGTTTGCTTCCTAACTCCAGTGATTATGATATCGTCTGAATTATCATTCAATCGAATTACTTTTATAAACTCGCTTGTAACGTAGTTAATTACAACAAGCACGATACTATCCGATTGAAGTACAATTTTCTATACCTACTATAATTGGAGATTTCGGAGATTTTTTATTTTTTTTTTGTATATCAGAAGATTCGGTAGAATTGAATCGATTGTTTTATCGAACTATGAATAACTCATTATTCTTTTGAAAAATCGAAATTCTCCAATGATAAAAAATTAGAGAAGCGTTGAAGCAAGAATTAACAAGCACAAATGGGAAGGAAAGTTGTACAACATCGAGTGGAATTTAGCTTACGTACGTGACTTGACTCGACGAACTTATCGGGATACTAGACGACTCGTCGCTTTTTTGTTCCTCTCTTTTTCCCTTTATCTTTCACCTTCTCTCTGTTTCTTTCTACTGGCTTTTATGAGCTATAGAAATGTGGCTGGTGGTCTGTACATCTGACAACGACGACCTACCGGAAAGAGCCATATGAAATGAAACGGAAGATCGTATGTGTATGGAACGAGATGAATCTCGAGTATCCACACGTTCATAATAATGGGAACAGAGTAACGACAAACTTTGACTAGCCATATTTGATTCTGCTGTGTACATATACTCTGGCACGAACTGTGGCAAAAAAAAAGTAGAAAATAATGATAAATCAAAAATTCGAAAAGAAAGCAACGATAGAAAAAAATGGGAATGAAAATTTCATTGAGAAATTTAAAAAAAGTAAATGTTTTATGATTGAAAAACATTCGAAAATGAATATTGGTGAGAGCCAACAATTTTTATGATTAAATATTACAAAATCTCCCACCCATGTTCAGTGCTTCTTTCAGAAAATGTATAAAATTTTTCGAAAATATCAAATTTATAAAGATCTTTGGAAAGACTGTCGAAAATATGCTTTCGCAAATGGCGAGCACGATATCTAGATAACCAATAGACCAGCTGAGTTAAAATTTGACCCACATCTTCAGTAGTATGTTTATCAGCAATGATACTAGAATTGAATATGAATAATTGTCACTTTTATTCTTTATAGAAGTGATAGAAGAGGAAAACACATAGAAAACATCAATAATCAAAGTTTAGCATATCGCCATTTTGTGAAAGAACGTGTTCTCCGTTTGGTTCTGGTATCGTAGCTCACAGTACTGATACAAAGAGATTAAGAACGCGTTCGGTTTTTGCATTGCATAGAAACGTTCGGCACGCTTGACGCTAATCAAAAGTTTTTTTTTTCATGCATTATTTACTCAATCGTACGAAACTATGAGATAACATTTTTTTTCTCGAAATAATCTGTACGTTTTTATGAAGAATTTGAACGGAAAAATGAAAAAACTACAACGAACGAAATGAAACAGTTTTAGACTTGATTTGTCCCAAAATTAATTTTTGAAAACAGCAATCTCTAGAACAAGATGCACTTAAATTCTTTCAAGATTAACTTGTCCTAAATATGTATTTCATTGAAGTGAATATTCTTTGGATTGGCAGGAGTTATTGCGATAAAATAATAACAATAACGGTAGTTGTGTAGTGCTGAAAAAAGTTTCCTGATGATAGAGAGAGAAAAATGAAAAAAAAGCTTGCAACTGCCAGAGAATGCCAAAACTCTATTGGACAACCTGTCGAATGGTATTTTGCATAAGGAACGTTGAAAAATGGTGAGTCATGCGACACGAACGGTAGGCAAAGTGAGAAGAACGAGAAACTTTGACTCTCGTTATTCGATTTAACCGCGTCGTCGAGGACAATCCCTCGAGTTTATTGAAACGAAAGACGAGGCGTAATATCGACGAGGAGAACAACGAGGACAACCGTGAATTCTATTTATAACTCACCGATAGCTATTTGTAGAGAACTGTCGATGGTAGCACTTTGGAGTACCTGTTCGAGGGGATGAGAGACATACGGGCCTGGGAGAGTATCTGTTAAATTTTTTCATGAGTCACAAGGTCGCAAGGGATGCTGTGTATCTTGTCAATGAATGGAAAATGAAAATGACGTGCAAATGGAGGCTGCGCGTAATCAATAAAGAAGATAAATATGTTACGAATTATGAGTTTTCTCTACTGTAAACATTTTTCAAGTTTTATTTTACGTTTCGACATCCAAGAAGAAAGTAGAACGGCAATTGTGTCATAACAATATCTGATTTAACAGACGACCGTGAAAACTCATTGGGGTGAATATTATATTTATTTGATTTTCGATGACATAATCGGTCGAGAATGACCAAACAACTGATGAAACTTACCAGTCACTCTTATGATTGATCTGCTCAACTTTTCTCGATAAAAGAACAACAACGAAAAGTATGGCCTACAATTAAGTAACTTCGAAGAGTTTTGCGTTTGACTGAGAGGTCAAATCTTTATAAACCTGGAACCATTGCGCACCTCTCTACATTAAAAAATAATGAATGATAGATTGTTATAATAATCATCAGTAACAAAAACAAATGCTCGAAATCGGAGGAAGCTTTCGAAAGAATTTAATCTAGAAACAAAACTAGAAAAAAAAAAACAATTTAAGAGTCGTAGTAGCGACTCGTAGATTTTACCGTGCCATTAGCCTCAGAAAACACATATTGGTTCACTGAATTCTTTTCTTGCTGTATGAAAAAAAAAAAAAAAAACCCTACCGACGATAAGTGAAAAGTTATATCCGAGTTTTCAAATGAAGTTATACTATTTCGCCTCCGGTACTTCGTTCTTCTGCTCTTAACAAATTGAATTAACCCTACGGATACGGAGTTCTGTTAAGATTGAAACGCATTTTACATGCTGACGGACAGCGTCTCTATAAGACAACGTGAAACGCCCCTAGAGGCCTCAGCTATTTCCGATATCTCATAAAGAACTAACCACTTACCAAGTTTGCTTTGTTTAGGGAAAAAACAATTTTACTACGCACAGCGTATATACACGGAACTGGTGAAACTTCTACCTGTATCTGAATCTTGAAAGCATCCGAAAACATTCGATTACAATTTGTGTTTCATTGTTCACACTTTTTCATTGTTCAAGTTAAAATTCTTCACTTTCGCTAATCTGATAAATGCACTGAAAATAGAAATTTGCTGATTCTTGACGAACAAAATGAATCCTTTAATACAAACAAAAATTTGGTTCATTCATTCGAATTAAAAAATTGAATGCAATTCGTTGTCTCGAATAAATATTTCTCGCGAAAAAAAACGTCGTTGAATCAACAAATTTTTTTTATCGAAACAGCAAATTTCATTTCTCAGTATGGATTGATGGGCTTCAACTGGAACTCATTATACTCTAATGATATCAATTCTATTTTGAGCTCGGTTATAACAGCCCTTGTGAGCGTTACGTACGTGATCCTTCCATCTGACATATTGTTGATTGAGTTCTGTAAAGATCGAAGTCTGATAATAATAGCTGCTGTTCTGGCTTTTAATGATAATTTTCATGACAATTTCTATTTATAGAGCAGGTACATCATCGATAATCCAAACCTCCGCAGTCTAGTCCTATAGAACACAGTGTCACAGGAAGGGTATTAGGGTCGAGTGCGAGTAGAGAGGGGGTAGAAAAGAAGAAGAGAAAAAGAGCAGTTCGACATTCCTCCGGCGAAAGAACCCTCAGCGATCCTTCAAACTCTGGCGAACGATTGATTTTAAATTTAATGAAATATAGCGCGAATTCAGAGCAATAAAAAAAAAAATTTACTTTATCAATTTCATCAAACTTCCATTTGTATGTTTCAATATTTTTTTGATTCATACACAAATTCCATTAAATTTCGATTTCAAAATGAATACACCGTAACTCGTATCGGTAGCTTTGCTCGCTATTGCTCCGTCATTCGAATTAAGCGCTTACCAACTTTGGTAACAATTTATTCATTGAAAAATCATGAAAATCTTTGTAATTTCTAATATCAGATAAGCGAATAAAATATTATCGAATATTATAAATGAAAGTAAACAATGATTTTGCAACTTTTCAGGTCGTTGTCCTAGCCGTGACGTTCGTTGTTGCTGTTGGTACGAATCTTGCTATTGCTGCTTGCGTTTTACGCTACAAGGAAATGAGAACGCCCACGAATCTGTGCTTAGTTAATTTGGCTGCTGCAGATTTACTCTTTGCGCTCGGTGTACCTGCGGTCGCTTACACCAGGCTTACGCAATCGTGGCGTCTCGGTGAGACCGTATGCAGATTGCTGCCGTACTCGCAGGTAACTTCTTTCAAATTTTATTAAACACCCTTTTTCTTCGAAATATCAAACTTATTTTGTACCAAAAATATTCGAAATTGTTATCATTTTCGAAAAAAAAACAAACAAGTCTTGATTGTGCAGACAATTGATGATAAATTTCAATAGCATCGTTGTATCATGAATATCCTCGAATATCACAATTTCCAAAATGCGTGTCGTTTTCAAAATCGTCATTCTCTAATTAACGAGTAAACGAACTATGTTAAGAAAATCACATCTTTGTTTTCATGTTAAACAAAGAGCGTTCAACTATTATGTCACACATTTATTTTCACGTGGATGATGAATAAGCTTAAAGTTAAATTAATTCCTATAAAAATTGAAGAAAACAAATAATAGGAATCATTTCAAAAATTGTGACTGATAGCCACGAAATTCTGGCAATTATTTCATTTATAAAGCAGCTTTCATGAAATCGGACATTGGAGAGAATCGGGAATTAGATTTCAGAAGAGCGAAGCATTATATTTACCGGGCGTTTTCGTAAAACATAATAAAATTCTACAATTTTATTTTGCAATGTATTCACTGATCGAACAGCCGTCAAAACCGTCTAAAAAAAACATAAAAATGATATAAAAAATAGTTTGAACGTGAAATACTTTTCATGTTGAGAGCTTGAACTTGGTTCGAAATTCATTACCAAGGAAAACGCGAGATTAACATTGGCTTGACGATAGTTCGAAACAACGCGGTATACTTATGAAACTGTCACACGTACTTCAGTAAACCAATTTTATAAGAAGAATATAGTCGAGAAATTTGACATTTGTTTACGAAGTTGTAAAGTACTTATAACACTTAAGATAATGTCAGAGAAAAATATATTGATGGACTATTTTAGGGAATATTCTGATAAAATTTATAAAATTTTAATTCATGTGCATGTGTATTATGTGTCAATTTTCACGAGTGTCTCTCTTCGAATTCGTGAATCGATTGAGCGCATCTTCACGACCTAGTCTCGCAGTCCCCGGAGAAAACGACTACAACGATACTCCATAAATTCATTCTCTCTCCTATCTCTCCTCTCTCTCTCTCTCCCTCTCTCACACAAACTCTTTCTTTGTGTACTCGATTTTTTTGCTCTCTCCCACACTTAGCCTGCTCAACTGAAAATATATATTTTTATCCTCCTGTGCTTCCCGGATATCAGAAAACCGTGGTATTAAAATAAATTCCGTGGGCTCACACACTCACTACACTCTCGTGAATTTATACCTCGATTCATGCATTTTCCACTCACGTACGTTAAGCAGCCCTTGGGCACGAAGTGACGAGAAAAATCTTGAATGGAGATTTCGTATGGATTTCGCGAAGATATTTTCTTTTCTTTGGTAACGAGAAAGAAAAAAGGTGGTTTTAAAACAGAAATCATTTTCAAAGGAACGAGATAAACAAGAAAACGAAAATTGACTCATCGAAATTATATTTATTTCGTGATGACCAAAAGATATTTCGAAAAAATCGTGATTTGGCCCAAGCTTTATTCGAAATCTTCCAAAATTTATCTACGCTGCGAACATTTCGAGCTTGTTCGAGTTTATTGTATTCGGTGGTTTGGACCACGATTCGTAAACTATTGTTTGCACAACGCGAGAATAGAAAAGCTTTTCTAAAACAAGATCGAGCTTTCGTATAGAAAACAACGTCCGCGATCGTCATAACTGTCGCAGAGCATTACAATTTTGAATTTTATATTCTTTCGAATGGGAAAATAGATGAAACCGGGAAATACAACAGTTTGTCATGCTCAAGAGCCAAAAAAATTCATCGTATCCCGATGAATCATTCATAAGGTTGTTCGAACGTTTAGTCACGTGGCGTTACGAGTTTTTTTGCGATATTTCTCGAGGTTTTTCAAAAGGTGAAAATTGTGCGAACGAATAAAAAAACTTTCTCAAGGGCAAACTCCGTGAGTGCAAACTACTTTTCGTTGTTTGTTATTTTCATCGATTTATCATACTTTATAAAAGTCCCTCGAACATTTCGATTTATAAAGAAAAAAAAAAAAAAAAAACAAAATGACGAGTCGCATCAACCCTCTTTTGCATAACTTTTACAGCTCAATGGATTTTGCCATCTTTTCGTCGACATACCACGTGATATCGTTATTTTCTGAGCTTTCTTTTGAATCCTAGCGAGCATATTGCCTCCCCGCGAATGCATCCTATTTGACGTTTTTTTTTAAACTCTGTGAAAACGCTCGATTGCAGCTCTGGAGAAAAATGATAAAGTACACGTGAAAGCATGAGAGCACGACCAGATGTATTTACCTGAAGAAAAATGCTTTTTTATTCAATTTCTTTCACGCATCTAGCCGCAAGTTTTATAAATATTTATTCGAGAATCCTCCCAAGAAAACTTCACTTCATTAAATGCTATACAGCCATATAAAAATCGTCATAAAGAAAAATAAAACGCGACGGAATCTATTTTTTGGAAAAATAATGATCAAATTATTTTGATGCCATTTACATTTTTCGTATATTTTCTAATTAATTTATAATCGAAATAATATTTGTTGTCAGATTCACTCCGTTGATTATTATTCCCAACTGAGCATATTTGCTGTCGAGAAAAATCGAAAGACTATCAAGTAATTCATCATTTATCTTTGCTAGAAACGATGAATCGAATGAATTCTATATTTAAAATTAACCGTATCAACGACAAGAGAATTATTACCCAAATATATTTACCATGGATTCTAATGCAGTTTTACGCGATCAATTTTGCCAATTATATTAATGAGATTGTCATCACAATGAAGCTCGTTATTATGTAATAATGCTAGTGATTAACAAGCCCGACGAACTGGAAGTAATGATATATAGAATGAATTATTCATTCGATCCTGTGAATCCGGGTTTCATGCGACGATCGACTTCGTAATTAAGAATTAATTACGAATCGAGAACGCTTTTACCATTAAAATGTACAACTAAACTAAACATCTTCGTCTTAAACCATAATATTTTTCATTCTACACTAAATTTCCAAATCTCTTATGAATATAAACGACTCATCGATTGATTAAACGATTCGATTTCTTACAATGTGCGTAAAAAATGGATTCCACTAATGAATCGTCATTTTTTTTTCATTTGCCAAAACTGCATGGATTTTCATCGGATATAAATAAATCTACGGTCATGTTTTATTCGATGGAATCAGAAGATCAATCGGGATAAGAATGAAGAGCAAAAGACCATTCATACGTCCACTCATTTTATCGATAATTCAGAAATATAAATACAATTGTGACTGGACTATTTTTGTTCTCGGTTATTTCTCGACAGAATAAAGAAGTGTTTTTTTTTCCAGAATTAAATTGACCCGAATAAAGTGTTTGGAAGCCAATAAAATCATGCCCGGTCTTTCCAATCCTAAAATACATCGACGATATAAAACTTTGTGGGCAAATTTAACCTAATACAATTTTTTCGTCTGCCCACAGCATACTTTCATCGTTGTATAAGACATTATTTCATCGCAGTGATAAATGTATATATAACAATGAAAATAATCCCATGCAAAACGTAATTTCGATGCAAATTTATGATTCTGAAAGAAGAAAAAAATATTTCTCAATTATTCTCACTTCCGCGAACCATCATCCAATCGCGAACAAATAATTGATCGTATCAGTCACACGAACCCGGACAATTTTATATTTCCCTTCAGTTACGTACGAAATTCATTCGTCAAAGTGAGAAATAATTAACTACGCGAATCTTTAAACAAAATATTGTGCGAATTGGAAACTTTGATAATTTGATGGACACAATGTGTGCATGACGTAAATTACACCAACACAACGCTTTCAAACATTTCGATCTCGAACTTGAGTTAAAGGGGATGATGAAACGTGGTGCGACGACCAGCATATCTTCGTACTCAAGTCTTGAAAGCGTGTATATCTATATTGTATATATACCCAAATCGAATGGTGAATTACGAGATCAAAGAGACATACAGTTTGCCATAACTTTTTCTTATTCTCTTTGAAATTTTTTGTTCGTCCACTCTTTGACTTTGAACTACACAGGAATCGATTAACTCGATGCCTCATCGAGTCTAGTCGAAGCCTCTGCATACACACACACACACACACACACACCCACACACACGCGTCTGTACATAGCAAATCGGAGAGGATTGTTCAATGAATCAGTAGAAGAGTTACATATTGTATTTGTACCTCTACACTTGTACAGCGAAGTCGGTCAATTTATATACAAAACCCCGAATCTCGTAAAGCAATTTCGATGCGTTATAATAAATTACGTTCATGCGATTGGCTGCATCCCGAATTCATGAAACATGGACCGTTTTTCCGCAATCACAAACCTCCATAAACTCTATTATTTTTGGCTCACAATGACGTATGAAATGTTTCCTCTCTCTCTCTTTCTATTTTCTCTCTTTTAGCCTATCTATCCGCATGCATTCTTAGCTATATCGTGCGGTCCATCACGAGAGAGCGAAATGCTTCTGTGAGCTCTATCCCATCTTTACAGTTGCTTTTTGATGTCGGTCAAAATACAAGAACATAAATGATGGACGCATATCCGCGGTCGGGCAAAAAAGCCTCCCACGAGTACACGCTGCTTTGGCTCTCCTTTGTGAACCGGCGAAGCATGATAAATTTCGTAAAAAAAAATATAAGTCTCTCGTCTACAGCTTTTAATCCTATCGGACAAATGTAATTTTCAAATTACATAATAAAAATAATAATAATAATAATAACAATGGCAGGAAAATGCACGGAATCATCATTGACATGAAATTTCTCATTTATTTCGAATCATTCGTTATCGAACTTCATTTTTTGGGGCTCATTTGAAAAGAAACTGCTTAATTAACCGTTTTATAACTAAATGAGGTTTGGCCACAGTAAAATCATAAAATATTTATATCATACGAGAACAATTTGTAATTATACGATGAATGATATTTATTGATTATTATTCGACTCTTTCTAGTTCGTGTGCGGTTTCGTACTGCTATGGACATTGACACTGATATCAATGGACAGGCATCGATGCCTTGCCGTCGCCCCTTACAGAAGCGCTTTAACAGGCTCACGTGTACTCGCAGCGAGTTTACTCACTTGGATCGTTGGCACCTTGATATTTCTACCAGCTGCTTTCTGGTTCAGACCAAAGGTAAGGGAGAGAAAGAGAGAAAGAAAATTTTTGATGGAAATTTGGATGGAGTTGTACTATAAAATTTTATTTCGTCTCTTTGCAGGAAGTAATGGGCGATGTGACGATTTGTACGTTGGTTTTTCCGAGGAGCGACGTCGTCAACATATCTCTATGTTTTACAATTCCGATAATTATAGTCGCCTGTCTATTACCAATGGTTCTTCTCGTTTATCATTACCAGAGAATCTTTCAGCGTATCCTCGACACAAGAAGCCGATGGGCCGTTTCTTGCGTCACTCAAGTAAGAACATTTTAAAAAATTTTTTATTCAATTTACAAAATGTAGGAAGATTTTTTTCGTAAAAAAAAAAAAAAGTTTTTTACGTAAGAAATCAATTGTTTTCTCAATCAAACGTAAATATTGAAGGATTTTCAACATTGATTGAATTGTGATGCAGTGATAATAAGATTTTGAAAAAATAGCCAAATCCGTAACTATATAGATTAGAATCGGGAGAAAAATTTATATTTCATTTTATTTTCATATGATTTTTGTGAGTTGATTAGCTCAAACCACTGTTTGAAAACGAAGACACGAAATAAATCGTAAATCTTAAAATAAAACGAAACATTAAAAAAAACATTAATTTTAATTATAATAGCATTGAAATAATGTAATTAAAAGAGAAATAATAAGTGAAAAGAATGAAAAAAAAAAAATATATTTGTTTCAATAAATGATTAAAAGTAAATAGAAAATTGGTCGTAAGCCTCGATACTTAAGGAGGGTGGCTACATACGACAATATGATAAGAATTGAATAAAATTTAGTGATAACATTCTTTAGCATCAAATGCAATGACACAAATTATTTCAAATTTTTCGTCAACATAGTTGTCGAATAATTGGAGTTTACAATATGCAAAAGATATACCTATATATATCAGAATCCTATGCTTACGGATGTAAACTCTAGTGTTAAATTACTCGAAAACTATGTAGAAGAAAAATCTTAAAAAATTTGTATATTCATATTTAATTCAAAAGAGTATGCTCACCAAATTTCATTAAATTCTAATCATTTCGAATTTTCCCATGCTTTTAACATGGCAACATTGTTGTGTGTAGCCAACCTCCTTAAAGGAATTTTGTTGCATGATTCAAATTAAAATAGAGATTATTCTTTGAAAATTATTTTTCAGGCACAAGAGTCTGGATCAGGTGGACGAAGAGATTCAGAGCTTTCGGTGGTAGGTACATTGGTACCGTGGGCCGGAAGAAAATTATCATTGGCTTCGGTGACAGGTCGCCAAGGTAGAGCGGGAAGTTTGTCTCAACACGAAGAAGTTCGGCTGCACAAACATTTGCGAGTCGTTAGAATATTGCTATTGAACGTGGTTGCTGTGCTCGTTATGTGGTTGCCTATAACGACGGTGATGTTACTGATCTACATAGACGGTCGTAGGCCCAACGAGGATACCGATTTTTTCTTAAAATCTCATCACTTCATTTGGGCACTTATCACTGCCCACCTTAACACCGTTATTAATCCGTTACTTTACGGAGTTTTTTCGGAAAATTTTCGCGCCTGTTTTGCCAAACTTTGGGGACGAAATATTACGAACGGCGCTACAGGAAGTGGCGAACGAGGAAGTGGCGGTGGCGGACCAGGTGGCCCCACTGGCACGAGAAAAAGCGCCAGATCTCTCGAGGCTCTCCAGGACCGATTAGCCGCTTCGAGAAGTAGCGGAAACGTTAAAAACGCACCGAGACCCAGTAAAAAGAGCTCGAGTTGTAGCATCGGTAGTATAATCGAAGTACCAGCCTCGGAAAAACTTTGAGTCATCGATGAAATTCACCGTGAATCGGAGCTGTGATTCGAAACTTCTTTTTCGAGTCACTGCGAATACACACAGACTGTGAATCGGAGGAGGTGTGATTCGCGATTTGTTTTTTTTTTTTTGCTGAAATGAGCTTGATGCTTGAACGATTCGATTTCAGGCCGATTGAACTCATAATCATGGACTATATTTATGTGAATAGTGATTGTACGAGACGCGTTTCCAGTGATCGTGAGAACAATCATTCGATTGAAATGCTTAGTTTTTTTTTTTTTTTTTTCTACATTACGATTGTATGTGGTTCATCTTAATTTATTTTTAAATTCGAATACAGGATTGCCTGAAACGATGGAAAGATTCGTATCGGACGAAAGACTTTCAGAAAATGTAAAAAACAAAAATATTCTCGATAATGATGAAAATACAATTGTCTCTATTTTCTCAGCAGCAGTTCGAAAAAATGCTTTTGTTTTCTATTTAAATTGTTTCTTTTTTATTTCAAGAGACGTGACGTAAAAATCGTAGTGATTATTTCAAACTAAACGACTCAACTGAGATGTACATATTTGAAAAAATTAATTTTTCATGTTTCCATTTTCAAAATGTCAGATAAAAAAAAAAACGCAAAAAAAAAAAACTTGCAATGAACCAATAAATGTAAGTAAGTCGGAAGATACGATTAAGTCGTAAAAATTGCAGGTAACGAAAATACGAATTATTTCCGAATTTAACGCATTTTAGTAAGTCGAGAAATATAAATACTTCGTAGAAATTGTTCTTAAGAATAATACCGAATTAAATGAATTCTTGAAAAAAGCACTGCAACTTCTTTTTTCCAGCTTTGAGGATGAATTCTACATCTGAATATGCCAATCATTTTATTCTGTTTAAATTTCACATTTCAACCATCTCCGAGACATTACGAATATCAAAATGTATCAATAAAATTGATTTTTTCAACAAATTATTTTCGAAATAATAATAAAAAGTAACTAGGAATTTTTCATACCGTTGTATGCAATATATTTGTTGAATTCTTCGGAAATATTTGAATTTTTTTGGAACTTTTTCGTTTTGTTTTCTCCAAATCTCGTGATTGTTTGATAAATTTTTGTAAAGATTTCAGACTATCTTAGAGAATATGGACAGTCTTAAAAAACTAATTTTAAATTGCATTAGAAAATGCCACGATAATCATTGCAAGCGATGACGAGACAAAATTGTTTATTCATTTTTTGAAGAATATTTTATTCAACAATATGCTAACACCTTTCCGGAATAATTGAAACGAAACTCGATATTTTTATCCACTGAGAAACGATATTTGTGAAGTCTCAAAAATGGCTGAATTTTTTCAGATTTTCTTACGATACCGAATTGTTGGTATTTCGATCCAATCAAATTTTTGGCAAAAAAATATTATCTTCATCCGTAGGATATAATACAATGTACCATGACATTTAACTATAAAAAGAATCGTACGCGACTTCGTCCGCTCGGCCACGAAAAAAATTGAATGAACCATATAATTCTATCTGCAAAACATATTGTAGGGGAAAGACCAAGTTGTACGAATGAAATATATATTTTTTATATTTTTACGATGTATGAAAAATAAAGTTATTTTTATTTTAAACTTATACAGTATTTATAGAAAATACAAATAATTTATATAAATATATAAATAAAATATAAATAATATATATTTCACTGTCGAATTTCTATCTTTTTGCGTATAACCGAATTGAGTTGTGAATTTTTTTCGTTAAAACGATAAGATCGATGTCGATTAAAGATTGTGATCATGTATAAATATAGCATAACAAGTGCATACTCTATAAATATAAAACCCCATTTTTCCTCCCTCCAAAAATGTACAATTTTGTAAATTCGAAATATTATACAAGAATAAATGTATTTTCTAGGAACTCTTAACGTACAATCCTTCATATATCACAAACAGAAAAAATTGAAAAAATAACATCTGGGAAGTAATTATCTTTCATTATTGCATGATAGATATAACGAATTGATCTGAAATTGATCTGAAATTCATGAGTGCAATTAGTGATAAAGTCAACTCACGTAACTTCAAATCAAAAACGACTGAGCTCTTTTCGAATCGTTTTTTTAAAAGCACTAAGTTTTTTTATCGTGATTCCGTCGTCGTTGGTTAAATTGCGCAGAGCTGCGAGTTTCGCTTTTATAAAATTAATTTTTTCATTAGGAATTTGCGCATGACTGGAAGTTTTCGGATTTTTAGTGTAATCTCTGATCACGCACCAGGCTTTCGATTCTTCGGCGAGAGTAACAAGGTCAACTTGAATGGTTGTACTCTCATCAAATTTTTCATTGTTCAAACTCAAATCAACATTAGTTTCTGAATCTTCAACGAATTTGATGCAATAGTTGAATCGTTTGTCAGTGACGAGACCTACGACCACGTGACAATTCAACTGTATTGCAACGTCGAATTTTATTCTCACGAATTCTCGTCCAGCGATTCGTTCGACACGAACATCTGGCAAACAGGCGATTTTCTGCTTGTGCGAATAAATATTAATTTTTTTAAGTTTATCTTGTTCTTTGAGTAACAGCTCGTTCCAATTTTGCAACTCCTTAGCCCTGGCGCATATTGCATTCACTATTTCTTCTGTACCTCGAAGCATTTCCGACTTGAGACCGACGAACTCTGCCTGCTCGGCTGCTGCTAATGCCAACGCATCCACACCGAATTCCGAAAGTTGACCAGTGTTGGAGAGACATATCAACAATTTGCATTTGTAATTTCGAATTGCGACAGATCTCTCGGACTCCATTTTTATTTTGCGGAACGTATCTTCCTTTATCGACTTGATCCAATAGTGAATCCCGGTGTTGTCTATGTGCACCAGCCATATGATGTTCGCCAAATTTTTGCTCATTCCGGCACATAAATCCTGGACGTTGCTCCCCAGATATACCTTTTCAAAAATATAAAAATTATCGGTACAATCGAATGGAAATTTGACTTGTTGCAGAGAGGTAAGATAAGGAAGTTTTTATAATTTCAGAATGCTGAAGGACTTCGTTTTTAAGCGCACAAATAATTTTCCGCTAAACTTAGTTATTGAGCTTCTTAAAGTATCTTCTGTGGATGAATCTCATTTTAGTATTAAATTCAAACACTTTGCTTTGTCTTGCCTTTTGCAACAAGAAAAGTATCGTGTCAACGAATAAAAATTTTTATGTTCAACGATTATTTGTTCGAGTTGTAATATTTTTTTCACATTCCAGAAAATAACTTTAGTACTGTGCGCAAGAAATTTTTTTTATTGGAGATAAAACTTTTGCTACGTTTCAACGATATAAACTTTGATACAGATTTCATGAGTACCTTGTCAAAAACTAGTTTCCCGTTGTTTACGTAAACTAAAACAGCGGCTGCATGCATAACAAGCGCAAAACCAGCGATCATTTCTCCTTTGAAAATTCCTACTATACGAATAATTTCGTGTTCGCTACGATGTATGAGTAATGTTTCACTGCTGGTTACTTTGAAGACTCTTTTGTTGTTGGCAACGATGCTGATATCCTCGCTACTGGTTTCGTCAAGATGGATAGCTTGTCGAAGACTCAATTCTGAATTTGTAGCATTGAGGATTAGATCTTGCAAATTGTAAGTGCCATTCGGTGGCAGCTGCAGTTGGAACAATCTCCTGTCTGTTTTGGTCAATTTGTTAGCGGATAGTAGCCATTTATTTTCAGGTATGAGAACCTCGTAATAATGTGGGCCTTGCGATAAGCCGACTGAACTCAACGGCATGAACTTGAAGGTTCTTAAAATTTTGTAAACACCGTAGGGGTTGCAAACCACAAAGACTCTGCCACTAAAACATCTGAGGCTTTTTATTTCACGCGGTGCAACATGCGTAGGAAGAGGTGAAGTTGGCAATGGCTTGACGTATGGAAATATAACGAACTTGTCCTTCGTCCAAGCAAAACACATTTCCTGGTCGTAAAAATCGAGAATCTCGAAATTAGTCGGTACGAATTGTGCGGAAATAAACATTTTGTTGATTTTCCTTCGATGAACGATTTTTTTTTGTTGATAAAAATTGGCGAAGCGGTTTTTGCTATAGCGTTTCAGGATGTTTAAGCAATGTATTTCCGTTACAAAATTTCAACGATATTGACTCGATAATTCCATTGCGAATGAGCGACATAACCTTAAGTTTTTGTTTACACTGTCAAACACCGTTCGCGCGCGAATGTAAGAACAACGTGAGAACCGGCAAAATTAGAGAATAAGAGTAGAGGTAGAGGTCAGAGGTGTGTGTCTGAGACTCGCTCACGGTCGTACATACAGGTCTGGAAACGACAGTAGCATTGCATAGGCAGCATGTGGGCCTCTTAATGTCCAAGCTTTTTTTTCTCACCGCTGCCACGGCATGGCGCTGTGATAGGGGGATGTTACAAGCTATATACAGGCCTAATTTAAACCGTAATGTTCTCTCTTCACGTGTTCTCGATATTTATTTCGTCAAAAATTATATGGACGTGAACTTGGCCGTCCGACATGAACTTTTCAAAAGTTTTCTGATTTCAATCGTTTGTAGAGTATTGTGAGAACAAAATAAACGCTTGTGAGATGAGTTTATCGCGAAAAAATCAAAAATAAAAAGTAGCGTGAAGTTAGCCCGCCCATTCTACTTTTTTAAACCAAATGAGTCTAATTGTACGTAAATCAATGCGAAATCGTTTGTAGAACATGAATATTACAATAAAAATGTTTGTAAGACGCATATTTTTATGAAAAAGAAAAAACAAAATTTGCACAAGTTTTTCCGAACCAGTCAAGGAAACTGGTGTGTACCATACGGGTCGCAACTGATTTTTGAAATGCTAAAAACGATAAAACTGATTCATAAATGCGAAAGTATATGGATGGTCTGTTGAACTGATTCAGATGTTACCCCTGCTGGTCTATTCCTAAATTTTATTTTATGAGGGATTATATAAGAATATTTTGGAATGTTAAAATGGAAAAATTCTACAGACCAAAAAAAATACAGTATTCATTCCTCATTTCATCAATCAATCCACGGTTAGTAAGAGAAAAAACATTTTATCCTTTAAAGATTAACGATTGAAATGGAAATCGAATTCTTTCAAAAATAATAGTTCAAATCAAAGAAAGCCCAACAGTTTGATACTGAAAATTGCTATGCACAGAAATGAAACCAATAAAAATGATGGAATTATGTACTCACTCGTCGATGTCTTATTCCCCTCCTCAATAACGAACCTACCTTTGGCAAAACCGAAAAGTCCGCAATTCCGAAATAGTCCGCACAGTTAATATCCACTGCTTCCGTTGCAGGACACTCATTGCAGTTGATTAATTTCCACTCGATTTTTCCCAAATCCTGCATGATTCTGAATTCAGACGAGCAGCAGCAGCGTCGTTTTTCCAACGTTGAAAACGATAGTTCATCATAGTTCAAAATTCAAATGCACTAATTCACACAACACCAATATTAACTTTTTACACTTCCGAGATAGTAAACGCGTGATTAAGACGTCAAAATTTTATTTAATTTCCACGTCAACGAACTCATGCACGGAATAAAAAAATCCATTCAATATTTCTTTGTTCCGCTAACTCAAAAAATGTATTTTTCTTGTGGCAATAAACTTTCTTTTCGCAATTGAATACGGTCGGTGACGAGTGACAGAAAGTGTTATGGCAACTGGTGCCACAGTTTCGTGGAAAATCGTGCGTGCTCACGTGGGTGCACGCGTGCACGGGCGCTTGCGTTCTATTGTACTATAGCAATTGCGATAGTAAAAACTATGCGCAATGCTGTACAATAGCTGCGGTTATACAAGCCTTGCGTGCATTGCGTTGCGTTGCACCGTTTGCAGCATCCGGGTTATATGCATGGACCTTGCCTGCGCGACTTCGATATGCGATACAGAAACTGTATCGCGTTCGGAAACAGCAAACTACAGAGTAGATTTATAGCTTTCGTTCCGTCATTCTTGCCGACAATCCCATGGTTTTACGGCCTGCGTGCATTTGGTGCTTTGCGTTGCGTTGCGCGACTCGCATGTATGGTTGCATCTTAGCTCCGCTTGCGAACACGCGTGCGTGCGAGCATACACACGATTTCCGAAACTGTAACACAGCCGTCACTAGACTGTCTGTCACTCAAAGCCCTTACTCACGATGTCATTAATCGTGATTCGCTCAAATATTCAAAATAATTCATCCTATAATTTAGCACGAAAAATAATATCGTGGGCAAGAGGCTTTCCCATCGACTTGTCGAATATCGCTTGCGAGAAGAAAACTCATTGACAAAAGAAAAAAAAAATTGAAAATTCGTTACGATTGACAAACGAGCGAATTGTGTTTAACGACCCTAATATTCTTTTCATAGCGTTTTCGTGCATGGTTCGTTTTCGAGAAATCGCGCATATTTTTAAGCTCTTATTTTCGTGCATTTTTTATTTTCAAAAATCGCGCACATTTTCAAGCTCTAATTAACGGAAATTATTACGGCGATAAAAAATTATGTAAAAATTATAGATTTGTATAGTTTTAATAATAAAAAATTTTATCACGATTTTCCGTTTTTTTATTATCCATCGTTGTATTTTTATTTGGTTTAACGACAATTCAGACCGTTTAAAGTATTTTATATAAAGATTTTCGTCATTAACCGGTTCTTATTCCGCACTCTGTTTTATCAATTTCGTTGCAATCAACGAACGATAATGCGCGGTATTGCACTAGCCGACCGATACTAATGAAACTCTCTCCGCGCGCGCTACTTGCCGCCCCGCCCCGCGGCCCGCGGGCGACTGAACGAACGCGAGTCCCTCGCTCGCTCCCGCCTGCCCCTTCCAGTCGCCCCTTCTAGTCGCCCCGGCGTGAGCTCTCCCCACCATCCCCGCTACGGAACGGCTTAGCAGGCCAAGCGCGAGAGCGCGTAAACGTAAACACAGAGTCGAGGCTCCACGAATATAAACAAACCAAATAACAAGCTAGGGACATTCATTCGCCAATATTTAGCGATCACATTTTTGTGCACCGTATGAATATTCGTTCGGTAATATTTTATAACAATTCAACAACGTTTTATTCTCTCGTTTTCCCAACGCATAAAAATGCCGGTAACAAAAAAAAAGACCGTCAATCGAATTTCATTCGGTTTTTTTGAATCTAGGAAGATTTGTTCCCAGAAAAGTCCGCACCGAAACTTTTATTTTTTTATTTTTATTTTTTCGTGACAAACTCATTTCACAAACGTTTATTTTGTTCTCACAATACTCTACAAACGACACACAAACGATTGAAATCAGAAACCTTTCGAAAAATTCATGACGGGGAGCCAAATTTACACCTCTAAAAATTATTCGTGTAACAATTTAAAAATCTTTAATAAATTGATTGCATTAAAATAACGAAATCCTGTGCGGTACCTCACTACAAAACAGGGTATAAATCGAATCGAGAAAAGAGCTCTGTTTTTTAAGTGCCAAAAAACCCAGAACGTTTTAAAAAGTGGCAGGCAAAAAAAAAACTGTCAAGCGACTGGCTAAAAATTAAAAGTAGTTTCAAAACATCTACAAGAGTTTGTTTTTGGTTTTTCCCGAAAACGTTCTCCTGCTTGATCCCGGTCCTATGTCTATCATAAAACTCCACTTGTGCTTTTTTATTTTTATTTCCCTGAATTAACGATTTCAACGAAAAACAATAATGATTTTCATACGAAAAAATTATAATGGAGAGTGCATGTACTGTGCCCAAGAGACATATGGCTGTCTCTTTCGCACACAACATCCCTTTTCCAATGCGCACCATGCGGCCAAACATGGAAGCTACAAACACTGGACGTTAAGCGACCCATCCCCCACCACCGTCGTTTTCAGACCTGTATGTACGACCGTGGACTCGCTACCTCCTTGCCGCGCGCATGCGCATAATCCAGTTCTTCGGCCTGCCCCTTCCGATCGCCTCGGCGTGAGCTCTCCCCACTATACCCGCTACGGTGCGCTACGGCTACGGGGCGGCTTAGCGAGCCAAGCGCCAAGCGCAAGAGCGCGTAGTATATGTACATAAACAAAGTCGAGGCTCCACAAATGTAAACAAATCAAACAAGCTAGCGATATTCGTTCGGTAATTATTATTCAACGATCACATTTTTGTGCTCCGAATGAATATTGGTTAGGTAACATTTTAGAAAAATTCAACATCGTTTTATTCTTTCGATTTATCAACGCATGAAAATGCTAGTAAAACGAAAAAATACCATCAATCAAATTCCATATGTGAATAATAATCGCAACACCAACAGGCATCAGTCTTCCCGGCAGTAAATTTCTGATTGAATGTTGCGAAATAATTGTGGACATATGCCTGGCCCGTTGAACGAAGGGATAAAATTGATTAATTTTACCTTTAGACTCATTTCACATCCGATTATTGACCTCATAAGCAACATGAACATGTTTTCAAATTTATTCCAATGACTGTGCGATGTCAACCTCATACTTAACCGTCATGCTTGCAGATTTTTTGGGATTAATACGAATTTATTTCTACGCAAATTTTTTTTATGAATATATGGAATTGCGACTTAAGTTTTCGAATCATTTTCGGATAAAACTGATCGCCAAAATTATTTAAAATTCATTCAATGTCATAATACAAACAATTATCATAAACATAACGATTAAAGAATTTATTTTTTCAATATTCAGACGCGAGATGCGACTGCAGACTATGAAATCCGCTAACACCCCATGCATGAAAAATAACGATAAAACATTGACTTCTTAACAGTAATTTATTATCTAGATCTTTTTACAGTTCATAAAATGGTCATATACTTTCTATGACTAATAAAAGCTGGTTCCACATCTCGAGATTAAAACCAGGCGTCAATTTCGCTCGCGATGTTAATTAAACCTGATTCACCGAGTCAAATTTGAGTTGCAGAATCGGGCTCTAAATACAACATAGACTGAAACAATCAATGTCCGTGAGAACTCGCGTACTATTTTCTTCAATGATGAGCCACGAAGAGTTTTTATGCGCGTATATGTGTAATCGACTTTATCGAAGTTATAGGTCTTGGACAATATACAGAGTTTCAATTCAGTTTCCCAACAAATGCGAATTTTGAAAAAAAAAAAAAAAAAAAAAAAAAAAATACAGTAATGGCTCGAAATTTTCAATCCTCGAATTCGTCTGCTTAGGATGAGTTGAGAAAAAAAAAAAAAAAAAAAAACGATTCACTTCACGTGTGGAAAAGCGGAAATCACGCTCGTGTAAATTTCTGAATTGCGTTTCATTGACGGAAAGTAAGTGTGGCAGTTCAAAGGAATGCTATTTGTAGAGGCAATATCATATAGATAGATCGCAAAATATTAAATATAATGCACTATACATAATTATGTATATGCATGTGTTTCTAAAAATAAATATATACTTTCATACATATACATATATATATAGATATGAGGATATCGACATAAAAATCTAAATTCGATTGAGAAGTCTCGAATCGAATATCTTTTTGTCTCAATATTTTTTGATCCTCTTATATCTGTGCACGATTCCCTTCCACACTCAACCGATAATCAGACAACTCGCCTGTTTTTTCCAAATATTTATATTTTACGCCGCAACAATGCTCAATTTAACGTACTTTTTTTTCTCTTCTTTCGCCTCAAACCTTCAGTAACTCAGTTTAATTATGCAACTCCGATAAATCGGGGAGTTTGAAACGGTGTTATAGTACAATTTACGATTGATTCGGCTGACACGCCGCGTACATCGGCCCAGCCTTCTTCTTCGCCAAGTCCGTCGCTTTCTTGGCTGCGTCTTTCATCTTCTCAGCCTTGTCGTGCAACGAATGTTGCAAATCCTCTGCTGCGTGACTCAATTTAACCATGGATAGTTCGTCCTGATGATGAATATGAAAAAAGTATTTTTGTTTTTGTTTTACAAATCTTCGTGATTTAGGTGGAAATTGTAGGTTTAATCAAATTTTTCTCAAGGTACTTGTAGTTTGCCGCCTAATGACGAGTTCTGCCAATTCGAAATAAATTTCTATAATCATTCACACTTTTTTCAAGACCATTGTATCTTGGATGGAGAACAAAATTCTTTTCTTTTACTTTCTGCATTCTTAACTCACTTGGTCAAAGAATCCCATTTGTGATAATGTTGGATTCATGTAAGCAGCCGTCGAAGGAAACATATGAGCTAATACATAATTAAAGCCACCGGTCATCTTCGCACAATTCTTTTTAAACCTATCCAGACCAAAAGCTTGTATAGCTCGGCTGAATCCAAACACCGAACTATCGATCCATGCAGATCTATGCGCCACTGTCCATTCTGAATTTTCCTCCGATACTCGGTACACCACTTTCTCAATTACACTCTGTTCAAAGAAATTCATCGGTTATTGCAAAGTATCTTTAGCTATATCATGATTTTAATTTGCATGCTTTGTTTTACAAACAATAAAACTCAGCTCACAGTGTCATGGAAAAAATAATGAGTTCCTTATTTTCTTTATTTACAGATAAATGAATGACAAGTTAAGTCTGCGAATTGAAAAATTTTATCGCAAAAAGAAAATTGTGTATCATTTCTCGAAATGTTTTTATGAAAAAATAATTATCTCGGTTCTTTTTCTTGATGATGTAGAAAAACACGATTGAGGTCTCATTTACTCTATACTTTCTGGCAAACAATCAAATGAATGTTGCTTTGTTTCTTTTTTCTCAATTCTCAACTCATTGATTCCGTTATTTTTACAGTTTCGAGTATCACGTCACATTCTCTGGATACCGTCGTGAAAAATAAACAATTTTGACACTTTCTCCACTTATGGTAAAGAAAATGGATTCTGACTTGTCGCCTATTTTAAGCCACCAAGATTTTCCAAAAAAATTTATTTGACTTACCATAACTTTGGTGTAACCAAGATTTCTAGTATAAGACGTCAACGTCTTGGATTTGGGATCGACCACCGTCTCCTCAACGATTTTAACAACGTTTTTGCTTATAAATCTTTCACCCCATTTCGGTACTCTGTTAGTCTTCAATAGCAGCCTTTTTGAATACAATTTGCCATCTTTCACCTCTCGTGATATCGTGTCCTCCGAAAGAACATGTGAACTGTCAAAAATCTTTTATTAATATATATCAAATTATATAATGCAAAAGCATAAGAAAAATGATACAAAGATACACGGACCTCAGCCAAAATTTCTATCGTATTACTCCAAGACTTCGCTTCAATATCGATAACTAAATTACTAATGTTATCTATGTTTTCCAGATCCGAATATTCATCATGTTATACAAACTTTCTTAAAAACTCTTGAATTTTAAAAAATTTTCTCCAAGTGCAAAATATGTAAAAAATTTATTAAATAAAATTAGTGGTATGTATGTGTCATTTATTTGTAATATCCATCAATTTTCTTTAAGCGATCATAGAAATGAATAACAAAACAGAGACTTTTTTTTTCATACATACATACATTCACATCGATAAGAAAATAAAAGTTTAAAAAATTCTCACTACGGTCTTGAAAACTAATGATTTTGAGATCGAGACATTTTCACTAGGAAAAGTTATGGGCTTCCAAGAAAACAAGATTAATCATTTTAACTTAATGTTAAAATACAGATTTTAATATAACAAATGACGTGATAATTGCTATTTTCAAAGTAAGCAATGTTTCTGGCAGTAAAAATGATGTTGAGATGCAACTTTACTTTGCTTAAGGCTTTGATAGTTGATGAGTTCGAATATCATGTTCTTTCCTCTAAAGTTCTATCTTCCATAAAATGAAAATCTTTCATTGCTTTCAAACTTGATCAAGTTTTCATTTGTGATATATTAGTATTGTCGATAAAATAATCTCAACGTGTATAAAAAAAAAGTAAAAATAATATACGTTTTGGAATTATAATATCATTGTTCTGACGTTTTTCAACTTACCTGTGCGGGTTGGGATATCGCTGCCAAAATCCTTGAGCGACTTGACTCCAGTTGAATTGGAATACGGTTGTGTTCTCATAATACTTAACCATATTGACTTTGTATGCTTTGTCACAAAATTGAAGAACAGAGATGAGACGTTGTAGGATAGAAACTTGGTTAAACCAGCTCGATTCCACTCAAATTATTTTTATTTCCAAACTTAAATCAATTTTTAAAGACATTGAATATTTTTTTTTTGTTGGGCCAAGGAAATCCAGATTTCCTAACCCTATTTTGTTGCGTCTGAAACGAGCAGAAGAAAAAAAAACATTTATCGACGACGAAAAGAATATTCATGTAGAATTCACAAGTATTCAAGGTCATTGGAGAATGTTGTTTCTCAAGGAGAAAAAAAAATGGTTGGCGTTCATTGTGAAAACGTACATCAGGAAAACCCTCAAAGATCTTACTGTTTAATATTCAAAGTTTGCTCAGATGGAAGTGTAATTGAAATTTTTTTATAGTCATCGAATTCACTGATTGGCACGGGAACGACTGGGAGACACTGCCGAAACAAATCGTTGTCGTAATCCTCATGAACATGTTTCGACAAGTTTTAATCACTGGGAAAATAATTGATGCACTCATTTATATGCGTTTAAATAAGATGAGTCGATTTTTTCCTCCGTTTGAAAAATACATACGTGAATTGGAAATTAAATAAAAATCAATTTATAGGGCTTCGCGGGAGATTTGCACGAGCGCCCACGTGGGCAAGTTCACAAGTAAGATGTTACATGTTTTAATGGTTCAACGTGCACTCACGAGTCACGCGAGTCGTGCCATCGATCACGTATACACATGTCTATTATAAAATGAAAACTCCAGTTCTTATTTTATAATTACGAGAAAAAATACAAAAAATATTGGCATATCTTAAACACCAAACCGAACTTTGAATATCAACACGAAATATTTTTAGAACGATAGTTGGTCAAACGAAGGAGTAACGAAGGTCGGGTATTCAAAATGAGATGGTCATATTGAGCAATAGAGACCCACTTATTGAATCTCGAAGATACAATGACTATATACATATTTTTTTTTAATTCGGAGATCAAGGGTAGAGAAAAGTATGAAAAAAATGACTTCTCAATATTTTTATGATTATAATTCAGAATTCGATACACTTTGAAAGAAAAAAAAACCAAAAACGCTCATGAATCAATGATTAATGGGAAAGACACCCAATATGATGAATACAACTCAACCGTGACTACAATTCCGATTAACCATCGTTGACTATGAAGTTTATCAACAATACTCGTTTTATTTTAAAAAAACTGTAGGTTTAGATTCAATATTTTCTAATATTAAAAAAATGATGGGTACAATAAGTAAGAAACAAAAAAAAGACAGGAATAAGTTTTAACAAAATATACTTCAACAATGTTTATTCAATTGAACTGATAACACTATCCCAAATTCCTAAAGAGGTAGAATTTTAAAAAATTACATAACCCACAATATCGATAAGATCCAAGGTTCATGGATGATTGAGGAGAATATTAAACAAAGCCGAAAAAGCGGTTTCAATCGAAGATTAAAATACACACCTCGTTAATTCATCCTGATATTAAATCATGATTATTGGAGGGTTCTAGTTTCAATAAAATCGTAATCTACGTACGGAAGAATCGTGCAAGATTACCGATGGTAGTGAAAGTTGCTACGCACTGGCGGAATGCCCAACGATAGCGATGCACGAGCCTCCCGGTATAACGTATAACAAAGCCACGAGAATTCGGCACTTCGACAACTAATCACTTTATCAAAAACGATGTTATGACCGGAATGCTTTCAAAATATACATGAACTCTTAAATTTTCCTGACTAATTCCAACCTTGAAAGCGTAAGTTTACCCCTCATCAAATACGCAAACACGCACGAATATGAGGGAGAGAGCACCGACAGGCGCTGTTTTCTTTTTTCTTGTTTGTCGGTTTGAGAAACGTCTCTACTAGCGCCCTCTCATGCATCTTTTTATTTTTTATCTAGATGGAGATTTAGAATTTTTAAAAAACTAAGGATTTTTATTTCTTTAAAGTATTTAAGTTGCTCAACGAAGATGGACGAGCTGCAAGAGTGTTTAATTTCGTTTTGTAGTTTTGTGACTATCGGTTCGTAATTCTCCACCAAGTTCTACTCCGTACTGTCCATACCTATATGTCGTTATTACGAAAAGAGAACAGATCGAGATTCAAGATTTTAAAAAACTTTTACTCCATGTAAAAAACGATAACAGTATATAGACAAAAATTTTACCGTTCTAGTCGATTCGAGCGATTCGAGGAAATTAGATTTTGAGATATCCCTCTCGCACCCGCTATAATTCAGTCAAACACTTTTTTTATTTAAAAAAATAGATATTTATGGAGTAAACAGCTGATTCCATAGACACGATCTTGGGTTCGTCTCGCTTGCTATTCGTCGGAAATCATCTGGAAACTAGGTCGACGTTATCTCTACAAATTTATCTCGTAACTCCGCGTTTTGTTTACAAACGGTCATTTCGAAAAAGTTACGCTCGTCTGGCACGAGAGAAGTAAAATTTATATCGAAAAAACCGTATGTAATTAGAAGATGGGGTTGAAGACGAAGAGTATGAGAAAAATTCTAGAGCCCATCGAAGTTCAAGTAATTATAAACAGTTTTTTAAAAATCCTTTTTTCAAGTGACAATTTTTCCACAACTTTTTACTCATCGGTGCTCATTTTAGTTACCAAGAAGCGAGTTATTATTTATTCACGTTTTAGATGCACCAGCTGAGATTATGGTCGGAAAATGATTATATTAAAGCTGCGGACATAACTCAGGTCCAATCCATAGTATTCGAACAACTCAACAGCTTGGCTGAAAAGTTTTCTAAACTTTCAAAAGAAGACGCCGGTGATTATCGAGAGATGAAATCAAAGATTACCAGTCTCATTGAGGAATTTTGCTTAATGAAGAACATCAAAGAACTGGTTTGTTGAGAACTAGATTTTCATACATTCGCATTTGCAATTGAATATTTTGCGTTTCTGATTCGCAGGCTTTCAGTTTCATTCACTTATGACATTTTTGGTTATTAATTTCATTCGATATGAGAAATGTTCTCAAAATATTTGCAAATAAACTTAAATTTTCTTCATCCAATTAATTTGATGCCCAGCCAATAACAACGGTAGATTACCGTTTATGCCGATGGATCAACAATTATTTCAATTCTCAAAAAGTGGGTCATTTTTTAATTCAGATTACAAGCCCAAAAAAACAAAGCAGCAAAGACGTTATCGGTATGGTACTGGAAAAGCTCAGAAGTTCCCTCGAGACTCTAGAAAGACTAGAGTGCGAACCCCTCAAACAACAGCTGCAAGATTGCTGGGATTATGTCAAAGAAATGGGTGCTGTCGAAGAAATAGAAGATTTCCAGAATATTAAAGTAAACCATGGTCAAAACCAAAAAATTATTCAAGTGGTTCCTTGCATAACAGATTTTTTATTCTTCGTGTTTTTGCAGGAATTGGGCGTTTTTGTTGTAGAGATCTTTGAGCCGCTTCAACGCTACAGAAAAAATTTGATTTCTCCATTGTTGGCAGAAAAAATGGCTCTTTACACGTGCCAACTGTGCACGACTTTTGGAATGTTGGTGGAAGTTATCCAGGAACAACATCAATTGCGAGCACCCATTTATGTAGAGAACTTTTGAGTTACTGACAATAATTAAAGTCATCATTTATGAGCACATCATTTTTTTAAAACAACTTTTTTCATCAGAGCGCCAAGAAGTATGTTTGCGACAGACTCTGCTGGTGTTTCAAAATGATAATACAACTTTTGGACGCTTCCAGTCCTACGGAGGAAGAAGAAAATTTTGAAAAAGAAAATCACTTCGTATACAGGTAACTCGAAATTATGTAAAAATGAAAAAAAGAATTCGCTCATTTCCCAAGCGTATTCGTCAAAGTTCATGGCAACAAAATTTGCATTGTTGCAAAGCAACGGCATAAAAAAAAATTAAATAATAAAAATTTGTATCCCGATTGAGGCTATGGATGAAAAAGTAACCATTAAAAATATTAAATTATGAAAGAATAACTGTAGCCTTTAAAACGTGCCAACTTAAGTATTTAGCAAATGCATATGTTTTTCAGAATGGATCTCGTGCTCGATATAATATCAAGCATGCCAGGCAAAACGAACGAGCAACAATTGGAAATATGCAAAGATTTGTGGTCCGGAATCGAGGATGTGTTCTCCCACGCAATGGCGATAGCCCAAGTTTGTCAGCCATACAATTTCAAGGCGATCACAGGTGCGAGTCAGTCGATAATGTCTGAATACGAGAATCTAAAGGTTCAACTCCAATCAGAAAAATCGGATCCAACATTAAACAATCTCTTCATGAATACACTGAACGATGCTCTATACCGCCTCGAACGTAAAGTCAACGTTTCCGTTCTCACTCTTGTAATGGAAGTGTTTAGTGATCCATTCAGTGCATTGAGGAAACTCGTCAAAAGTTGTGGGAATCCTTTAACAGCTAGAAAACGATCAAGAAACGATCTCAACAATGGTATCGAGGATTTTGACCAACTCACCGACAAAGCAATGCAAATTGGAATGTTTGCTATTGCTTGCTGTAATGACGTGGACAGTGAGTTCTGAAAAGTTCATCATAATCGAACATATTTTTCTAAGACTTTATGTTCTTGACGATTGTCAAATGTAAAGTGAATAACCAATGCGTTCGTCAAGAAAAATAATCATGTATTTCTGCAGGAGTCACGAAAATTCGTCACTGCATGGCAAGCTTGGAGTCTCTGGAATCAGAATTCGTTCCAGCAACAGTGGCATTTTACCTTCATCCTGATAACAAGGAAATGCGAGCTTGCCTCAAAATCTTGACCACGAAGTGGCAGTCCGAAATGAATAAATTGCACAACGTTGTGGATTTAATAATTGATTCAGCAGCTTATTGTCAGGTTTCTATTGTTCCGCTAAAAAAAAATTCTACTGATTGTGGAAAATTGTTTTCAAATTTAATTTTTTAAATCAAACATCTTCTGAGCACAAATATTCTGGCAGAGAAATAGATTATCACATGAGATAACTGTTTTTAAATTGGTCTAATTGCTATTTAGGTGATTCTGGACGATCTTCAAGATCGCATTTCAAAGATGTCGGATTGTCTCGACAATCGTGAAGGGGTAACTCGAATTCACGTCCAGGGTGTCGTCCAACGTGCCATAGCACTTTCGACTCAAGTTACGGTAGCGGTAAACGACATTGGTCGTGAAAAAATCGATCGACAAACGATCATGATGCTCCGTGAATTAAAAACTGGTAAGAAAACAGTTGTTTTCGTTCCATTTCAAAAAGAATAGTTACGTATGAGAATATAAAAGAAATTAGCTCTCAGTTTTAAACTTTGAGAGATGCTCTGGTCGAAATTTCTTCGACGCAAGTACAATAATTTGAAACAAAAGTCAAGATTTGTAAACGAAAGTCAGAGATATAATTTGAAAACGAAATTTGTACCCCTATAACAATGAATAGTACGAAAACCGGACTCGGAGCTTATCGGAAATATTTTTGCCGTCGCAACTACGAATAAACAGAAAAAAAATGAGGTCTAATTCTTTTCAAATGCTTTCAGCTATTTGCGAAGCTGATGGAGCTTCAAAAGCTCTGCTGATTGAAAACGCGACGGATTCGCAACAGTTAAGAGTTATCAAACGTTGCGAATTGATACTGAACGTCGTCAAGAGATTACAACCTGCCCTGGTGACTGTTATGAACAGTACTATACCGACTAGCAGTGGTTATGGGAAAGCTGGAATGGGACAAGGCGATTCTCTTCATGGTAAGCTAGAATTCTATTCAATTTCATAGGCTAAAGAATAGAACAAAATGAAAGGATTTGTTTTTCATTTCAATTGTCGATTTTCCTCACAGCCTCGAGTGTTCATTTTTCATCATCAATTTCCGGTCTTTCGCGTGATAGAAAATTTCTCACCTACATTAGAACTCCTTACACAGGTAACTTTATTTCTTTGCTTATTGAGCGTCATCGCAGTAGAAAAAAGTCTTGAGCCATTTTTGCAACTTTTATGCATGGGCTGAAACTTTTTTACTCCATTTAGTCAACTGGTGATACAAATATTCACTTTCAAAATTTGAAAGAGTAAAGTTCTCTTGAGAAATTGGGAAATTTCAAAAAATAGATTTTTCACTTAGTTTTATTAATTTATAGAAAGTTCCTCTGAATGACAAAAGTTCGATTTTCGTATAAGAACAAAACTCCAACGAATCCAAACAACATTATTTTTTTTGTTTATTTCCTTGCGCAAATAAAATCTCCGACTTTTTCATACAACGAGT
This sequence comes from Campoplex capitator, assembly GCA_037576405.1. Lineage (NCBI taxonomy): Eukaryota > Metazoa > Arthropoda > Insecta > Hymenoptera > Ichneumonidae > Campoplex > Campoplex capitator. Next base: position 10,137,894 of record JARBWI010000009.1, on the reverse strand, counting down.
TTTTTCGAATTTTATACTTTCAGTACAAAACTATAAGCCACCGTTGTCGATACAACCGGCTAACAGCGCGCCAAGAACACCCACGGATTTGTCGTCATTGATACCGTACATAAAACGTGGTCGCACAATGCGTACGGATCGTTCCATAATGTACAAAACTCCGAGAAACAGCGAAATTCGTAATGCCACGACTCATGGAAATGAACTTAAAATGCGTAATCTATCTTGCGTTAGACAACATTTGTTCAGTCGGGATAGTTTTGTCTCCCAGAATGAGATTGATCTGACCAATGAGAGTCTCGACTTGACAGGTGAATTGAAACGAGAAAAATTTACATTCCAATTTAATTAATTTGTTGAATGGTTATTGCAATTTTTTATACATCTTTCATCAATGTCATTCCCTTTTCATAAAAATGTCTTGCATTTCTAATCAGAATAACTTTGCCTTTTTTGGTTTATTAATCAACTCGTTTCTAAGATAAGCTATTCAATGATCAAACTCGTCGTTTGTGTTGATTGCTTATATATTTTTTCACTTTTTATTTTTTTTATTTTGGAGCCTCCCAATTGTTGAACTTCTGACCACAAATATATTCATGCACTTGTTATAACAAAAATGTTGGATTTTCAGCCATACTCGACAAACTAACTTGTCTCTCGGACACTCTCAGCTCAATAGCTCAAAGTTCCACGGAACCTGATGCAAAATCACCAGAATCAAAACATTCGAGAGATTCAATCCGCGATTCGATGGAAAATATATCGGTTGCGTCAAGCGTTTGTTTGGGTCGTTTGAACGAGAGAAAAAACGACGAGTGTTCTGTAATCGGTGGAGGTGATGCACCGTCGAGTATCGCAACCCCTGAGAGGGTCGAGGACATTCAAAGAATCGACAAGAAAATCGAAAGCCTCCAAAAACAGTTCAAGACACTGGTCATTAATTGAACTCGATTCATTTGATGATATTCTAAATATCACACCGCTGTGGCGCGGTAGATAAAACTATCGAAAAGTCACGATCCGTCCAATTTGTTGATGCTAGGTATAAAAAAAAAAAATACTGGCCCCAATCCAGTGAGATTCATTCACGTAATCTATTGCATCCTCTATTAATTTATAGTTCTCGAGCACATTTGTTTTTCATTAATTGCCATTTTCTTTCGATGTCACATTAATTCGATGACGTTAATTTACATATATAATGTTATGATTATTAAATACAGGAAATCTGACTTCGTTGGAAACGATAAAATTACGATAAAGCTTGAATCGTAATATTATTTGATATTGAAATTTTTATCGTAATTCCAAGATTTCGATATTCCAAAGTGATCATAAGAAAATACAATAATTAACGCTAGATTGTTGAAGATTTCGAAATTTTCTTTTTTCGATAGCGATGTTATTTATTCTTAATTTGCACTTACTGCTTTATAGTCCATTAATCAAAACTAATTTGACAATGCTTTGAAGCTTTTGAAGGAAATAAATCCTATTATTATTTACGAATAATAACCAGCGAACAATGATTCTTAAAGTTTATTTTCCAATCTATTCATTGGTGGATACTATATAAAAATTGAGTCCAAAACACTACCAGCTATTATAATATTAAATATTATGTTTGCAAAATTACGAATAAATTCCCTGTTTTGTATTTCCAAATTGTTTGAATAAAGTTGAAAATAATTATCAGTTGCAACTACGTGAATAATCGTTGAATATGAGAATCGGTCTTTATAAGTCAGACAACTTTGCATGTTTATACCTTTCTGAAGAATATCTTCAACCGTAGTCAAAGTTTATTAAAAAAAAAATCATTTCACTTCAATCAAACATAAGGCTCAGGTAAAAATTCGCACGATTTGATTTTCCCGGGTCACGGGCGCCACCGTCGTTCGACCGTTCACGTGACTATAGACCGTACCCGAGCACAATCATCTGATTTGTGCTGCCTCCTTTCGCTCTCATGTGACTTTTGGGATTCGACTCTGTTCCGCCGTGAGATTTATCAGGATTTCGTTTCCCGTGCGAAAGTAATAAAAGGAGAATAATAACGAAATCCATAGGTGTTGTGAATATCAAGTAGTAAGAAGAGTAGAGTAAAAAATTCTTCAAAAAAAATGGGAGCTTCCGCAATTCCAGTCATTATATTCACTCTTCTTTGGGGCGTCGTGGGTGTTGTTTTGCCATTTCTACTTCCGAAAGGACCCAATCGAGGGTAAGTTTTGGATTTTCGTACAGCCCATCCCATTATTTGACGTTTCGAGTATATCGGTAGTAAAAATGTCGTATTTTTATTTCATTTGGGGTGAAACAACACTTAGAACTTCCGTGCAAAAAGTAACCTTCTCGGGATTTGTAAAAAAGTTGGAAGCACATTGACACAAGACAATTATTGATTTGTAATTGTTGATTCTTGTTGCAAGTTCGATCAATGAATTTCGAACGTCTTCTTATTGGTTTTTGGAAATGATAATTTTTTTAAAAATCATTTCGTGATTTTCAAGCTGCTGTTCTATAAATTTTAGTATTTTACATAGATTTTTTTGATTCTAGGATCCTCCAGGTTGTACTAATATTAACAGCTGTAACCTGTTGGCTCTTGTAAGTATCGTGCGGAATCTGCTGCAAAAAACGTAAATATTTTGTCATGAAAAAATGTTAATTGAATTTCATTTGTTATTTTCAGTTGGTTATGTTGCTACATGACGCAAATGAATCCGCTTATAGGACCTCAACTACCCAATTACACTCTTTTAATTATGTCTCGAGAATGGGTAAATATGCCTGTGAAAAACAGATCTTAAGTCTATCAGTACGCTTGCCGATTTACCGATGTTTTCTTTTTCGCCTACCGAAAGATTCCCTCGAAGGTTATGTGCCTTTCGCATAAAGTTAAAAGGACGATAAACACATGCAGAAAAAAAATTGAAGTCAAAATCAGGAATCCAATATATATTTGCACTTATATTGGTAACTGTTTGGGCAATAAATCGAATCTGTAGTGGAAATATTGAAAGAGTATGAAATTGAGCTTGTTTGTGTACTGCCGTTGTAAATTCGGTCACTGCTGATGAATAAGCAAAATTTAATTGATGCGTCTGGCCTCCAACCAAAAATATGACAGACTTGAGCAATAATTAGACTCAAGAAACAATGTCAAATTTTTACCAAAAATACTGTTTATCTGGATATTGAGAAAAGGAAAATTGTAGAAAAATTTTTATTGTTAAATTTCCAATCGTCCAAAGTATAATTGCATCTATTTCATATGTTTCGAAAAAGCGTACACATATACTTGTAGTTGTGTTTGAATAAAAAATTTCTATTTTTCAGGATGGAGTTACCATTGAGTAATGATTACTTCGACGAGCCATGAATCTGCCTCGCGAAATTTCGTGTAAATATTTTACCTATTGTAAAATCATATTTGAGCAAAGAGAAAACAGAAGAAAACTATTCCAAATTAGATTGTGTAGAGCATCAAGTATATTCGAAAAATCAAGAAATATGTACCACGAATAAGTTATTAGATGAATGAAAAAAGAATAAATATAATTTTAGTTTAAGTGCACGTATATTTTCCTGTTGTTAAACACGTACATTGTATATAAGGATATCGTAATGAAATAAACAATAAAAACATGTGTAAACTATTTCAGGAATGTGATTATCGCAAACATTTTGGTTCAGTTATGTTTTTGTATCTTTCAGCAAATTTGATGCTCAATGTTTCGTGTGAAGAAATTTAATAATCTTTCCAAATAAAAACAATGTTATGTCCACACTCATTAGGCCAGTGCTTTAATCAGGAAACGCAAAAATTCTTAACGCCAAGGAAATACACTTTTTGCTTACTCTTGAACTTTTAGAATTATATAGAAAAAGTGTCCAATCTCCCATCATTAATGGCCATACATATAAACAAAAATTCGAGACCAAATTCGGAGAAAGTCTAGAAAACCACTTTTTATCAAAAAATAAAACGAGAAAAATTCAAAAACATTGAGAAAGAAACATTTTTCTTATTCGATTACAATTGGTAAGCTTCCTTATAAAAATTTCGATTGAAATATTAGACACATCGGCAAGATGTTAATCAGCGCCATCTTCGTTCTCATAAAAACGAAACGGCAGATGGCGCCGTAAGATGGAAAGTGTTTTGCATTCAGGTTTGTGTGCTTGTCGATGATAGTTGCGACGCGTATACGAGAGAAAATATACAGTGAGAAAAAACAATAATGGAGGCGTGCAATATCGTCGAGCGCGAACTCGACAAAGTTTTATCAAAACTTTCGGATATAAATAATCAAGCTAGTGTCGTGCTTACGGATTTGATAAATCACATCGAGAATCTCAAAAAAGAATTAGAGGAAGGTGAGAATGACAGTTGGATATGACCTGTTCGAGAAAAAACTAAGGGGAACAAAGAGCCTCACGCATATTTACAAAACATTGCTCTGCTATTATGACGAGTCATATTTTTAATTCGTAGAAATCTTTATATTTATGGCTCCATAATTCAAAAATAGAATTTCACTTCTGTCCCGTATTGTTTACTTTTTTTTTTTAATACCCTTTTTGCTTATCGAACACATCGAGAAAAATTTTAAGTCAATGTTTTTTGTCATTGGGTAAAGAAGTTATTTTAAGGGCAAATCGAATTGACAATTCCGATCAAATGGTTGTGTCAAGTTCATTTTATTGATAAATTCAACTCACAATAATTGATCTCCTTTGTCTACAATGCATATTTCTTAAATTGATCAAAACGTATTGTATGAATGTACATTTATGCTGTTACATTGAAATATTTTGAATATTTTTCAAGAAAGATTTATATTAACCCCAATAATTATCGAAATTTGTTTTTCTTTCATGCCTTCGGGTTTAACAAACCCAAAGTATCCACAAATTTATTCATACCGAAGCTTCAGTTCTCGTTTTCTAGTATGTTCAAACATACAAATAAAAACAAAAAACGTGAGGCAAAATTGCCCAATTTTTGTAAATTGATCCACAGCGTGTTTTGCTTTTGCCGTTGCAAAATTATCTTTTCAATATTGAGTGTCAAAACTCTGCGGCCCTTTAGATATGCAAAATAACAATATAGCCTCTGTTACTATAAGCTTTACACAATTTTTTTATTATTGCTGAGGTCGAGCTCAATTGGCTTCCAAGGTTATTATTATAGCAAGACATTCATTTCTTGCGAAAAGATGATACATCATAACAATTTTAGATTTAGAAAATTCTTTCATTTGTATATGCGCTCTGATTTGTATCTTTTAAAATTATTATAAATAAAATTATTAGAGTAATATGCTATTTTGTGATAGCTCCTCCGGATCATGAGCTCGCAGCTGCTCAAATACAAGTGTTAGAACACGCGATGACCAAAGTTCGTGACACGGTCCAAAGACTAGCCACGGATCACAGAGAGTCGCACAGCACAGTGTCCAAAGTTGGCAAAGCCATAGACAGAAATTTCATCTCAGATTTTGCTAGTACAAGTCGCGAAGATGTATTTGCCGGTCCGGAGAAAACACAGCTGCTTAATCAAGTGATATTTCAACATTTTTATCGACAAGGAATGCTGGACATTGCCGATGAGTTAGCTGCGGTAAGGAAATATCCGACTCCAGAAAATCTCTCTTTTCTCACTTTGTAATTAAAGTAACAAGAATGTATGACAATGTTTCTAGGAAGTGGGAATGAAGACTGATGAAACGAAAAAAGAGCCCTTCACCGAATTGAATCACATATTGGACTGTCTGAAGCAAAGAAATTTGGAGCCTGCTTTAGAATGGGCGAAAAAGCATAAACCCGCTCTGGAAGAAAGAGTATGACACTGAAATTACTTTAATCTTTAGTCATGCTTTCCCTTATTTTTTTCAAATTTTTCGTTCTCTATAATTTTTCAGAGGAGAACGAAATGTCTTTTGCTCTACAAATCATACATGTTTTTAACAGACTGGATTATGAATATTAAATACAATTTTCTGGAACAATTGGTTAATGATTTATAAGTGTACAATTAAATGCTTGAGTGGTGATTGCCAATGGCTTGCTGTGTTAAGAAATAGCTAATATTTGAAGGATTATTTCAATTGAATTTTCGTAGAACTCGTCGCTGGAATTCAAATTGCACAGGTTACATTTCATACGGCTAGTACAACAAGGACCGAGTCGTCAGGCCGAGGCTGTAATGTACGCAAGAAAGTATTTGAGACAATATGTCAGACGCAATGAGAAAGAAGTTCGTTCGCTGATGGGGACACTTCTTTATTTGCCAAACGGTATTCAATCGTCACCTTACAGTCATTTGTTGGATCCAACATTGTGGCTCGATATACACGATGTTTTCACCAAAGAAGCCTGCACTCTTCTAGGACTGAGCGTTGATAGTCCACTATCAGTTTGGTGAGACATTTCGTTCGACTTTTTTTTGTCATCATGCCTTTGTAACTGTATTTGATTTTTGTATTGTTTGTTTGTTTGTTTTTTTTTTTTTTTTTTTTCAATATAGCGTTAATGCCGGATGCACAGCGCTGCCGGCCCTTCTCAATATAAAGCACATTATGCAACAGAGACAAGTGACCGGTATCTGGAATGGAAAAGACGAGCTGCCGGTAAGTTTTCGAAGATAAATTCGATTTTTTTTCTCAATATGCTACAGACGTAAATAAAATTATTCTAGTAACGTAAAATAGTTTTGAAAAATTGAATAAAAATCAAATTCTAATTGCGGATGAAATTTAGAATTTTTTTTTAACATTCGCAGATCGAGATCGATTTAGGAAAACAAGGCCGATACCACTCGGTCTTTGCTTGTCCAATACTTCGTCAACAAAGCACCGAGAACAATCCACCGATGAAATTGGTATGCGGCCACGTAATTTCTCGCGATGCACTCAACAAACTTACGACTGCCAACAAGTACGTTTATCGAATAAAGTATAATTATTTTGGATCGATATCGAAATCACTTTTTCATTAGAAATCAATTTTTTTACAGACTCAAGTGTCCGTACTGTCCAGTCGAGCAAAATCCTGAGGATGCCAGACTCATTTATTTCTAGAGATTCTATGTGATATATATTTTTTTTACACCCAAATCTCGACGATGCAACAAAAAGGTCATTTCTCTTTCGTATTTTTTTTTCTTTCTTTTGACTCTTCTCCATGCTCCTTCGTATTTTAGCGGTTGAACCATGTTTCTATATTCCGCTTATTGAATTTTTCTTAGGATCGCAAAATCAATTCTTTTATTACGTAGAAATATAATCGATTCATTGGAGAGCGATCGTTTTTGATTCACGTTGAACCCCAATCTTCAGGAATTTACTGAGGTGTGAAATTGTTTCGTTTTTCTTTTTTTAGCGAAAAAAAAAACGGATTTTTATTGTTTTTTGAATTAATTGTATTTTTACACAAATTCAATTTCGTTGCACCAAATACGATCCCGAGTGATGCGATATAACTTAAATGAAATTCGAGATTCATACACGTCAAGTCTCACGATAATGAAGGTTGATTCACGAATGAATAGGAATAAAATATTTTCCTCAACTGGCTCGAATGTTTCATGGATTCTGATTTTTTTTTTTTTCAATTCTGCAACGGATTTCGTGATAGTCAAACCAGAGTCACTCATAATTTTTTTTACTGAAATGAACATCAAAACTGATGCTCTATTTGGCTGTACATTTATTGACGTCGATTCTGGAGCAGATTCTTCATCCAAACTCGTGAATTAACCGCTAAAAAAAAGAAACTCGAAAAACCTTCGCGCTCATTTGATTCTCGTGTATTGCAAAAGTTATTTCTGTAATCATCGTCCTTTTGAAAATGTTCACATTTTTCCAAATGTACAACCAAAAAGGTTTGAGCTGTTTCGTCGTTTTCTCGGAGAAAAACTTTTTTTTATGCCCTCAAAGTTCCAAAATCGTAATGTTGGTAAATTCTCAAACTATGCCAACGTCGAAATAGAACCGCTTGGAAAAATTCGTTTCAACTACCAAGACTAACAATTGAAAATCGTTTTATCACATAATGCGTAGATTATTAAGAATGATTGTTGTCTTTTGACAAAGTGTAACGCGTAAAAGAGGAAGTTCAGTTAGCGGGAATTTTATATAGTTTTTAGGAAAGTGGTAGGTTTAGTGATGAAAAAAAAAAAAGAAAATCATTTCTATTTATTAACGGAGGGTTCTTGATGCTATATATATATTCGTTTATTTCTTCTCGTCGTTTCAAATAACGCGAACAGTCATCGTAACTAGTACAGTGTTTGATTACAATGATTGAATATGATAGAAAAATGTTTTATATGCAGTGGCAAATGTGTGCTAAAATAAATGTTACTTATAAAAACGAATTGTTTCATAGATTCTCATCACAAACATAATCATCGTTCCCTGTCCATTTCTTTTTTCCTTTCTGAATTAGACTTGACGATAAACGATCAAATTAATAGTTTCTAAAATATCGACAAAGCTATTCCCTTAGGTTCTTAAATTCACGTGAAGGTGTTTAAATCTTTTGATATTTGTAAAATGGCAAACGGTATAATATTTTGTTCTTATATTCAGGGTCAATAACAATTATACGTTCAGGTTTAATTGCTATGAAATTCCATCAATTTTCTGCATCAAATTTTGGGTTCAGGCGCTCTATAAAACGTCCTCTATAAGATTGAACTTTAAGAACGTATATTCAGAAATTAGGGGTACACAAATGAATTATTACGATCTTTCACATTATTGCATGATGAATATTAAGAATCTTTTTTTTTTTATTATTCGTACTCAGAAGACCAAACAACTTTAAATCGGAGGAAAACATTTTGATTCGGAAATTTTTTTTCGCAGAAAATACATTTTTCTACGATACTTTGAACACCAAAAGTTATGAAAAACTCATTCGCAAAATCATGATTGTGTTTTTTGTATTTTTTTTTTTTTTCGACTAGCCATGGCAATCTGTTCTGAAAATTTATCGATTTAACAATCCACTTCTCATCACCAAGTTAACCCCTCTAGAAGTTTCGATGCTTTTGTTTGCTCACAACTTACTTCGATTGGATCTTTAACGTTTGAAACTTTTGACGTTTTTTTTTTGTATTACCGAAGGAAATAAGTAAAAAGTATCCGGCAAATATTTGCTAAAAAATATATTGAATGTTTAGGAAATAGTGGAATGTTTTTTCTCTTCAATCAAAAATTTTAACTTGACAGTCCAAACATGTCGAAATTGGTAACGATTTCGAGCAGTGAGAGCTCGATGAAAATTCATCAAAACGTCAATTATCCATGCAATGGAGAAACTCGAAAAGTTTCTTCGACGAGCCTCGTAAGTAGACGAGCAAAAAGTACGCAAGACTTGGGGGTATCGAGGTCAAAAACTTCGACGTCAAGGCCAAGCAAATTGTTGGATAAAAAATTGAGTCTTGAGATTGCTCTTCCAAGTTTCAACGCGGACGATTTGTCGGCCAGACAGATGTACGAATCGTTGATTCGTTTGAAAAAAAATGCAACTCAACCATTTACTTTTTTGAACAATATTTTGGATGAGAAACATTCCAACGATCATATCCCCGTAGAAAAATCAAAATCAACTGAAATTGACGTGAGAAAATCAATTTTAAAAAAATTAATTAAAAATGTTATTGTTTTACCACATTTTTTTTTGTAGTTGCAGCTGGCAACATTGACTCGACGAGTTCAGCTCAATAAATCTTTGCTGGAACGTACTAACGAGAGGGTTAAAGAAATTAATTTTCTGGTTGAGCGTAATGTGATGGCTGCATCGAGAGAACTGAACTATGGTGACGAAAGAAATTTCCAAACTTTTCTCTACAGAAGTTCACATTAAATTACAGAAAAAAAAAAAAAAAATTGTTTCACAGATCGAGAAAAACTGGGAAATGTAAAAGTGAAAAATGGGGACGTAATGGACAGCGATTCTGCACTGAATATCGCTTGTCCTGGAATAAGTGCGATTTTTTCAGATTCAATTCAAACCATACGAAATTTGTTTAACGAAAAATGAAGAAATTTGATAATATTTTATTCCTTTTCTCAATTACTTTCTGGAATAAATAACATAAAACGTTTTTTTTTTCTCAATTAAACACACTTGTCATGTTAATCGAACTTGTGTTTTTCAGAAGAATTAAAACGAACGATAAATTTGACGAAGGAGATGTTGACATACGTGAAGAAAATTTGTAACAACGAGATTGAGATGAAAGACTTGCCCGAGGAATTGTCGGAACACATGAGCGCACGGTGAAATAAAAAGAAGCAGTTTTCTACAAAGGTCAAAAAAATCATATTTATTTCATTTCAAATAGCGATCCGCAACAAAGCGGCATAATTATAATATAATCACAAAATGCTGGTGAGAATAAGGAAGTTTACAGTTCTCTTAGCTGCTGAAGGAACAAAAGAAGTTTCGATAATAAATAAACATTTTGGTAACGTTGATTACAATTTATTCGGTCGTTTAGGGTACATTTTTTTCCATATAGTACATAGAGAGATGAGGTTTTACACACATCGAAATGCTATTTTAATTTTTAGACTTTTCTTCATTTTTTTTTTTTTTTTTCAATTTAATGACGCAACTCAGAAATAGCAATGTTAATTCAAGCCAGAATCGATTACGGTTAATCCTCCGTTCGACAGCACATTTCTAAAGCAAACGTGAAAAAACGGGGAACAAAACGTTTCACTAAAATATACAATAATTATGCATATATAGGCTCTCGGGTACGAGTATCTTTTCTTCTATTTTTGTCAATCAAGAATAATTTTCTTGGAGTTTGAATCCATGCATCAGAGACTACAGTCTTGACACCAATTTCTTTTTTCTCACATATTTCTTTTATACATATATATTGTGGTTTTTTTTTCTTCAACAATACATTTTTGAATATTTTTGTGTTGTATCTATAGACTATAAAAGTAACGATGAGTACGATGGTTCCATGAATCTCGCCTCTTTCTCACTACGCAGACATAAGTCGGACCCATACACCAGCTGATTAATTTATCACGATACAAGTTGTGCTTTTTTTTTTGTTATTTATTCGCCTATTCCTTCTTCTGTTATCATTTCGACAACTCCTTTTTTCTTATCAATGAGGAAGAATTATTATTCAATGTTACAGGTCACAATGTTCGGAGCAAAAAAGCAGTTTTTCTTTAATCTCGTAATGTAAAGATAGTGATTAATTTTTTTTCATAATTTAATAGAACTTTTTAGTCCGAACGCCGAATATGCAGTATTTAGAATATGATTTATGATGCGAGAGAAGAATTCACGATTCCTTTTTCGTTTTTGTTTTTCACAAGTAATCAAATAGAGAAAATTGAAAAATGATCTGAAAAAGAAAAGATTTACTCGAGACTCCTTACGATATTTTTTTTTTTGCATTTTTACGGAGTTGAGCTCTTCATTGCTTATTGTCTGTTCACAATAGCAGCCCCACGACGTGTCATTATACAATCCCGTTCATGTTCACCAAAAATTATTATCATACATTTTTCTTTCTTGTAACACAACCCGAATCTTAGCCGTTGAAATTTAATCGTCGAGACTCTCGACAGATTTTCTTCTCGATCACGAATATATTCTTTACAGATATTTTCATCATTCTTACAAATTTCTTCTCGTGGAGCCCGGGATACACGCGTGAATAATAATTTGTAATTTTCATCTTTTTTGAGATATGTACTTGCGTCGAGACACAATTAATTTTTTGCTTTCATTACATTTTATTATAATCGTGAAAGTGTTTTTTTCTCTTTTCTTTTTATATGTAATTTTTTCAAAGTTGCTGATAAGTTATTTATATATTTGTTTGCTTGGTCGAGTCTTTCATCGGCGATTTTTTTTTTATCAATACACAATAGCCATAGGGGCTTCATTTTGTTTAAATTTTCAACTGATTCAAGTATTCTCTCGTCGATTCATAATCCTGATCGTTGAGAAAAAATTTTCACTTATGGAAAATGAATGAATTTGAAAGAAAAAAAATCTTTTGGACCCTCTCAAACAATTGTACGAGAAAGGAGAAAAAATGAAATTTAGTGTTCGTTGTATTTCGTAATAATTACAGATATGTCACGAGTCTGCTGGTGACTCGTTATCTCGCAAATTCTTAATGAACATACACTTGATTGCATCAGCAATTCGAACAAGCCTCGGCCTAACACGCCGATTCGTAAAACTTATCTTTTTTTTTCTGTAATTCCTTTCGTCCGTTATATTACATTACTACGTTAGCTGATCAAGTTTTTTTTTTTCGCATACATTCGAGACGCTGTGTGCGCGAATGAAAATTGTTATAAGCGTACATCGAATTTAGGTATCAATTGGAAAATTTGAATGTATCAATTCAGATGAAATGAATTAGAAAATGCTCGATCTTAGGTCGATAAGGTGATAAAATTTTTTTTTTTATCATTTGGTATTGTCAGCAGCGTCTTTTATCCTTCACAATATCAAGCACTCGTTATTTTATTTACAGAATAATATCGATGAGGTTTATTCATATTTAAAAGTGTTATGCATATTGTATACGTATTTACGTTTCTTTACGTTTGTGGAGTAATACATTATTTCGAGCAATATTCTCAAGTCTCAAATTTCGAATTTGTCTGCTCTTTCTTTTGTTTTAATCGTTCGGTTCTCCCATTTTTTGTTCATAAACTTATCTCGTCGTTTTCGTACGGGCTTGGCATATTTTTCGATCGTTTTTTATTGTCGAGAGGTATTCGGCGAAACAGCGTTCAAAAAATTGACTCGCGTTTCGTATCAGGAGTAGGCGCACATGAACGCGACCTTATTGAAACATTGAACTCGAGGCGAAAAACTGTCTTTTTTTTTTTTTTTTTTTACAATCCGACGAAAATCATTCTCTCACGACCGTTCGCGAGTAGTTTGTGATTTTTTGTTCTTTCGAACGATCACAAACATTAATCGTAAACGGTCGCAACGGAAGTTTCATATTCACGCGATCCATGTGAATTCTCATTCGCGAATCTAACGTGATTCATTTACAATCGAAATGAATTCTCAATGACATTTTTTTTTTTTTTTTTCGACAACTTTTACTAATTTTTTTTTGTTTCCATTGTTCATGACACCAAAGAAGAATTCTTTTCGTACAATTATATAAGATATGCGTTCTTTCAATCGTGGAGAATTAGAAATTCTCTCAGAAGACTGAAGAAGAAATTCTCTCGGAAGAATTAATACGAGTGAACGTGACTTTTTTTTTTTTGCTTTTTTAAATTTTTTATTCTTAATAACTAGCGTACACAGCAAGTGTACAAAGATGCGATATTACTCCCACAGCAATAGCGATTAAGATAGTTTTTGTCTGTTTGAAATAATCGAGATGAAGATTTGAAAATCGAGTAGCTTAGGATCTTAACTTTCGTAACATTCAACGCTACGAGATTAATGCTTTTATTCTCATCATCTTTTGACACACATACACTGGCTTTTGATAATTTATTATTTTTTTTTTCTTCCCAATAAATACGCGACAGTGAGTTTAATAACAACATCAACTTGATCGATACGTTTCAGTGCATCGATCACAATAAATTTAGTGTTTACATACTTCTTAACCACTTAGTTCAACATTTAGATACGGTCAACTTGGACGCGTTAAGTCATCACTAATCCAATCATTCTACGGAATACACACATAGATCTCGTATATATTAATAAACAATAGTATATTGTATACGTATTCGCTACGTTGTATTGCTTCTACGAATTTATTTTCTATCCGAGAATTTTCATTAATTCATAAATCCTTTTTATAGGGTCTTTGCTATTCCATTCTCAAGAGTTTTCCGCCTCGATTTCATCTTTATATTCATCTCTACCTCGTTGTCGCCCTTCCGTCGAATACCTCAAAACAGTTATATATTTTTGACGTTACAATCACCGATTAATGCGTTTTTTTTTGCTTCTTCGACCGTCTCACAAAAATTGAAATAGCGTACTCGAAAAGATCGATGTTTAAAGAAATAAAAACAGACGATTGTAGCGGATATAAAGGAACATCGAGTGTCTCGAGTACGCTGATTCGTTTGGTGAGACTTTTCCGAAGTATTCGAGTTATCAAACCTATTTATCATCGCCTGGGAGCCCTAGCACTTTTGACATTACATTTCTCTCGATGCCAATATAAAATTTTCCATAACGTAATTGAAAGAAAAAAAAAAAAAAATTTTCGTGTACTCTTCATTGCACCCGATCGCATTCTTTGCACGGTTTCCCTGCAGCCATTCAGGGAATCCAAATCGGGCGGTATCACGAATTATTTAGCTTTTAATTAATTTTGAAAAGTTACTATTTGGCTCACCATGACGAATCGTTAATTGTTCGATCGACGCATCAATTCGTATAACGATTAATATCAACTCTTGCTTTCACCAGTTCTTTATGATACTTCACCAATGACGATACTCGAAATATTAATATATTGTGACAATTATATTTGGATATACTGTCATTACAATCTCTCTATTTCTCCAATTTTACCGCTGATTTCCAGTTTTCTAAGTTTTTTAATATTTTTTTTTTTCTTATGGGAACGTCTCGCGCTCTATCTCCGTTTATTTTGGGTAAATTATGTTCACGGTACACGTAGCTTATACAGCATTTATCATGCACATAGCTCCGCGAAATCCTACTATCGATGAATTCGTTTTTCATCCTTTATCTTTCGTTAACATTTGTTTTTCTTTACTGAAACAATTTAGGGCGAATCACGTGACGTTGAAACAACTCAGATGGCAACAGAAGCTCGTTTTTTTGTTATTCGAGAGTCCTAATTTTTGGAACCAATCAAAAGGGACAGAAAATAAGTTTTAATTCGCTTATTCATCATTGCTAATTTGATTTGATTTTCGACTAATTTTCGAAGCTAATCTGGTTTTATTTGTTCGAAATATATTACTTGGCTCGAAAAAAATGAAAAATAAAAAAAGATTAACTGCTGATTCATTATTTTTTCACTTTGCGTCACGCATAGCAAATTTATATGCTTACATCTTAAATACAATTTCTTACTGTAGTTAGTTTTAAAACGGAATAGCATTTTTTCATAAATGGTGAATATGCAAAATTTTGTCACGAAAATAGAACTTCAATATGGATCATTACTCTTCGTAAATCTTATTCACTTTACATATATTTCAGTTGTATTCTGGAAACTAAATCTCACGAACTAACATACTTATTTTGTGACTCATCTAAGTATTTTCGTGAAGTTTTCAGAGAATCGTGGGTAACAAACATTGAACTCAATTGCGATTCATAAATTCAGCTCTTTTTTTATAACTAAGTTGCTGGTAAATTTTATGTCTTATTTATCATATTTTCGTTATCTTTACGATCAACAATCGAATAACTTTCAGTACAGTCCTCAATATCGAGCAAGTATCTTCTTGTTTCCGACATATTTTCATATTTATCTTTATATTTTTTCGTTTTTGAGTAGATAATTTTGTTGAATAGTTTTAAAGATAACTGTAGACTATAGATAAGACGTTAATTGTAGTTCACGGTGCGCTCACGATGCTGAAATCTTGAAATTTGGGAATTCATGCGGCAAATATCAAGAAATTCACTTCAATTTTTGTTGTCCTATGCTTTTCTAATTTACAAATATTTCTTCTTGTATTTTGTCGTGCGATAGGCCGAAGTATTCGAACATGCTGTGCTCACCACGCGTTAAAGAGGTCTCGCACCGTGCACGCTCCGTGCATTCCATCGTTCCACAATATATAGAATTTCCGAAAAAACGACCATAACCCGAGATACGCTAATACATGTGCTAATTTTTATCTCTTGTTTCTTGTGTAACAGTTTACTTATCCGGAAAGGACGTGAATATTTGATTTTCAGAAAGCGCAAGAAATCCACTGGTAGCGAGTATTTCGCTTTGCAATACAAACGTTAAAAAATATCGTTCAACCGCTCAGGTTGTTTTTTTTTTTTCAGCATAAATTATTCTTTTTGTTGAAAAAAAAAAAACAGTGAAAAATGCGACAATTCGAATGCGAAAATAAAATAATCAACGATTCGATGAATAATTAGTTTTTAGTTTATTGGTCTTCTTCCTCGTCCTGATAAGTTACGTATCGCACCGATGACTTTTCACCGATTATAAGCGACTGAAAATAATTACCGATTTAAATTAATCTCTAATAAGGTTTTGCTGCAATGCATACGATCTATTTTCTATATTATTAGAGATCTTGATTCAACTTACCTTTTTCTCTTCTTTCGTCGGTGGGGCTCTCAGGAAATACATTAAGGGTGCGTACATGAAACACAGCATCGCAATACCAAACAGCATCCACTCGAATCCGATTGTGTTTACCAGTGTTCCACTCAGTGCAGGACCTGCATGATTTCATGTAGTTTATTAATAACGATCAACAGCAATAATTAAAACTTGAATGAATCTGAATGTTGTGGGTACTCCAAATTTTTGGAGTATTAAAAAAATACTCCAAATTTTTGGAGTATTAAAAAAATACTCCAAATTTTTGGAGTATTAAAAAAATACTCCGAATTATTGGAGTATGAAAAGAATACTCCGAATGTCTGAGGTGTGTGAGGGTACGACTACTAAATGATCGTTTTATTTTTGATGACCTATATTTTTCACGGCCTGTTGGATATAAATCTCAAGGACGTCACGAGCATCGGTGGTTCAGTGGTAGAATGCTCGCCTGCCACGCGGGCGGCCCGGGTTCGATTCCCGGCCGATGCAAAAATTTTTATTTTTTTTGCATTTTCGAGTCACGTTCGTTCAATGCTCAAAAATTTTTTTATTTTATGAGTTTTTCGGCATTAGTTCTTCGAAAAACAATTCATTTGTCATCAACTTGAATATTCCAAGAAAATTACTGATTCGAACATCTATCGATTTATCGTTCAAGTTATAACATGAAATAAAACAAGTTTCCCGCATCCCTCCAGTAGCCGTGATCGTCTAGTGGTTAGGACCCTACGTTGTGGCCGTAGTAACCCAGGTTCGAATCCTGGTCACGGCAATGTGAAAACATTGTCACGGTGGAGGTAATTTTTTGTTTTTTTTTTTTACTCCAAAATGATCAAACTCTCCAATTTGGTACAAGAAGGATTCGTATGTTTTTGTCAATGAAAAAAACAAACCTATAGCAAATCCAAGACAAAAAGCAATGTCCCCGATGGCGTAGACAGTTCCGTAAACTGCGGAGTGACGTATATCAACGAGATATCCGAGCTCAGGCATCATGGAACTATCGACCATGCCAATTGCGAAACCCAAGCCAGCATTTGGTATGATCAAGTGGTTGATATTCTTGGCTAGTGGGATCTGCGGTAAAATATGTCCAATATTTATCCAACTGCATCAAATTTTGAGTAAAACCAAAAAATATTTCATGCACGTATTTCACATATAAATATGGATATATCGCATGTTTTTGGCTCGTGTTAACAGCTCACCGTTAATTTGGAATACATTTCGAAATACTTACGCACATGAGGCAGAAACCGATTACGACAAGGCCGATTAAAGAGGCCAACCACCTGTGAGTAAACAGAAACGAAGATTTCACTTTAATTGGTGTTTCCAAAAATATTTGGCAAAAAAATCGCCCGAACAGGGACTCGAACCCTGGACCCTCAGATTAAAAGTCTGATGCTCTACCGACTGAGCTATCCGGGCCGCTTGTTTTGCACTGCCATATGGACGATCAGGAAAATAGTGTCAGTGGTTCTCATCGTCTAGACTTTAATCATCATTTTGTATTGAATTATCGTAACTTGCCTGCCCATTCGGTGGCCCAGCGGTCCAAAAAGATTTGTTCCTATGAGATAACTGATGCTGGCAGGCAAAAATGTTGCACCTTGTTTCCATCTACTGGCGCCCATTGTGTCCATCATCCAAATCGGTAAACTCGGTTCCAACATCGCGATTCCCATGTTGGCGAATGTTATTGCTCCTGTAAATCAAATCGAGCATAACTTTTAACCTTGAATTACTATTATTTGATTTGAGTTTCGATTGTTAGTACCATGGGTCATTGTGACCCAGACGGTTGCAGGTGCTCGTAACTTTCCAAGTTATTTACAGTTATTCTTTCGAACAATACAATAACTCCTAACTAAGGAAGTGGAATGAGGTTGAAGGTCGAAAAACTATTGTTGATTCCACTGCAGTTGCAATCAGACGAAAAGTGCATTCGAATTTATACACAAGTTACACCTTTGACACGAGTCGAAATGGTTCAAAACATAGAGCGATCGTGATCGAAATTTTTTAACCGTTAGAAAAACAGCTTTTACGTGTTATTAGATTTTTTATTTATTAGAATATCCGATAAGCTATTCTATATTTATCTCGTCTGCCCCATTTGGATCAACTATAGCACTTCGTAGGCTCTTTCAATTCTGAACACATTTTTGTGTCGCGCTTAATTTTCAATGATATTCCGATACAAAAATCCATAATTTTTTCCGGTACATATACGATTATTTATACACATCTATTTATATGTGTATTTATATGTTTCTATTTATATGTGTATTTATATGTTTCTATTTATATGTATTTAACACCGTTTTGTGAAATTGAGTGTAAATTTTTGATTGGCATTGACATGTTTTGCGAGATCATGATTTGATCGATTCATTTGTTCCGGACTCTCCAATAACTTTTGTCGCGGGTTTTTTGTTAGGAAGGCGATTTGTTACGAGATCTATTATTTAAAAGGAATGAATGAACTTGTTTCAACATTTTTTTTTCAGCATTGATGCTGTATCTTGCAGGGCAGAATTGAATCCGTTTTTGGAATTATATACCACTCCGATTCATTTCAATAGAGGTATAGTTAAATCTTGAAATGAAAAAAGTTACCAGCCGCTATAACGATGTAAGGATCCATAATGAGCGATTTCAAGGACGGAGGGTCCGTTTCTGTGTAAACTACAGCGGGTTGAAGCATAAGTAACTGTAAAACTGAAATGAGAAAACACCATGATTAGAATTGCGTTTATATAGTGTCGTGATGAAATGAAATACAAATTTCTCGTACTCACCACCATCGCCAAGTGCAAGGGCTGAAAGTACTAGAAAAGGTGCCGATTTTCCAACAAATTCATACATAACGCCACCGAAAGGCGGACCAATCAAAACTCCGAGAGCCAATCCTCCTAGAGCAATCCCCATTACATTTCCTCGCTCTTTGTCATTTTGATATCTTTCAGCCAACATACCCATACCTGAAATTTTTTCATGGGGGGTGAGTCAATTACAGCCAACCCATTAATTATTTACTTTAACATAAACAAGAGCATCGGTGGTTCAGTGGTAGAATGCTCGCCTGCCACGCGGGCGGCCCGGGTTCGATTCCCGGCCGATGCAATTCCTTTTTGATTTTCAAATCTTTCAATCTGCGAAATGATTTTCGGTGGCAGATGCTTCAATACTGTGGCCGGTGTTTCACTTCATCTACTTGTGCTATTGTACAAAAATATTTTGCACTGCTGGGTGTGGTGGTCCGAAGCAGGTTTATTGAATGAATGTGAAACAGGATTGAAGTTGATTGTTGATTTTTTAATGTAGTCTTGGTACCGATTTCAGAGAGAGTGCGAGCAGTGGGAAGGAGAGCACGCGTATGGCGTGCCGCGTATACCGAGGAAGATTATTAGGATGCTGAGCTTGGAGTTTGGCCAGAGAAAGAGATGATCAGAGATCGAGCTGATTTGCAGTTTCAGCTGTGAACGTGTGAAAGGGTTTAGATATAGGTATGTGGACTGTAGAACCGTTACACGGGTTCAGTGTTCGGTGAGTGAACTCTGTTATTGGTTGAAAGTGTGTGACTGGTTATGGTATTGTAATGCGTGATAAATTCTTCAACTGTTTGATCTATTACTTGTTCAGTTCATACTTTTGTGTTCATATAGGTGCTGCGAATGTGATTATTGGTCGTATTAGTAGAAGATAGAATATTACTCTGGCTCTGTTGCTAACTCTTCGGTCGTGGAACAGTCTGGATAGGGCTCTGTAGTTACTTCTTGCTTTCTCTAGCTGTGTGTCTACGTGTTGTGTGCATCGTAGAAGATAGTCAACGCACATGCCGAGATGTTTGACTGTTTTTTTTCGTCGGGATGATTGTTGACTGTTTCTTCTAGCTTCGGTTTAATTCCATTTGGGCTCCTGCCAGTTATGAAGATTATTTGTCATCAGCGTATGATATTGAATACGTGTTGCTTTTTTGTTTCAATTGGAAAAGGTTGAGTACATTGCGTGTGTATGTATTAAATAGCTTTGGTGAGTTTACTGGTCCTTGCGCCAGTCCTTCTATAATTCTAAAGGTTATTGCTGATGTTTTTATTCCGTCCCATGTGATGAATGATCTGTTTGTTATCATGTGCCATATGACTCCAATGAGTTCCTAAGGGAATTTTTTTTCATGAGGATGTATATCAGTCCGTATATCCAGATGGAATCAAAAGCCTGTTCAAGGTCAATGAGGGTGGCTCCTACCATTTCGTAGTTGGCTAGGTGATCGTTGACATCAGAGAGTAGCTTATGGATTGCGTGTATTGTCGAGTGTTTTTGCCTGGAGCCGAATTGATTTTCTCGGATGACGTTTCTTTTTCACTGTGTGCATCTACCGCCTTGCTGATTACAGCTTCGCATATTTTGCTGATGTCGGGGGGTGAGACTTATCGGCCTTTTAACTGGAGGTCTCGTTTGGTGGTATTTCTTTTTTCATAAATTGGGATCACTTTTGCCTTTTTCCATGCATCTCGGAAATATTGCATATTTAGTGCGCTGTTGAAGAGCACTGTGCAGTCTTTTAGTATTTTGAGATGGGCAAAAAGCATCTGCCACTGAAAATCATTTCGCAAATTGAAAGATTTGAAAATCAAAAAGGAATTGCATCGGCCGGGAATCGAACCCGGGCCGCCCGCGTGGCAGGCGAGCATTCTACCACTGAACCACCGATGCTGATGAAGTCCTTGAATTTTATATTTTACAGACCGCAAAACATGTGGGTCAATAGTGAAACGTAGTAGTCATATCATTACCACGAAAACTTGGAGTATTTTTTTAATACTCCAAAAATTTGGAGTATTTTTTTTAATAGTCCAAAAGTTTGGAGTATTTTTTCAAGATTCTAATAATTCGGAGTATTATCCCATACTCCAAAAATTCGGAGTATGTTTTTAAAATTTCAAAAATTTAGAGTATTTTTAGTACTGCAAAAATTGAAGTATATTTTTAAGACTTCAAAAATTCAGAAAATTATTTTAACCCTGTACAAAATCGAAGTATTTTTTTTGATACACGAAAATTCGGAGTATTTTTTGTTTTCGTGACTACAAAAATCTGGAGTATCAAGAGACGCGGTAGCGGCTCGACGCCAAGTATTAAAAGAAATTTTTAATACTCCGAAAATTCGGAGTATCTTTTTTATTACTGGAAAAATCCATCTCCTAGCTCGAAACTGTAGAATGTGAGCGGAAATTATCACCTGACACGGTAGAGCATGATGAGCCTATGCCTTGAAGAGCTCTGGCCAAAAATAATATGCTGTAACTCCGTCCAAACGCAAAAATCAAAGTGGATACAAACATTATAATAAAACCTGCGAACATTGGTATGCTGTAACCAATCCTGAAACATATAGTGAAAGACACATGATCGGTATATATTCATATATAATTAAAACGTGAAATTTTTGGGACACCCAATCTATTTATACGAGTCGAAACCTGGTCAACATGTCGATAAAATAATCCCTTCATTTCGAAATATATAAACTATGTTCAAACCCATCCATAATGGATAAAACATATTTAGATCGACTCTTTACAATAAGTGTCACTGAATATCCGATTTAATTCGTAATTTATAACATCGAAAATCGTCGTTAAAAGTTAAATATACGGCTCTAAAAAAATTTCGGAGTTACTTCTTGAATTCTTTCGCGGTGTAAGTGCACTTTGTATTCGACTAATTAGAGTTTGTAATACAAAAAAAAAAATTTATTCCTGTGAATCATTGTTATAGTAGGCTCGTAATAATATTTTTACGTTCAACGTACTTGTGAGTTAAAGGTCCAACTATAGGATTAGCCAACAACTGTACAAAGGCCTTCGATGCAAACATCATCCCAACAGCGACAGTTTCTTCAAGTAATTCCTTGTGCCTTTGCATTCTTTCAGCCTCTTCGGCAGCTGTTACGTTATAAGCTGTTGGAGACACTATATAAAAAAAAAAAAAAAAAAACGAGAAATGAAAAGTAACCTAACGAGTTTTCAGTTGGAATGTTTGTGTTAATAAAATTACACTCTGTCACTAAATATTATGCACATTAGGGTGATTGAAAAAAAACGCAATTTTTTATTTCTTCCTCCAAACAGGTTGAAAAGTTTCGTTTGGATATAAAAATACACATCATTTGTCGACATCATTTTTCGATAAGATTAGTGTTTCAGAAGTTTTTCAAGGTCAAAGTTAAATTTACCGTCAATTCAGCTGATTTTTGCATATTACAGCGGAACTGTCAGTTTCATCAAAACAATGTGCACAAAATATCACGTTAAACATAAATTGGACTTTCAAGAGATGTTTACCATAATCGTTTTGTTGTAATAATAAAAAAAAAAGTAGAATACTTTAAGAAATTTTTTAGTAGAAGTTAGCTTTTAAATTGGGGTTTTTTCGGGATTTTTTTTTTAATCACCCTAATACACATAATGAAGTTGAAAAAATAATACAGAATATTATTGGTTTGTTTTGAAATAGATTGAATTATGTTGATTTCTATCGTAGTTAAGTTTCGTTTTCAGTCAGTCGAAAAGAAAATAAATAACAATATTCATTCATATTTTACTCATTTTTGTTTCCGGTACATTCATACACGATGCCTGGTATGTTGTTTACTTGTTAAAATGAAAAATAATGTTGTATCGTGTTTTATGAAATCAATGGGAGAGATTCCACGAACCTGTGAGATCAGCTGGTGTAGTAATTGTTGATGAATGAAGAAATTCTAATTGTCCATTGTTTGTTATGTTTTGAGGACAAACGCATTTTCCCGTCGATGCCAAAGTCGTAGTCGTTAGTGGGGGAATAGTTGCTATGGGACGCGATGGCCCATCAAGATGTTCGCTCAGAGTCGCGTTCGGATGCTTTATATCGTACAGAAATTCCGGGATTATGGGGACTGTAACAAAAATCAATGATTTTAATAAACAATTGATATAATTTGGTAATCTCGCATACGTCAGTTACGATTCTGCTAGGCACTAACACGTTTTTGTTGTTGCTGATGGTTCATTGAATCCGTAAATCAGAGAGACATTTTTAAGTATAAACTTTCTTACAAAAACTTCCTCTTATCAACGAGGAAACATATTTTACTTCTCGCCAACATAAATTATCAGTAATTTGCTTATTTCTATGATTTTTGGTTGCTGCGTCAATGGGCGCGGGAAATAAGTAAGGGGAGGAGGAAGATACATTCATATTTACATGTATACATATCCGAAGCATAAGTTCCGGGTGGAAGTAGGACTTGTAACGAAATTTTTGCTTCTCATTTTTGGTCAGGAAACGTTCAGTGTCTGAACTTGGTCCTTCTGTCCTTTTTAATTCATCTATGAACCTCGCGTTTACTTCTAGCCACCAGTATCTCGAAGAAAGTCTTTGTGTGTCTTGCATGTCTCATTTTGGGAGTGCCTTATTGAACATGAGCCTCTCGTAGGCATAATTTTGAGGTGCCATGTGCCATACTTTTGTTTTTTTTTTTTTACAGCAGTGCATTGGCTTGTGGTACAATATCGGCAAGTTATGACTTTTGGGATATTCGCCGCGTTTATTGTTGATCAGGAATTTGTCCTTTAGTATATTGTTTACACATAGTACCTCAATTGTTGCTTTTATGCCGATCTCGTTGGCGTAGATGAATGCCAGTTTTGGAGTTTGTCCTCTTAAATTTATCGCTGTGGGTTGTGCGCTTCTTGTCACACCATCGGTAGTGGTCTTCTGCGCCATTTTTTCTGCTTTCTTCTTCTCGACCCACATGGTATCGGAGATGCATTCGTAACGGTTGGACAACGAGGTCCCTGTTGTATCGACCGTTTTCCTGACTGGCTCGTCGCTTGGACATTTTTAAATCTGTCAGTCTCTTTGTTTTCAGGGAACTCGCCCTGTAGTTGATGCTGTTGTCCTTTGTCTGAGTCACTCGAGAACGTACTGCGTAGTTTTATCGGTTTTCCTTCCATCTTTTTACAGTTGGATGATCCTTACAATCTTTTTAATAATTCCACATCATATTTTAGTTTCGCAAACGAATAACTGACTACTGAACGTGCACTCGATAGCCCTCAGTTTTTACTGTCATCTGCATGACATTATCGGGTTTCTGTGGACTCCGCGTATCGTTTTGTCTTTGTAGATTGTCACTATTTTAGCGTCGTTTGTTTCTCATCTCATATAACTAAGTTTCGGTGCAATGGCACCGATTCACTGTTACCACTGCACTCGCCCTCAGGCAGATTTTTCATTTTCGACACTTTGGATATTGCGGAAATGGTTTATGAGAGGAAAATCACTAATTTAGGATGCTGCACTTTACACACGTCTGTCACCTTCGGCTATCCACAGGAAACTTGTGAGACACGTTGGGGGTGTAACTCAGTGGTAGAGTGTCTGCTTCGCATGCTGAAAGTCCTGGGTTCAAATCCCAGCTCCTCCAGAATCTATTTTTTTATCGAATCCGAATTCAAATAAGTTCTGAATGGAACATTCAATAGTTTTACTTTACTTTTACCATCGCATAATTCTTATTTATTATATTGAACAATTAATGGATTGGAATTAGGGAGTAATAGGTATTTTCAAATAAGAACATCAAATATACTTTGAAAATAGGCATTTTTTAATACGAGAACATCACGTGGACTTTGATATTTATGCGATCCAGGGTAACGGAAAATTTTAAAAATATTTCAAATTGTTTGAAATATTTACATCCCCAACGTGTCACACAAGTTTTCCGTGGATAGCCGAAGGTGATGTGTAAAGTGCAGCTTCCCAAATTGGTGATTTTTCTCTCATAAACTATGCGTCGAAAGAGTATTTCGGTCCTACTGACGAGATCCGAAAGTCAGAGAAATGGAATGCGAAAAATGATACAGTTTTGAAGCTGTTGCAAAATGATGAACCGATACGAATCGACAAAAAATTGTTTAGAAATAGCTTTAGAAAAATTGATCGAACCTTCATTACACACGAACGTATTTCAATCGACACTTTTTTTTTTTTTTCTTTTAATAAAGACAATTTCGCAATGATTATTTATTTAATGGACGCTACAAAATGTTAACACATAGTTGCGGTGATGTGATATATACGCTTTTTTCATTGGGACGTATGATAATTATTCGAGGTTACTGAACTTTATCTTTTGCTTTCTTATTATCGCTGGAAAGTGTGGATTCAAATGAGTAATAGCGGAAGGCACGCTTATTATTTATCTGACTACGCGCATTTTGCGTGTGCTACTCCTCGATTTTGTATTTATCTTGTGACTCACATGGGCTTCCACCAAATAAAAACGCACAAATATACATGAAGGTTTGTGGCCCCTCCATAAATGCATGACCACTTATCTGGATTGGCACTGCGCGACATACAACGCATTGGTCAGAGTCCCATAAGTTTCCCGTCGGCCCAGATCGCGCTCAATTCGGAAAACGACGAGTATCTACTGAATTAAACATATAGCGAAACGCAGGATCGGAACTAGAGGTACTTATGGTTGTCGGGGTGGAAAAATCTCCTCGATCGTCGAGAGTTAAAAGCTGGAAAAGCAAGTGCCCGAACTCTGACTGCTGGGTTCTTTTATATAAATATATGTGATCTGTAACTCTTGACGTTACATCATGGGTGTAAAAATCCTAATGCAATACACGAGGGGGATTGAATATCATCGCTCGCAGTTTGAATGCTTGTCATTTCTCTGAGCTTCTCTTAAAGTACATAATTTTTCTTTTTCGGTGGATCATTTTTTTCTTTTGATATACTGACCGTACCGAAAGTTATATTTTGCCATTACTCTGGGCTCTTCATGTGTAATTGATCTCATTCTGAATGAGATCATTGCTTGTTATAAAAGTTCGTAGCTTCCATTCCGTCATTACTTATTTATTCTGTTTACAGATTTTTGTTGCTTATTTCACAAGTTCGATTGGATACAATGTGTTAACAATTTTTTCCTAAATAAATGCAGAAATAAAGATCCAGTACGATTTTAGAGAAATTATGTTTTTTTTTTCTGGAAATGAAAAAATACTTTGCAAAAAATTCTGTACTGGGATGTGGTTTAATGGACTTCAAAATGATCCAAACTAGTAAAAAAAAAGACAAACTCTTGGTTCAATAGAAACACTTCTGGCCTGTCGGTATTTGACTTTCTTTCTGCTTTCTACTGATAAGTTATTTCTAACTATAATAAAATCGAGACCATATAAAGATTGATTTTTCAACGCAATAATAAACGCCAATTTAATTTAATTTTACCTATTTGTGTTATCAGTGCAATCCACTTCAGGTATGAGCACAATTTGATAGGCTTTATCGTAAAGATCTCTTATACGCCTGACTTTTTTTTTCTTTTGGTCATCTTCGAGGAACAAATCTTTCATTTTTACGGAGGACTTAATATAACGTCGTTCTCTGGGGACAATCTGTTCTTCGATACTCCGATAGAATTCATGATTCTCGTAATCCAAAGAAATTCTTGTTCTTTTACCTTTTTTTTTTTTTTTATTTTACTCGAGATTCTTAAGTAGTTTATTGATCGTGGAGCACGTGATTTCTTCACATTTATATATTTTTATATATGTTTCAGAGATTTTTATGTTCCTATGTAATTGCCCTTTTCCTACAATCCCTTGAGAAATTAGGGAAATAAGGATCGTCTAAGAGGGATCAAATGAGTAATAACGAAACATGGAAGTGCATGAAAGTCTCTGATAGTATAAAAATAAAAAAAAAAGCGAAGTCAACATAAAAATTACATGGACGATTTTCTTGCAAGAAGTGACGAGTAAAAACGTGTCTCAGTGAAACGCATTACACGTTATTGTGAGATGGAGTAATTGTTCACACGATGCAACAAACCCTTGACCTACTGCTTCACGTTCTGTAACACCCTCACTTAAATCCCTTATGCATAATTGTCAAGAGCCTAACAGTGTACGTGATGGCTTAAAGACTCCATCTGAGCGAAAAATACATCTCAAAAATTTCTATTTACCCCAAACCATTACGGGCGGGGTTGAATCCGATTCTTTCATACTTAAATGTATTCGTTAAAAAATATTATTTCATTGTTTGTTTTTTTGCAACCAAACTTTTTTGAAGTCATTTTCATTGTAAGTTGTGACATTTTTTTTATAGACAGCTCTCCTTTAGGTCTCTCTCGAAGTTCAAATCCACAGTCCTATTCAAAATTGCATAAAATCTTTCATGCTTTCCACGATTTCAACGCACGTCAATAATTCCGGATGTAATAAGTGTCTAAAACGTATTTATTAAGAAAATAATTAAAGACGTTGTGTGCGCTGTTGGACTAATGAGCAGTTCTGCTCTCTTCTTTTTCGAGCTCGCCACTCATCTCATGTAGCTCGAGGGAATAAAATTTTCTTTTTCTCGTGTTATATCGAATGCTATCGTTTCGTTCTCATTGGATTCTCGTCTCACTAATTGCGTCTCTTTCCCGAAGCACGCTTTAGTGAAACTTGGGATTTCTAACATGTTTCATGATTTTAACGCACCAACGGCTACAATCAAGCACTTTAACTTCGATATAGATAAGAATAAGCGCAAAAACACTTGGGTTAAGATGCTTGAGTGACTTGTCATTAAAACTCATTTTGACGATAAATTCAAAGCTGTTATATAAAAAATTTGATGAAATTCAAAAATTTGAATCAACAAAATGTTGTCTATGAGTTATGAAATATCAAGCGTTAAATTGATCACATCTATCGATTGATCTCATTGTTTATTGTATAATAAGATGTCAAAATGAATGAAAAGGTAAAAATCCTGTATGCAAGTTTGCGTTGATAGCAATAAGTACGCGATCATTGTGTTCATTTGCTTCAATTAAGGTACATTAGAGAAGATTGGATCTGAGTAACATGTTTGGAGTTTTGCAAAAACATTGCATGTAGCAAAAGGAAAAAAAAATGAAGTTGAAATGATGTGACAGTCCGGTACTAATTGGCATAGCCGGCATAGGTATTCGCAGGACCATTCAAAATATAATGAACAATGTTTTAATATAAAACCGTTGAGTGCAATAGAATTTCTGTTTTTGGTCGAGACAATTATACTATACGTTTTTTTTATGATGTTGAATGGAACATAATCGCAAATTGTCAGACCACAATAATAATGCAGCATTATCAGCGTGTTGATTATTCACTCACCGACGGTGGTCAGCAACATGTTGTCGAGCAGAAGAGCAATGGCGACAATCACGATGACTAATCGTCGTGATTCTCGACATCGCTGTAGCCATGCGGTCCATGATCCTCCGGCCATGCTACTCCTCGATATCAGCGACTCTGATCGCTGGCCTGGTCACAAAAAGTTGATTTTGTTTTATTTTTAAAACTCACCCTTGCCGATATTAACCAACGGAATAGCGAACTAAGTCGCACAAGTTATAAGAATCGATAGCACTAATTGGGCGTTATTAAAGTCAATTAATTTCCTTGTAATTTTGATAAAAAATACAAAAATGTTTTGGAACGTATATTGAATGGTGTATCCACTATGAGTTAATTCTTATTATCCTCATAAAATATTTAGGTAATTGAAAGATGCTGCATTCTCTTCGGAATGAAGTATCGCCATGAGTTATTCAATAAGACAGAATTTTGGCAGTGCGAATTTTCAAATCCAGATTCTATCGAAAACGAAGAATAATCATTCCAACATTAATATCCACCAATTTCCAAAAAATCTGGATAATCAAAATGGTTGGGATTTAAATTGCGCGAAATGGCACGAAACGCCTCGTGTACAGTTCTTTTATTAAATTTCTAAATTTTGAGTTCAAGGTTCTAGCTGCAAAAAAAATAAGCGTTGGACAAATTAGAATGAAATCAAACAATTAAGAGAATTCGTTTACAGGGGTTTTGACTTTCGATCGTCCGTAGAAAAAAAGAAACGTCTTGTGGTGTGATCGCGGAAAACGAAGGTGAAGAAATTGCGCAGCCACTCAGTCACAATTTCACGATGATTCGCTTCACCCCCTCGAGTTTCCGGCACTTTTCTTCTTTCACTCGTAGTATATACTATCTCCCTTTTCCTCTCGACTTCTTCTCACTTGTTCGATTCTTGTGGCGAACATTTCCGTGACCTCGGAAACCAACGTTTCTCAAGACCATCCCTAGATAGAGTGCAGGAGAATTTACTCACTTTTCTCTCTGCTCTAAACTCGAATCTTTGTGTCGAGATCGTTAAAAGAAGAAAAAAAATGAGGGTGAGAGAGGTAGAAAAAAACGAGACAGAAAATTGTGAGAAACAAGTTCTACCTTCTTTGCTCTCTTTTCAAATTAAAAAACGATTTTTTTTCTTTCTCTCAGTCGTGGTGGTCGAACAAGCTTTTAAATTATAAATAACTCGGTTATCAAGCCCGCCCATATACTTTTTTCAATTTATCACTTCCTCTCACATTCTCGACGCATTTCCTATAAAATGAAATCAAGCACCATACCGCAAATGAAGAAAAATTTCATCCACAGAAATGGTTCAAGAAAAAAGGTGCACATATGAGAAAGGAAACTGTTTCGCGCATTCATGATTCATCAGATCATGCTGTACGGAAAAAAATTGTCCTTGATGTCATTTTTGGGAAATGACATTGACTTTACTGCAGTGTTCTTGGTCGGAATATCGATCGCCCCCCTCCTGCCTCATGGGATTGATAACCATTTTTTTTATAAATTCACCATTTCAAAATAATGTATTCGCGAGCAGCCATGGAAGCTTTTAAAGCTGGTTAAGGGATGTTAATTGCATATTATTTTTCAACTTGGAGAAAAACCTGAGTTTCGTCACACGAATTGTATGTGGACCAAATTCGCTAGGTATTCGTTGAATGGTTGCAAAGTTATGAGGTAATTTTTTCTCAAGAAAAAATGTCATGATCAAGCGATGATCAACCCTTATGCAATTACCCGATGACCCATTTCCAACTTTTCATTCAAATGACACTAAACCCAAATGTCTCTCGAATTACTACCCGATTATCTACTCATAAACAATGTTCATCGAACAGGAATAAATAAGCAAATGAAAATAAATCAGTATTCTTGTTCTTACAATTGGTCAAATACTTATTTGTGCCGGTATTTATGAGGTGAAATATGCACAAGCAGGTTGCTTTTTAGAAGGGAATGAACAGGCGTCCATGACACTAAACTCACAGAAGGAAGTTCATCTTAAGTCATTCCCTTAGACTATTGTCATTAACACATCAGCGATATAAATATTTTTAAAATAACGTTTTAATATGGTGACGCATTAATGATTGAAATATAATTGAGAAGAGACGTCGTCACCTAAGTGTCAACTGTTTTTTAGATAGTAGAGCGGTATGATACCATGTATATATGCTATGTTCGCGCTCGATTACGCGAACGCCTACAACGCGAATTAACGAGAAGTAGGAATTTTTGATTTTTAAATAAAATATGGCTGTTTAACACAACCTATAATTATTTATTTTACTTAATCTCTTACAAGGTATTGGTATGGATGATTTGAAAAGAATAAAGATTGTGACGCGAAGGAATGGTAGCAGTAAATTCGCGGAGTGTTGCACGGTGTGATATTGACAAGTTTCTGTGAACAACCGACCTTTTGAAGAAGTTAAAAACGGAGTTGGTGAAAAAGCGGCAAGAGAGGGAGAAGTTACAAAAAATGGGAAAGATCAGGAAAAACCTTTCTTTCGCTGCATTCTAACTAAAAGTATTGAGAAAATGTAAATTCATTGAGGTTTGTGCCGGACCAGATGTCGCGGCTTAAGATAATAAAAAATGTGTTTCGGCTTTCTGACGGATGCCCGAACGAAAAATTGAAAGATATTAAAAAATATGAAAAGTTAAAGACAGGAGTTTGCAAGAGTCCCTTTTTTATGACAGTCAGTTCGGCGGGATTCTCGGTGGAGGGATTATAGAGCGGTCAGGCGTGAATGTTTTTCGACCTGCGGTGGTCGACGCGTACCAAGACTGAATATGCTATATGTGCATAGTATTATCTGCGGTAAACATGACAGGTGTTTATCTGTAAAGAATAATATGACGAATCATCGTCAATTGACGTTGAATAAGAATGGGAATGACGAAGAAAAAGAAGAGCAGAGAACAGGAGAAAGATGGGGAGTGAAAAAGCACGACGAGAACGAGTGAAAAAGGGTCTCATAGGGGTAAAAGGAAAAAGAGAAGGCAATCAGCATTTTCTGCTGAAAACGAGGCAGCAGTGGCATCGCAATTCCCAAGAGAATGTGTGCATTATTCTCAGGAAGCTCTGCGAAAGAGTCCCCCCTTTTATCATTCTCGAATCCTTCATAGCTCCTTCTCTTCTTTTACTTCCATCCCTTCTCTCATCTCAACCACTTACGAGCTGCTTCTGAAGCAGAAGTGGGGGAAAGACGAAGCTTCGTTTTCTCATCGTTTCTTTACATCCCTGCATTCTTATTCTCCTTTTTTTTTGCGTTAAACATTCCATCTTCTTTGCGGTAATTATTTACCGCGAAATGAATGACCGTCGCCGCACTGTTTGTCAGAGTCCTTACGTCGATGAAGTAGCCCGACTAGCTGGGCGACAGACAATCCACTCCGACGGAGATTATTTAAATGCTTCGAGAGCTCTGGGAGTTCCACCAAGACAGGGAAATAGAAAAGAACAAAAATATTCACAGTTTGTGTGAAATATTGCTCGCATTTTTTGTCAATCAATCTCATGAAGTTGGATTATTATTGTTTTTTTTTTCTTATGGTTACTTATTGTTTTGCAATTTATAGAGAATACATTGCAGAAAACACCTTTTCGGTGGCATGGGACATTTTACTGAAAATGCCAAAACGAGTGCGACAGAGAATTTTGAAACACCAAAATTTCAACACGATTCGCCCGATTGATATAGAAAAAGACTGAACCCATTTTTTTGACGAGTGACGAAAGTGGCTGACTCAAAACCATGAATTCAATTGGAAGAAATGAAGGGATTTTTTGATTCGCTGATTTCAAACTTAATATAAAAAATTGTCATTTTAAATTTCAATTTGTCAACGCAGAAAAAGTTTTTTCTTCCTTAGCATGTCACTAAGCCGAAATATTGTACACTGTTAAAAACTTGGTTTCACTACTTGTCTTATTTTTTTAGCACTCGTGTCAAAATCGATTGGTATATATGACATTTTCGTTTATCACTGATAGAGTAGGCAATAATACCACGAGCGATGTATATCGTATGGAAGTGGCATTGTATGGAGAGTGCTCGAAAAACAGAGGGTTGTTTGACATGCCGTTGGTTTGCAATTGACAGGGCACGGACGTTCTCACCGGTGATGAAGTGCAATTGCCGTCGAGTCATTCACAGCTCATTAACAAAGAAAAGAAGACATGTTCATTCTCTCACACGGATACGAACGAGTTCGGCCCCGTGAGTCGAGAAAGCTTCACCGAAACGATCATACTTTTATTCACACGTGAGTTCACATATACGTAAATATGTACACAGACACACACACATACTTAAGTCACGTACAATCGTTTCGTAACTGAGCGGTGCCCTGTAAGAATGAGTCGAAAGATTTGCGCCAGAGTGGACTTTTTATTTTACTTTTTTTTTTACTTCTTGTCGTAGGGTTGCTGAAAGGTCGCGAACGGTAAGTCCGGCTAATAGAAAAATCGTGTAACCCGTCAATGTCCCTGGAAAATTATTGCAGCACGTGATCATGGAGTAAAGCTCCATACGATGGTGACGTCTCGAATATCATATTCGGAACGTTTGAAAATAGTTATTATAATTTTTCAAATAGATCAACTGAAAAACGTAACGTCTGTGAACCATACAATTCGTATCTTATATTTGAACAGTTTTCATTAAAGATTCAAAAATCTCTTCAAAAACATTTATATGAAAAAAAAATGTATCATGAAGTTTTATCGTTTGTTACTCGTGATTTGAATGCTAATACAAATAACTGTTTGCATTATTTAGCGCTTCATTTTGTAAAATTGAAGAGTTGAGATCAAAAGCTTACATGGAAGCTTTGCTCTGGATGAATGACGCGCTATTGTATTCATATTTGCTTCAATAATAGTAATAGTAGTTTCCGAACTCTAAAGAGGTTTAACTAACTTGAAATCTTCGATGTATCAACAAATGCGAACCCCCGGAGAGGTTAGTCGCGCGAGTTCAAGGGGTCCAATTAGGTACGCTCTCGAACGTATATAGTAGACACTTCTATATATGTATGCACAAATATATATGTATCGTTTAACTCGTGATATTTTGCAAATAGTTTATCTCCTGAAGCAGCGAATTTAGTTATGGTTTCATTCGATTGAAGAGAAAGAAAAATTAGTGCTAATTTGAATCGACATTCCAGTTTTTTTTCTTATGATTTCATGAAGATAAACATATCCTGAATGCAAAGAATGCGGTGCCATGATCGTTTATTTTTAATTGCATACGATGGAATAAGTTCGCATTATAGAATCCGATTCACATTTGGAATAGTGGAAATGTGTCCGCGAAATTAGCACAAAAATTGAGTTCATTGCAATGGCACATAACAGGGCTGTATGAAATGGTCCTTTTTGTCAGGTAAAAAATAGATGAACTATTTCCAAGTAATACATCGTTCATTGGTCTTCAAGATAGTTATTACATTTTTCGCGATCTTCACGGCTTCGAAGTTTATTATAAAAAATGTAAATTCATCTCCAGCTTTTTGATCATTGATCAAATGACTTGAAAAAAATGTCCTAGCGCGTGCAATTGATCCGATTGATAAATCATTCATGCGAATAGATCTTACACTGTATTATCCTTAAAGTTCTGTTAAGCTTGAGAGAAAATAGGAGAAGATGGGAAGGGAAGTGAATTTTTTTTTTTATACGATTCAAATGAAGAAAGAGAGGCGTAACATGTTGGAACAGGAATGAAGGAGTTCGTTGGAGCTATCCACGTAGGGAAGAAGGTAGAAAAAGTTATGTATAGAACGATTGCCATACTATACTTTTGTGAGAAACTCACCAGGGGAAAGTCGTGAGGAACTGAGAGAGCTTAAAGGGCAAACTGTTGCTTCTCCGTGAGTTTCAGCAACTAGACACTACCCGAAGCAATGTCGTCACGTTTACGGAAAAAAAGTAAAATTTATTTCTCCTTTCCATTATCATAAAACAGATGGGAACGGAAGTGATTTTTATTTACCAGGGTAGACTTGCTTATTGTAAAAAAGCGCAGGAGCATTGAATAGTGATTTGTTATTATCATTATTATGAAAATAATCAAAATCGGTAGCAGTTGAATCGGTCAATTTTGTTAGAGAGTACAGAATAGTGAACGGATTATGGATTTTGTTAGATTTTTGTTGAATTGATTATTTGATTTTAGGCCAATTACGTAATCATATTAAATTGATGCTTTTTCATTGCATTCTATTGTTGAACAACTACTGAATAATCATCATTCTGCTAATAATAATCAATAGGGAAATATCTGTACAGTCATTTAATCCTTGAAAAACTGATTCCTCGAGTTTTTCTCTGGTCTTTTTTCGCAGATCTTTTCTATATATATGTGACTATTTTTCCTCTGAAAATACTATCCAGCCCGTAATAGTTTTCCTCGTATTGTTAAGGGATAATTAATTGTCAGACGTGCGTTACCGTTTGATTCGAGGAAGTGAAGATTCACGGGGGCTAAAGATTACCAACTAAGAACTTTATCCTCAGTTTCCATCCTTTATCAATGGCAAAAATACATATATCCCAAAAAACCCAAAAATACGTCTATAATAAATCTCGAGCAATCTATCATTTTCTCATCGTCTTCCATAAGAAATCTCTTTTGGTCATTTGAACGAAATTATCAGTCGCACTTATCGGAGATTCTTTTTTTATCCTTACATTCGAAAAAATATTACTATTATTTCTTGATATTAAAAACTCAACAAGATTTTTACTTCAATTTACGATGGAAAAAAATTTGTTTTCATACCATCTGTAATTCCGAGACATTGATGTTCATCCTTGATTAAAAAATGATTCTTTTTGTACAGAATTTTTTGACTAAAAATATCCTAACACATATTCATTTCATTTTTAGAAATAAACAACTTTTACATTATTGAACATTTTCCATTGGTTTTCTAATTTTCGTACTACCCAAAACGATCTATCATTCAGGTTATGAATCATGCTTTCGACATCAGGAATATTTGAATACTCATCCATAGTGTCAGTATATTCCGACAAAGGTTTCCGAAAAAACGTGCTATGGTGAAAAGGCTCGGAATAGTGTTCGTTGGCGGAAATACACATTTATATATACGTCGATAGTTGGTTGACAGGTAAAAGGCCTTATCTTGGATAATTGAAAAGCTAAAGTTGACCGTTTTACGCCTTTTTGTTCGATAGTGATCGATATATCTATGTATGTATTGCATTCTCTACCGGACACATTTTCTCGCGACTCCCTCAGTCCATCCATTTAAGCCAGGCCGCCACTTTGTCGCGTGATATTGCACGCTAAGCGAGTTACTTCGTCAATTACGTTATCCGTTGCAGAAAACCCCTTTCGGATGTCTGCCCTCGGCAGTCTGTTCAACAGATTGCTTCCTAAAACGCACAAGTTTTACTAAAAATTCTTTTTTTTTTTCCCCCTGTGGATCGTCCGTATTTCTGTTCAATGACTATATACAGATATCAACGCGCTTCTTCCCAGTTCTCTTCCGAAGCACTCAAAATCCCGTTTTTATTTCAATAAAAATAAATCAAATCGAATAATTGTAAATAAAAAAATAATTGTGTTTTATAAATGAAATTCCGGACACGAGGTGTCTGCGATTTTTTTTCACGAAACTAGTCGCATCGCTGGGTGCAAATAGACGTCTAACTAAGAAGAGAATCTTCTTCCCTTGGCCAGCTGATGTCTTCTCGAACCTATTCCGCGTCTTCGTTAAATTAGGAGTGGGGATAATCAGACAGGATTTTCATATGGTTAAATAAATAAGTCTCTCGGTGCTCCCAGCCCATCGCAACTGTCGCTTCGCAATGATGCACGATGTGTTCACGCATATGTACACAGCATTCTGTGCGAAGAGAAATGATTTTAGAAACGATAGATGTTGACGAATCATCCAGTTTTCTCTTTGAATTTCATTCGCTTATCATGAAAAAATTCCTCAACGAGCTTACGAAAATCAAACTTTTCTTTTACTGTTTTACTTTTTTGTTTTTACTGAAATTGTAGGTATATATTGTAGGCTCCAGAATGATTGTCGATTGAAATATTCTCTGGTCATACATAAATGTGCATGGATTCTTCATTTCTCATTTGTTATGCTTACGAGACTAAAAGGCCGACGAACCATAAGATAAACTCGTATCTAAAGTGCACACTCAGTGTGCGAGTGATCTGCGCGTTTGCATTAATGTATAATGAACATTGGACATTTATTTTTGTGTCTCAATTTCGCATTTAACGAGTCATCATTATAAATTAACACTGAAATCATATTGCCATTTCTGCTTACGACTTTGACGGCCATTTCGAATATTCAATTGACTGGCGTCTCATCTGTAATCTTCTTATGTAGTCTACTCTTGAGGGATTATCTGTCGGAATGAACTGTTCAAAACTCTGTATCGTTATATCGAAAATTCGCATTCTTAACAGGTTGTCATGGAATGATTTTTTCTCAATTTATAGCAACAAGTAAAAATGTTTTTCGTGAATGATTTCATGGCAATTTATATGGTCGATCATGTATCGATGAGCGCTACTTAAAGCTCACTATTAATTCAACTTAAATCGCCAAGCAGCATAGTAGTAAAATGAAATCGATCTTTCTCTTTTCCATAAATTTCAAAGAAAATTTATTATGAAGTACAATTTGACTAACAGCCATCACATTTTTGGAAATCAAATGTATAAGTTATAAAGTGTCGCAGTCAAGTGTCAAAAGCGTTTGATTGAGGGATAAAATTTGATAAGCGGAAATATTGATGCATCTGCTATCGCAGTTTCTTTTTCGTGTCTGATGAAGTAGCAGACAGCGTTTATTCATTATTACATTCCAATAAATTTCTGATCAAATAACTCCGGCTGTAAAAAAAGTTCCAACAAAAAAATGACAAAAGCAGATGAATTTTTGCTTCCAGGGCCCTTGATAATTATCACCAAATGGTTTTGACAATCACACAAACTCTACGAAAAATGTATAGCAGCCCTGAAAACTTGGATGCCATGCTTCAAATATTCTTTTTAGAAGAGTCGTAATTAAAGAGCTCATCTTTCCCCTAAGACTCTTTTGAAAATCGGTAAGTCCCAACATGTCATTTTTTTTTGAAACGCCGATTGATAAGCTTTGATGAAGTACGAAAGCAATGAAAGCTCAAGAATTATCCTCGTTTCAATTTTCTGAATGAAGAAGCACTTTGTTCCTTATTCGTAGGTTATGGGGCATGCCCCCTGTATAAGTGGTCCAACATTCTAGTGAAAGTAGCATCGCGGAGAGTAAAGTCTAGAAAGCGCATAGAGTTATAGCGAGAGAAAGAGAGAAGAAGAGAAGGAGAGAGAATAGAACGAGGCAGATAGTCTTCTCAGTTACCACCCTTGACGAACCGGTAATAGCATTATCGCCGGTAATTACAGCAGCAGGTCCGAGGCATAGCTTTCTCTCTCGCACTCTATCTCACCGTTGCAAAGTACCAGACCGGGGGTTATGCAGATTGCTTTGTAACCTTGTTAACGATCACTCTATTAACCTCGCGTGCTATAGCGCCCCCACGCGTACACTTCTCCTTCTATTTTATGTACATATATATCTATATATTTTCATACATTTATGTATATAAATATAGCCGTGTATGTGTTACGTTCGTTTCGTTGCAGTGATAGGACCGTAGTGATACGTGAAGGCTCGTTTTGGAAGTTCGCGCGCTACGGGAAACCGTTTAGCTCTCTCGGACGATTCCAACGAGCAACCCAAAAATCAAAGTCATGTGAGACTGCGAATCGTAACTCAACAAACTGAAGAATTTCATTTCCATCGCACGTCGACAGTACCAAATATTTTGAGTTTGTTTATGAATTTTGAAGGTTTCGGAAAAAAATGCGCGTGATACAGGAGCAACATCTATTTATATTTTCGGTACTAACGAATACATTTCATTTTATATGATTTTTTTTTCACTTATATCCAAATGATAACAACGAAAAATTCCTTTCTTTGTGTCTCTGAAAAACGAAAAAATCTGAATACCGTCGTATTTATGTGTATAAGTGCGGTAAGGCGCATGCTAAAGTTTTTCCTTTTAACACTTGGCGTCGACCTGCTACCGCGTTTCCTTATGACACGGCATTTATAAGAGGTGAATTAATATTTTTAGAGTTCCTTAAGAGCAATGTTAAAGTTTTTCACAAAAACATACAAAATTGACAATTGCGCCAAGAATTATTTTTTCATGTATTGAAAAATCTATAAAAAAAAAAAAGAAAAAAAAATCCCAACAAAGTGTTCGACGTAAAACAATCAATATTTGTTCCATAAAATAAAAAAATAAAAATCTGACGTTTTGAATTCGAACTTTCGTTGAAGTATTTCGTTATTGACTTTATGAGCATTACTTCGATAACGATTCAATATTCACAAGATTCAAAAGATAAGTGAATTTGAAAAAGAAAAATTATTTTTCAATCTGTTTAAAATGTAACTGTTCAAAATGCGATTTGTAAAGTCTAAAACAATCGAACCAGAGTAAATGCGAACGTTGATAAGTCTACAATGGTTTGAATATATACATTTTCTCATATGACGTATACAGTAAAGGGATACAGACACGGTTAAAGCTATCTCTAAGCTCGAATCGTCTCCACAGGGCAGTTCAAGTGAAAGATATCTGTACGCTTGTCCGTGACACCTGGAAATGAGAATAGTGCCCGTTTCCTCTTTCACTCTCTGTGTGCAAATCGAATCGGGATATTTTCTAGCTATCATGGGGGTTGACTATGGTTTGCCCGTCGGACGCATCCATACATTATATAGATATACACTTGTAGCTACGCTACAGTATTATCACCCTGAATACAGGAAACTGAACGATCACTGTAAAAGAGCGCTCGTACAAAGCTCGAAAATCTCTTACCGTCACGTGTAATTGAAATCGAAGCGTGGAAGTAAATAATTTTCTATTTATTGACTGTATATTAGGATCCATTGTCACTATGACTGGCTATCGAAACATTTTTCCGATGTTTTTAAAATGATAAAATTTTCACGGCAATCTTACGGAAGATTGTAGATAATGAATAGAAGAGTCACTTTTTTAAAAGATTTTTCGTGCTCTACGAATTTTGCGATGTGTAGATGTGAAATTAAAGTTTGGGTGGATATTCAGAGAGATCGAATGTTCATATGGGTTCAGGGAAGAAATTTATATCTTTACGCGAAAGTTTAATTTTGATTCGTAAGGAAAATAATCACGGCATCATAATAATAGAATGAAAAGGTGTGCGTGCATTGATAGAAGTTACGTAGAAAATTGTTCGACGAAACAGCTCGCATTTTGTGCTCACTGATTTTTTTCTTATATGTATTTTTTTTTAGTGTGAGGAGAAAATCTTTTCGCACCGTCGTTGAAGCGCGTTTTATCGCTCGTGCCAGTCGTTCCCTAACCCGAGTAAAAAGAAAATAAACGCCAATGTCTCGGGCATAATCTACCGAGTCGATTGAACTCGTTCGGACGTGAAGCTCTGATCGGAGAGGAAACGACAAATAGTTTTGGGTTCAATCCTTGCCTTGCCGTAAAATATCTACGTCGTTTAGGTCTACGACAAGGAATTTGAAGCGGAAAATTTTATTGATTTATAATTCATTCAAAGGCCTTATCATTGCCGTGCGTAAAATCTATTGAACGAATCTGTTTTTTAGTCACTTAATAAATAAATTATATACTTATAAAAAATAAATGTTCTGTTTCAATATTTTATTTATGAGTTTTCTATCGAAAAATTAGACCATGTTAGCATGAAATGAAAGAGTGACTAAAGCACCAAGATTCCATTGTGTGAGTCAGGAAGATTTGTTAGCTAGACTTTTAAGACAGCCAACTTCATTCAGTTTGATCTTCGATGATGGCTATCTCAAAAGTACGACCAGTTTTCCCGGACTTGACCTGTCAGAACAATAAACTCCGACTTATTTATTATTGAACGTTTTATTCTATTTCCTTGCTGTTATTGTAAAATCATTTGATATTGAGTTTAAATACTTTTCTTAAACTCATGTTCGCATGTTGAAAAATCGTTAATTGTTTTCGCACGTATCGATGACAAACAAAAAGCGAATGTAATCCGATTTTCTAAAAGTTGTACAAGCATCGATCGTAAACTGAATCTATTGAAAAAAATGAGAAAAATTGATTGAAAATTGAAGAATTTTTAAATAAAAAAAAACAAACGAAAAAATAATAGAAGAAAATGTTAAACTTACCGAGGAACTTTGGTCTCAGACACGGATTGCGGGATGAACTCTCCGGTCCTCACAAGATCGCGGGTCCTGCTAGTCCTCCTTCTTCTTATCGTGATGGCGAGTGTTCGCCCGAGGAAAAGCGGCGATCGTGTGAGGATGAGGTTGCATTCTCCACCCTTGTAGACGGCTCGACGGCCGCGCGTCGCTGCCCACCGTCGTCTGCGTCTCACGAATGTCGTCAGGCATATCCAACGCTACGATTTTCGCGATTCCGTTGTTTCGATCCTAGAGCGCATGTCACGATTCAAGTGACTCTCTTCATCCTTTTCTCCGCCAACTCTTGTGTGGGGGTAGTTTCATGGGGTAGGTTTTCCTCACGCAGCGCCACACTGCAACAGCTTTTTCCGTAAAACGGACTCTCTCTCTCTCTCTCTCTCTCTCACTCTTTCTTGTCTCCCTTCTTCCTTCATGCTTTGTACTATATTTATCTCTTTTTCCCTTTATATTTTCATCACTCTGCAATTGCTCCTCGTGCGAAAGTACACGACAAGCCCACAGAGCTTTCACCCTTCTCTCTCTCTCTCTCTCTCTCTCTCTTTGTGGAACCCTCTCCACTTATTTTCTCGTATCGTCGCGCGATTATTACGCTCTCTTTTTCACTTTTCCGCTTTTTTTCCCTTTTATACTTCCACATCTACATTCATCGTTATTTGTTCTTTTTTTTTCTCACCACCCGTATACGACAAATTTTTCGCAGACTATTATTCTCAAAATCTCGTTACCTCATTATCTAGTTCATTTTGATCCTGTGAAAACTTACGATGCAGAGAGCGATTCGTATTATGCATTGCAATCATTCGATATTTTTCTCATGTTTATTTTAATTATAGAGTACGTTCGAAATATGAGAACCTTCCGAGCTTCGGGTGATCACGGAAAAGCTATTCGAAATTTATAACCGGAAATTTTGGAATCGTTGCTCTATTAAGATTTTTAAA
Source organism: Campoplex capitator (assembly GCA_037576405.1). Classification (NCBI taxonomy): domain Eukaryota; kingdom Metazoa; phylum Arthropoda; class Insecta; order Hymenoptera; family Ichneumonidae; genus Campoplex; species Campoplex capitator. The sequence continues at coordinate 10,096,051 of JARBWI010000009.1, read as the reverse complement.
CTCAACGATTTCATAAAAAGTGATCTGCTGCTTCAGGAAAGTCCCGTAGTTTTAAATACGTATTTGAAAAATGTACTACAGTTATTGGGAATCATGATAATTTTTTTTTTTCCATTCGAGCATGTAATTTTAAAAGTATTAATTTCGTTATCGTCATTTGCACGATCCCTGCGAAATACGTGAGCCTTGGAAAATAGAGTCGACCGATTTTTCTCCACTGAAGCTCGGGGTGAAAGCGTCATCCCGCGAAGACCACGTAGGAATTCCGAGACTCTGAAGAATTCTCGATATGAGAGTTGACGTGCGGTTCTCTCCGGCAGCGAACGATCTTGGCTCGCTTTATTAAAGCCGTTCTCTTCGCACCAAACCCGGAAAAGCCTGGTGATGGCTTCATTCCCCCGACTCAATTCATTCGTACAGTCTAAGTAAAAAAAAAAAAACATTTTTGATCGTACCGTAAATTTAATATTTCGTTAAATCCCGAAAAAGATGAGATATTAATAAGTGCAATTATCAATATTCCAATCACAGAAGGATAACTCTACCGTTAAACATTTTAAATACAGTACAGCTATTCCGATGGCATTCAGTATTTTTTTACAACGTAAGATTAAATTTAACTTTTTTCTGTTTTACAATGTTTTTAAGCTCACGCCTAAAGTGTAAATAAATTTTTTTTTCATGATTCTTTATTCAAGTAAAATAACTTAGCCACGAGCGTGGACTGTGCTGTTTAAGAGCAATATTTATTGCGGCCAACGAAGTTGTGGGATTTGAAGGGATATGAAATCGTCATATCTGACATTCACTCATCTGCCTTTACTCTCTATTACTCACAGATCATCCCGTCGGTTATATTCGAGTCACATTTGCGGTCGAGGGTGCTATAAAACAATCTGATTATTATTACGTGACCCGACTCAGAGAGGATATGGGGGACTGGCCTAATACGAAAAAGAGGAGTAAAAGTACGTTGGGGTGGATTTGTGGCAATTCCATATGTGGCGTTGATATATGTGATCTAATCTGTATCTCCTTACTCAAATATATATTGCGATCCGTCATCACCAATCGTTAGGCCTCTTTCATAGCGTCACGTCAATTTAACAATATAATATGGATTTATCGGTCAATAACTATACGTTATTCACGGTTATCCATCAACGTGTAAAAAACAACTCAACTAAATTGATTAGGAAACGATTAATGAAATATCAATCGTACCAACTTGATGTTAAACTATGATAGAGCAATTGATAGCGAAATATAAATGATATGTTTCGTTAAACTCAAAGATTATCCATGTTGCCACCTGTGGAGCCGCGCGATGGCAAAGTATATAAATTCTCGAGCACCAGGAAACGGAGTCACTTGTTGATTACGTGGATATACTCGAGCCACAGACGGGTTGTATAGTAACGCTACATAGAGGCAACTTGTTGCTAAAGATTTTTTTCGTATCCATGTCGTGCTATCAATTAACGTATGGTAATGAAGATTCAATTATGAAGAATTGTATTTTTATTATGAATAGGTTTCATTTTAATAAGCAGTGATAAGTTTTCACAAAAAAAATGTATGCCAAAGCGTTTCAGAACTGAATATTATAATGTCAAGCACGTGTAGCTCTGCGCCAGAATTTGTCGTAGTCATTACGAGATGAATTTCGGCACGTTTCACATTTGAAACGGATCGTTACTCTCGTTCGAAGCTTGAAAAAGCACTCGAATTGCAAAACGCTTTTCGTATCGTATCGTATACATGAACAATAAAGACCCATTGTTTTACGTTACAATAGATCCCGGGTAAACTTCCAACAGTTGGGAAACAAGGGGCTCGAAAATATTTTATGGATCGTTACAGCTGATGAATACTTATTCGCTTCTCATTTTCAATATGTAAATCTCATTGTATTATGTCTTGACTCATTCATTCAGGTCTCTTTAATGGTATATTATTAATTGAGAATGTCTCCTTTTTCGAGAATATTGATTAAAGTCAACGGCATCACACTGAAATAAAAAAATTATACATTTTTTCAACGGGAGCTTGCTTCAATCAAGATTCAACAACTTAAAAAAACTCATTCCGATGGAAGGTAAGAATAAAAAACGCATGTAATGCGCAATGTTCCAGTTGCTACTTTCCCTTTTGTAATTATAAATTTGTATTTTACAAACTATGTGTCGTAGTGATGGTTTTTTTTCAGACTTTTATTTTTTCGGTTTTCCCATACATCCGACGCTTTTTGATCATTTTTTGAATTTTTCACAAATTCTATTGATTCGAATTGAATTTTTTTACCTGATATCTCAGCAATGAGGGAAATTTGTGCCTCACGATTCATCCGACGCATTCGATTTTCGCTCTCCCCCATGGCTCGCTACACACGCCATTATAATATCTGCAAACGAATCCAGCAATCAGTCGGATGTCAAATTTTCACTTCACCCTCTTGTATATGAGCGTAGGAAGACTTTATCATCTTTGTAAACACAACTCAGGATAGGGTTGGCTTGTACAACGATATACAAAGAGCAAAGTGTATCGCATAATTGAGTCACAGGGAAACAAGTTTCCAAGATCGATGAATGGAATCAAATGAGATGGAGGAGACGATGTCGCGGGCGGGATGAGCTTGCAAGTTTCACGTCTTTCACCCTTCTTGGTATATACAAAATCGCCATTTTCGCATCGCTTCTCTTTTCTACATTTTCATCCTTGGCACATGTAACATCCATTTAAAAAAAAATTTTAACTAACCCTTTCATATTTTTTAAAAATTACCTGTACATATTGAAGAGACGAAATCATTATCAAACTAATTGTATCCAATTCTTCCAATTGCCATCAATTTAATATGATCCTATAACAATTGATATTCTGTGACTATGAAAGTTAAACTGTACAAAAACGGAAGAAATTCCTATGACAATATTTCTCCTTACACGTTGATTCTTATTATTCGTTGTTATGCATACTTTTTTACGTTTTAATATTTGAAAGATTTACGAGGCCGAATTTAAAAGACCGAAATTCACTTATTACTTTGCTGCGTTTAAACTAAATCCTAAAAAAAGCTCATTTTAGTGGAAAAAGCAATTCTTCCTTGAAGGTCCCAAGTCGAAACTGACATGAGTAACTGTCCATCGTATCAACTGCTAAAGAAGCCCAAATGCGATTGTGTCAAGTGCCCAACCATCACCATGAACGTACCAACTGTTCATTTTATTTTCTCAACACTCGCATATCTCCACAGCTCACCGCTCATACATTTCGACTACGGGCGATTCCATTTAACCAGTGTCGGTATAAAACACACGAAGTAGCTGCTCTGCTACAGTCGAGTGCTTGGTAAAACGGATATAAGTTGGTGTGGAGGAGAGTTGCTAGACGATAATTATTGCTACGCTGGACAGAGCTGCTTAGTTTAAATTGGGAGCCATTTACTCTTACATATACTTATCAATGTACTTGTCCCGAGACTCTACCGAGTCTCTTGATACGTCTAACCAATCGTTATGATGATATATACTATTGGAAAATAATAGAAATAATATTCGAATGATATAAACATAAATATAAGTATACAGCCATATCAACGTACCAATCGCAGAATGGACAAAACGATGAAATTGCTTGGAATCTATATGGAAGTGTGGAATTTCTTTATTGTATGCTCTCAAATAAGAGCCTCTGTACCGGGTATCTCACGCGCGATGGTAATTTCGGGTGAACTCAAGTACGCAGTTAGAATTTCTAGCCAAAAAGTTTGACATCATTTTTGTATAGGATTCGCTCTGAATGTCGCGCACTGTCATTTCAAATGTTGTAAAAATCGTAAAAGATAAAATGAAATCACGTAGGACAGAACATTGTAATTTCTATTGAAAATATCTAAAACCGTGCCTTTCTATATTAAGCGATTTAGTCCTAAGAGCGTCTTGAAAAACCATGTGGATGACGAGGATTCCGCGTAAACAAAGCGGTGTTACATTATTCAATATAATTCGGTTGCGAACTTAAGTTTACGAGGCTGATATGCGATTGTGAGACATCCTGTAGATTCATCGATCTCGCTTTTCACGCCATTCCAGTTCCTCCTTCTCTGGCTCCTTATTGCGTCGTTTCTCTCTCACTCGCACTCTTCTTATCTCCCGGATCCTTTCGCAAGCTTCCTGTCTTTCTTCCCGTCTCTTATTCCATAGCGCTCTTCTCTAACCCAGAGCATCGGGAAAGCCTGTCCGTGCCAGGCATGCCTCTCCACAGACACCCACATCATCTATAATTAATTCTAAAGCGGTATCCTTCGTATCTTTTGCTCTTGCGGTTCAGCAATCGGTCTGATTCTTTATCTCTAGTCTTTCTACTTTCTCTCTCTCTCTCTCTCTCTCGCTCTTTGCTTTAATGGCATTTTTTGTGACGCGAATTTTTCTTGACCAGTCACATTGAGCGGAAAAGTTAGCCAACTCTCCTACCCTTTCGATTAACGCACTGGTTGCAATAATACAACCACTCAAGGCTTGTTCACTCTGAAAGCTAATAAAGGGAAACAAAAAAAATTGCGTTATTTAATACATGAACATCCATAAAATACGTGTAGTTAATTTAACCGTAATCTACTTTGATTCGATCTACTCAAATTAAATAATTTTATTGTCTCGTCTTCCGGCCTGAATGAGGTCTTTTACCAAACCATTCTTTTTTTTGATAAACATGCTTTTTTTTTATTGCCGATTAATGAAGAATTCATTTAATTGTGTATTCTTTATTTTTTCAATTTGTAACAGTGTTCATGAAATCCAACATAATGGATTTGAAAATTCACCGACATAGTGATAGGTGCGCAATAGATCTGGGGCTTCATCGATCACCCAAGTTAAACAAAGTCGGGCGAGGTAAGAACTTAGCAAAGTTACCGGTTAACGATGCAATTTTTGAAGTCTTCGATGGTACTAACCAATCGAATCTCTATAAAAATATAGACGACGATATCGACCCTTTGTTTTTGTGCAATCCAATCCAGTAGTGCAATAGGAAAGAATGGCTGTTGGGCTGAAGTCTGAAGGGTCTCACAGGATCAGAAACAGGAAGTTCAGTGGAGTGGGAGCAAGAGTGGGACCAACGTAACGGGATCGATTCGAAAAATTTGCAAGCATAAACGCAAGAATATTAAATGCTATTGATCAAATATAAATAAATCAATACAGTACCGGAAGGAGAAAATAAAATTATAACTGAGTAATCCAGAAGGAATTTTACTAATCCACTTTTATGTTTAGACTGAAAAATTATTAGAGAAAGGAGGGAAATCTGTAAATTAGCATATTTATCCTCGACATACGAAGTACGCCTCTTTGTCTGTACTGTAATTTTTAAACAACAATAATTCTACTCCTTTATCATATTTGAAAATGTGAGCAAATAAATGAAATATAAACTTTCTAGCAATTTTATTAGTCGTCGGCGAAAAGATCGAGTCCCATTTGTGCAGTCGAAAAATGATAGATCTGGTTCTGGTTTGAGGGTTTGGTTTCAACTGGCCTGTTGAATAATTCTCTGATAACAATTTCCTTGCGAATATTTCGATCCTGAATATTGTACAAAAAAAAATTATGTTACCACCAATCACAATACCCGACTAATACTAAATACGAAAAGATACAAAAGCTGCATGCGCGACATGCATGCGACAAGAAGAATTAATTGGAATATAGATTTCTTTGGTTAGAATAATAAAAAAATATTTTTATTATAAAAAACTATTTGATGAACAATTAAAAAAAAAAGTAAATCGACTCAATACGATAAAATTACGACGGCAACGTTCAGGAATTTTGTCTCTTGAACAACATAATTTTGTTGGGTACACCCACTAAAATATTTTAACATTTCGACAAAACTGGATGTTTAGTAAAAATCTCGTATATATGTGAATGAACATTCACGCATTCTTTAGATTTGGACCAGTTTTCCAGGCTCCTTTACTCTTTGTACGCAAAAAACTGATGTTTATTTATAATCTTTTTTCCTCGGGTGTGCCCATCGTAGCGAAACAGAATTGGATTGGATCGACCATCGGTCTCGAGAAACCCTTCGGCGCTTACCATTGCCAACCTCATGAAAAGCAATGAGTTTTCGCCATGTTCTTCCGCACACCTTATACTACTTGAGGATCATCTATATATCACTACTCGTTTCCGAGATTCATTATTACGAGAATGTTGTCTATTCTATACTTGGCTTTCTTCACTTCTTATTCGTCCGTATGCTTTTCTTTTTTTATTCATGTCACCCATCAATCTTTTTATATTCTGCAATTGAAAGACAACGCTTGAATCAAGATTTCTTTTCGAACAAAATAGAGCTTCGGTTTTATTATTGACTGATTACAGATTTTTTGTTCCTCATGACGACATAAAAATGTACTTTTCGTTCATTTCTATGTTTCGAAGACTGGTTTCTACGGTACTGAAATCGCGAATTTCTCGAAAACGTGACCCACTTAATTATTTCTTAGCCCATCGCGACAGCATTACACGTTGACATCATAATTTTGAACAGAATAACGAATTCGACGATATTTTAACCGATATCGATGCATTTTACGGTCTGCTTTTAAGGAGTGAGTCTTTTCTTCGAATTTGAATTTATTGATAAACGATGCATTGATAATCTTTTCAATTATCACATTTTCGTTGTGGACGGCTAATGGAATCCGTATATGTATGAAGAGTAATATGATTCCTGTCATAGCTAATGTTTTCTTCATCACTATTTCTTATAAGACTTCGTCGCTTTTTTTCGGCAACGATTTAGCGAATGAAATGAGTTAATTGATTGATGACTCGATGAATTTAGACTCCGCGATTACCAAAATATCACAAGTCAATGATTCTGGTAAGAAAAATGTAAAATATCTAGACAACAGGATTTCACATCATGCACAAATAAAAGATAGAAGAAACGTGATCGGAGGATAGCGAGGCCAATGTCGATCGTTTGAGCTTAAGCGCTCGGGTGTTAGTGTTGCTTCTTAACGAGTAAGGAGTAGTCAACTTCTTTCACAGTTTTACAGAGATACGTGGATTCTTTTATTCCGGCTACTCGCAAAAGCTCGAACGCGGCTACAACTGTTCTCGTAGCTCCGAAGGATGAAATAGCTCCAAGGGAAAAAGGAGTTGAGTGGAGCTCACGTTTACGATTTTTTCGTGTTTTTGCGTGCATTTGACCAAGCCTCTCTGAAGACAGTGAAAATGATCGATGCCGACGTAAGCCACTGACTACAACGAAACCCTCTCTTCGCTTTTACTTTTTCACTTTTGCGATAATAAAAAATATATATAAATGTGTGATTCGACACAGCGCATGTCATTTTGACGAATATATATGAGCATTATTATAGTTGGAGATTTCGTATTTAGGGTGGACAACTCCTGAATTATTGAGTTTATGATATCTTAGTTTTATATTTACTCTACATTTTTGCTTCATTATTCCATATAATTTAACACCAAAAACACTTTGTGACATCAAAAAATAAACAGAGTGCGTACATATCACCTTGGTATTCAATTGAAAAATCTTTCGAGTCATTAAAGTCGACGGAGCTGCCACAAGTACAAAAAAAAAAGACTGTTTTTTTCGACTGCAAATAATTGTTTTTGGGTAAAAAATAGATATACACCGGCCGCAAATATGAACAGTCGAAAATATAATTTGGGGACTTACCGACTGTGTGACCAAGGTTCCCGCTTGTCACTCCGCTGTATATTAAATTTAACTTATTACCTGATTTCAGCGGTGTGAACTTGGTTTTCTAATTTCAATCGTTTGTAAAGTATTGTGAGAACAAAATGAACGTTTGTGAAATAAGTTTATCGCAAGAAAATAAAAAATATAAATTAGCGTGAGGTTAGTCCGCCCATTTTATTTTCGAAACTTTATGAGTTTAATTGTACGTAAATCAATGCAAAATCGTTTGTAGAATACGAATATTACAATAAAAAGGTTTGTGGGATTTTCATTCTCATGAAACAGCAGAAACAAAATTTGCATTAATTTTTCCGAACCAGTTAGCTGAGGTACAAGGAGAATCTTGCGGAAAGTTTACGGGAAAAAATATCCAGGTGCAACTCCGGGAAAATTAAGGGTAAAACATCCTGGTGAAACACCGCAAGAATTTCCAGGAAAATCTCTAGCTGGATCTCTGGGAGATCTCGAAAATTCATTCGAGAATATGAACGCCGTGGGACAGCTGGAGAAATAGAAAACATTCAATTCGACATTCTTCAATCATCGTTACAGCTTCATATTTTATTCATATCAAATGAAATGGAAGCTTGTTTTTAATAATTAATAATTAATAATTAATTTAATTTATAATAATCGAAGTCGATGAAAAATGTCTGACTTCCAACTTATAGATCGAAAAAATATGACATTTTATATATTTCAAAACTCCGTTATTTCGATCGAGCGAAATCACCTCGGATTATCGCAATCGATTTAAAAAAAAACGGTGACAGGAAGATTCGTTCCCGGAAAATTCATTCGCAGAATATTTGTCCTTCGAAAAATTAGTCGTAAGTTTTGTCTTGCGAAATTTTCTGGGGACGAATATTCCTAGATTCAAAAAAACGTATGGGATTTGATTGATGGTATTTCTTCGTTGTTACTATAGCATTTTCATGCGTTGATAAATCGAAAGAATAAAACGATGTTGAATTTTTCTAAAATATTAACAAACGAATATTCATTCGGTGCACAAAAATGTGATCGTTGGATAATAATTACCGAACGAATGTCGCTAGCTGGTTTGGTTTGTTTACATTCGTGGAGCCTCGACTGTGTTTACGTTCTACGTTCTACGCGGTCTCGCGCTTGGCACGCTAAGCCGCCTCGTAGCGGGGATGGTGGGGAGAGCTCACGCCGGGGCGATTGGAAGGGGCAGCCGGAGAACTGGATTATTCGCATGCGCGGGGCAAGGCGGTAGCGAGCGCGCGCTTACGTTCATTCAGTCGCCCGCGGGCCGCGGGACGCGGGGCGGTGAGGAGCGTGTCGGGAGAGAGTAACATGTGCGTCGGTCGGATAATTCAATGGTGCGCATTATCGTTTGTCGATTACAACGAAATTGATAAAACAGACTAAAGAATAAGAGAAGCGAAATTCTATTTGATCGTCAGTTAATGACGAACATCTTTATATAAAATACTTTGAAACGGCCTGTCGTTGAACCAAATAAAAAAGCAATGATGAATAATGACGACACAAACAAGCGGAACATTACGATAACATTTATTTTTTTATTTTTATTGAAGCCATCCAAACCTATAAATTTTACATAATTCTTCATTATAATTTCCGTTAATCAGAGGTTTAAAATATCCGCGATTTCTCGAAAACAAACAATGCACGAAAACGCTACGAAACGAATATTAGAGTCATGAAACACGATTCTCTCGTTTGTCAATTGCAATAAATTTTTTTTCTTTCGTTACCGAGTTGTCTTTTCGCAATTGCTAATCGTTAAGCCGGTAGGGAAGCCTCTTGCCCATGATACTATTTGTGGTGCCAAATTAGAGGATCAATTTTTTGAATATTTGAGCGAATCACGATAAACGCGTGAGCAAGGGTCTTGAGTGACAGACAGCTTAGTGAAGGCTGTGTTACAGCTTCGAAAATCGTGCGTATGCTCGCACGCACGTGTGTTCGCAGCGAAGCTAAGATGCAACCATACATGCGAGTCACGCAACGCAACGCAAAGCACCAAACGCACGCAGGCCGTAAAGCCATGGGATTGTCGGCAAGAACCACGGAACGAAAGCTATAAATCTACTCTGTAGTCAGCTGATTCCGAACATGATACACATTCTGTATCATGCTATCGAAGTCGCGCAGGCAAGGTCCATGCATATAACCCGGATGCTGCAAACGGTCCACGCAACGCAATGCACGCAAGGCATGTATAACCGCAGCTATGTACAGCATTGCGAATAGTTTTTACTATCGCAAGTGCTAGAGTACAATAGAACGCAAGCGCCCGTGCACGCGTGCACCCACGCGAGCACGCACGATTTTCCGAGAAACTGTGGCATAAGTTGCCATTACACTTTCTGTCACTTGTCACCGACCGTATTCAATTGCGAAAAGACAGTTTATTGACACAAGAGAAATACATTTTTCGATTTAGTAGAACAAAGAAATATTAATTAGATTTTTTAATCTCGTGCAAGAGTTCGTTGACGCGGAAATAAGAAAAATCTTGACGTCTTCATCATTCGCTTACTAATCTCGAAAGTATAAAAAGTTAGTTTTAATGTTGAATCAGTGGATTTCAATTTTGAATTACAATGAACGACCATTTTCAACGTTGGAAAAACGATGCTACTGCTGCTGCTCATCCAGATTCAAACTCGTAGATTTAGGAAAAAATCGAGTGGAAAGTAATCAACTGCAATGAGCGACCTGTAACGAAAGTGCATCTCAACTGTGCTAACTATTTCGGAAATGTGAACAATAATATTAATTTTCAATCAGTGCTATTGAATTCTGAATTATGGTGCGTATTGCGAGTGTAAAGTGTATTCAAACTCATTGAACCAAGAAAAATCCAGTGTAAATCTACATCGGAAATGGATCTCAGTTGCCAAATTCTCGAACGGTTTTACCACAGGTAGGTGATGGACGATTCATTATTGAGGAGGGGAACAAGACATCGAAGAGTGAGTACATAATTCCATCATTTTTATTGTTTTCATTCTGTGCATAGCAATTTTCAGAATCAAAATGTTGGGCCTTGTCTGACTTTCACTATTATTTTCGAAAGAATTCATTCTCTGTTTCAATCGTTAATCCTTGGAGGCAAACAGGTTCATCGATATTTCTTTGATTCTGGAAATTCAATATTTCGTAACTAACGCCACTAGAGCAAGTAATTGTGTACGAAGTGCAAATATCCAGTAAATTTTTCCTCATACCGAGAATTAGATATTTTTAATTTTTGACATTTCAAAATTATTACATGATTAGATGAATAGTCTTTAAATTTAGGAATAAGGATCTAGGAAAGTTAAGGAATAGACTAGGAAATATAGATAATCTAGGAAAATTTAGGAATAAATCACCAGTGGTAACATCTGAATCAGTCCAAAAGACCATCGACCATCCATATAATTTCGCATTTACAAATCAGTGTTATCGTTTCTAGCATTTCAAAATGTTAATATTTATTTTTTTCTAATCAATTGACCCGTATGGTTCACACTGGAGTCACTCGTGATTCTGCTCTTTGATCTTTTCCGTTGTGAGCATCGCGATTTTTCTTTACACAGTGAAAAAATCACTAAGTAGAAACCGTAGCTTTCTTTGGCAAGATCGGGAACCCTCGTTTCTCAGTTCAAAATAATAATCATTAACCCTACAGGAATATTCATGGGTAAAGTAATGGCTTGCATAATTATTTACCAATAGGATTAGTCATGCATTCTCCCAAGTATAATTGGGAGTAACTCTCCCAAATTTGAGCTTAAAAAAAATGTTGAGGAGCCACTTCAATGACTTTAATATTTTTTTTTTTCGATTTTGACTCACGAACTTGATATAGATATTTCGAATTTTTCGTCTAACAACGAAAAATATAAATATTTCATGAAGTAGTGGTTTACCCAAGATTTGGATCTTTGAAAAAAAATATTTTATGGCCGTGCAGGCAACTTAAATTTGAAAAATTGAAATTTTTAAATCGCGGTGGTCAGCCATGATCGAAAAGAAACTTTATAAAATGATTTCAGCGTCCTCTAAAAAAAAATTTTGAAGAGCTTAAATTTTGAGAGAACTACTGTTCCATCCGGTACGAATATTTTTTTATGCAAAACGAAAAAATCAAAATTTTCTAATCGTGATTATCAGCCACGATCAAAAAAATAATTAGTCATTTGAGCGAGCTATAAGTTTTTTCAGAGCTCAAATTTCGGGAAAACCACTGCTCCATCACGTACTAATATTTTTTTTTTTTTTAATGCAAAACGGAAAAAATGAAATTTTTAGAGCGGGCAAACTATCAACTAATAAATGCAAATTTCCATGATGACAAATTTTCACTAAGATTTTCCAAATAATTGTCTGCATTTTTTAACCGATTTTAATGCACCACGCCTCATTTTGTTCTTTAACTGATCATTTACGAATCCACCCCGTAGATTTTTTCTAAGGCTAATCTTTTCACTGTAGCAGCCAATTGGTTATTTAGCGAAAAAACTTTTTCATAAATAATTTCCGAAGGAATAAACTTTAAAAAAAAATCTACGTGGTGGGTTCTCGTACTACTTGTTTTGCTATGCTGTGTCCACTCCGCTCTAGACTTCTTGACTGGTTCGAAAGAAGTTATGCAAATTTTGTTACTGTTTTTTTCATGAGAATATGCGTACTACAAACATTTTTATTGTAATATTCTTATTTTTATTTCTGATCTCGTTGCTATAAACTCAGCTCAGAAATGTTTATTTTATTCTCACAATACTCTATAACCGGCACACAAACGATTGGAATTAGAAGAAATACGAAAAGTTAATGTCGAGGGGGGGGGGGGGGGGTTCAATTTCACATCGATCCTGATTGCACTCTCCCTAGAAGCTCAATCAAATAGACATTTTTTTACTAGTTGCTGCAGATTGCCTATAAGAAAATTACTCTACCGACGGGAGATATATTCTCATAAGGTTATTGAACTATACTATGGTAATGTTATGGTGTCGATGTGAAGCTGATTGTTATCGTTCAATTGAAATCAGAGGATACAGTAACTATTGCTACTTTGAAACTGTTATCATAACGTCTACATGCAATTATAAAAGCAGAACACTCATTTCTCATTTATAAATACCGCAGCGTCATGATAAAGTGAAGTGGGATTTTGTTTGATACATTTGAAATATTAGCATTATTACCTAATATTTCAAATGTGTTTGAACATAATGAAAACATTTTCAAGAATAGCTGGTGCCTAGGTATATGACCTGTTTTAGGAAGTGCATGATTTAAACTCTCGCATATAGCATTTTATCAATGTGTTCATAGTTTCTCGAATTTCTGAAGAAACAAAGGTTTCTGTTTGGATTCGTTGTCAGCAGGTTTTTACACATAGAGCAATAAATATTTTTACGTAATTGCTAAGTCAGAAGAAAAAGAAAGTCGTTTTCTTAGAGCACCACCTAGCAGCGGTGTAATTCCTGTCATCGGTGACTAAGTGCATGTACATCTGATTTACTACTATGCCGACATCGACTACGTTCGTTGGTACCTTTCGTATCACCTCAAAGTTACGTCCACGTAAAACCTTTTACCATCACATGGGCAATGAGCACAAGTTTTCGTACGATATTTTCAATTGAAATATTTTATTCGTAACAATTTCTACCCTTTAGAGTTTGATAACATATCGACACTTCCACTTGGAATCATTCCATCATCTGTCGTAAAAGAGTAAACATCGAGAACGCTGATTTTAGAAGCTGGAAAGGTTAACAAAAGACAGAATAATAGGATTAAATGTAGTACGATTAAAACAATGTGATCAATCAGGGAAACGTTTCATCAACATACCCATCCGAATGTCTCCAATGAAATAACGACCATTTTGTTCGCCGTTATAACTACCGGTTTCTGTGATTTTTCAATAATAATATGAATAAGTTTGCCTTCTTTTCTCGTCCAATCGTACCAATGAAGATTGTATGCTGCATGTGAGACTCTAAAACTCTATTGTATAACAAATAAAGGCATGCGCTACAATTCAATGTACATTGAGTAAGATATCTATATAAACGTTTGAATTGCTTAACCTTGATATTTAATTGAGTGTACATTTCCAAAAAATTGTTTTTTTTTGTCTATTCTTACCTCGTCCTGGAGTGAGTCTGGTGGCCAACACAATATCAGCATTTGCACTACTAATCCTAACAGGCCGAGTACAATCTTTATAAGTTCTTTTTTGGGCACCTGCAGTGCCGAGATGAAATTTATGATTTTTCAATTCGTGCGTGATATGCTTATAAATTGTGTCGGGTAGAAAAACAATTGCAGTTTAGAAATCGGATTGACGGATATTGAAATTCTAGTTATTACTAACAAGAAATGTTATGGAATCGCGCACGATGTTGATCATAATTCTAGACATGTATTTACGAAAAACCTGTCAGTATGTAAGTAGCACTTCACATGTCGGAGTCAAACACTTAACATATATTCTTTCAACAAATAAATTTTTCGATAACATACGACTTGACTAAGAAAACAGTAACCACCAGTGGTTACGAGGACAGTAAATATCTCTGCAAAGATGACAGATTGAAAAATTTCTTCGACGTCTTTGGAATATCTATGCAGAAGAGCTTGATATGACGAAAAAAATATTTTTTATTCGAAAGCTCAAATTTATAGGTACTCACTGCAAAATTTCAGAGTGATACGAAATACCGTTGACGACATGTTGGAAAACTTTATTCCTCATTGCACACCAATTCATATTGTTCTTTATTGAAGTCTTTTCAAATACTGTATTTTCGGTTAAAGTTTCAAATTTTTTTTGGCACAGTCTCATATGAAAGCCAGCGTGCATAACGTAGAAGAGCGGTGAGGTGTTTACAGCAGCAATTGCTATAATGGAGCTTAAAGTTGCCGGCACTTGAAGAGCATACCAAATATAAAATTTCATCACGTTATCGTGAAATATTCCAGCTGACCACGGCAGACGTTTACTTATCAAAACTGTACCGTTAGCGTCTAGAACGAAACTCGTAAATAATGGTGAAGTTAAAAAGCATATTATTATACCGAAGGTGCAACTTAAATAAATGTACATAACATATAGTTTTTGGTTGGCGTATTCTTCAACGATCGCCAAATCTCTTTCACACTCAACGTGTCTCCACAGCTTCTCACAACTCTTCAATAACTCGTAGTGCTTCTTACGTTTTGGAAATAATGTAAAAACTGCAATGCAAACAATACTTCATGATAATCGTGCAATCGAAAAAAAAATCTTAATTTTTCATCTCGGAGAAATTTTCAATTATTATTTTATTATAGTGTTTTATCACTATAATTATAGCGTTTAACACTATAATGTGAGAAAGTATAATTTGGAGTTTTTCATGTTTCTTTTCTTGATATATTTTGATAAATCAGAAACGAATTAGAAATGTGTATTGCTATGTGCTATAGAATAACTTTTATTCAAAATATTTCTGCTCATAACGCACAATTCAGCGATCTTTTACCCTGAAAATTTATTCAAAAACGTTATGGGGAAGGCTAGGAGAAAAACAGGGTACCCGGATCGAAACAGAGTTCGTGAACAGTTTAGTAACCATTTTTATTTCAGAATTTTTTCCAACCTGAGCACATGAATTATCTGTCGTTCTTCCACAGCTTTGTAATGAAATCCATCGAAACCATGCTTGTGTACTGAATTAATTGCGAACGGGTAACGTTTTAATGGCTCATCATGTTAAACTGTTAGGCGTCACAGTCTTGCCAACGCGTATCTTTTGTGGAAAATTTTTCTCAATAAATGAGAACGGAGTCAAGCAATAATTGAAAGTGATTAAAAAAAGTTGTATCGGAACATAGCATAAAAACGCGGTAAATTTTTTAATCACGGGAAACAAAAAATGCAATAACTTGTGCAAAATCAATAAAAAAAATTTTTTAAACATCATATTCACTTCTCTATACCGATCACTGATCTTCATTGTATGCATGAAGATTTATTGTACTTTAAACACTAATGTAATTTGACTAGCACACATTACACATATTAGCTAGAAGAAATAAAAGTGTGTTGCCTTTTATCATGCACATGATGAAAAATTGTACGGTCACCGCAATGTCAAATTTTTCGGAAAACTCAATATTTTCCCAATTAAAAATCAACCCATAAATACTCGGTCCGGCTAAGAAAGATAGTGAACCAAGAGTAATGAATACTAAGAACACATTTGCAACATCATTTTGCGATTCCATTGGTAAAACGCCGCAGACGTTCAACATAAACTTATTGATGTACGAATAATCCTTGAAGTTTTGTCGTTTCATTATGAGTCTTGTGTTCAGTTTTGTTTGCGTGAGGAACTCTGTACATTTGAGAACTTAGTATAGAATATCATGCAAGAATGATATTTTTCCCTTTCCGATAGGGAGGGGGTCTTCCCACGCAGTTCCTAAGATTTTACTATTCAGTGAAGTACCCGTAAGGTTATAAAAAATTCTCTGTACCAGCGCCTTGAACTACGGGAGTGAACATAAGTTAATAGTTGTCTTCCTTATACGATGGTCAGAAGGCGAGAAATTATTCATCGCTAGATCATGTTGTGACGTATGAGGTTATACATAATTTTCTTACGAAAGATAGAATGCATGTGAAGTAAATGTGGCACTGTTAAGAAAGAGTTTGATCCTTTACGACATTCAGTGAATGTTTCAACAAGGGTATTTTATGTTACCACTGTCATTTTAGCCCAACTAGTAATAACAGTTGAGAAATCCTTGAACCGTGAACCGAAAATCGCGAAATGTTATAACAACTTTGATTTTTCAAATTTCGATTCTACTTTTCCAATGAAAATAAAAATAAATAAATAATAAAGAAAAATAGAAAATTTGAATAATTGTGATTATTACTGAGCAAAAGTAACTTTTTATAGAAAGGAAACAAAATAAAAATTGCCTATAGTATGCAAGAAATTTGATATTATTTTCATGAAAATTTATAATTTGTGGAGTAAGAATTTCGAAAATTCAAAATTGTTCCGCGTTTTCATCACTTTAACGATGATTTTCAGTTTTGATTCTTTTCTGTGTGTTAATTTCTGTTCAATCACTTGAGCCATTAAAAACTGACCACTTTACTTTCAACGCTCCACAAAGAGTATGTAGATGAAAGAAAACGTCCAATTTTTTTAAAGTCGTCCATTTTTTTTTCGAATTACAAAAACATTCGACACAAGTCAACATTTTTTTTCATCGTCACTAAAAACTTGATCACTTTGTCGACGGTGCTAAAAGAAATGAAAAGGAAACTTGAACAATTGTTCCTTAATAAGTGAAGGAACGTCAGTTCAGGTCAGTACTTGGATGAGTTACTATATAAAAACGCTTAAACTCGCACATAAAATATAGCCACTCAAATTCGCACATATCTTGCACGATTTTTCTTCGCCCACGAATAAATTCCGTGTATTGATAAATTGGAAAAAAAATATTGTCACCAAGGGTTCTTGGGAATAAAAAAATAAGTGCAGCGGGCAACGCTACGAGGGAACGTTTGAATTTCGGACGATCCGGGAAACCATGAAAAATTATTAGAATTATTTATTTGTGAACAATAACTGTTTATTTGATGGCTCTGATATTTTTTTGTCACACAATTTTTCTGAAATAGAGAGAAGGAACGATGACAAATGAAAGAAGGAGAATAACACATTTGATATTAATCTCCACAAGCATACCAATATGCGAAAAATTAAACAAATAGAAAACCCACCATAATTATATAATTTTGTACACATTGAAAAAAAATTAATAAAAAACACAAGCCGGTCCAGTCAAATGCTAATGACCAAAAAAAAAAACAACTTAAAGATCAAGTAGAGCGAAACAGGTTTGATCACTCATGCGAGTAACGAAATTTTATCTGTATAAAAAGAGCCCGATGTGTAGCTTCTATTTTCTTACGGGGATGATCGTACGGAAAACGCGCTGCTGAGATGTCGAAACTTGGACTGCGCGTCACATAACAATGAGATACATCATTTCCCCTTCCAATCTATCATATTTTAGATTATGCGCAGTCTGAGAAAAAAAATTCATTTCTTATGACACGCGAGAAACTTATTCGGCGGAAAAAAGCAGTAATTTATGAACTTTCAGAACTTCCGTACTCTGGAGTTTCAACAGATGAGTCACGAAATCTTTTGTTATAGATTATGCATAACATTATGTTCATCGCAGTTGTTGAGCAAAAAAAAATCAGGTATAGAAAAAAAAAACGTAGAATCAAAGTTTTTTGGCATATAGCCTGTGAAGTACTTAGATACATTGGTTATAGTTTCAACCAATCGTTGGACACCATGTGTAATGGCGAAAATACATGCTAGTATTGATGAATATGTAGGGTTCAACAATAATTATTTTTTAATAACGATTGCAATCAAGGTGAAAAATCTTGAGAGAGCGTATTCCACAGAATATTGAGCTTTAATTTTTTCATTGATTGCAATCAGAGATATTAAGTCAGGTATATGGTAGCAAAATACCCCTATTCAGACAGAATGTTCCTTGATTGTCATTTTCGAGATGTGAATCAGAAGATTCCATAAGAAACTGATTTACAATGCGACTCTTCGTTCTCCAAATCTTCCGCCTCTCTCTACTTGCTTAAGATCATGACCGATGCAAGTTTTTGCAATATAAAACGCTGACACTCTTCCGACGTACCGATTGTAATGGTAATTTTCAAACAATTTTTTTTCTGTTCAGAAGAAAATATTTCTCCCTTGTGTATTGCTTATAAGATAAAGATATAAGGTACTGCCCGAAGAAGGTCACGATTGTTGCAAGAGATGGGGAGAACCTTAAAAATATATTTATGGAGGGAAGACTTGACCAATGACCGAAGTCAAACTAGATATGGATTTACCTTCGCTACATTTAAATGGGTGCACGGTCTTTAGATCCTGAGCCAAATATCTTCATTGCTATTCATGGCACCAACAATGATCTCAATTTCTCAGCTAGCAATATTCATTTTTTCTTGTTACCAGCAGTCTCCTCCATCGAAAATTCAATGGATACATATCAGGGATTTAGTAAAAAACGAGACGACACTAAAGGTGTAATCATGGGAATTTAATTTACGAAAAATTTACGCGACAGGCGTGCAACATCAATTACATAAACTACTAGAAATTAGTGAAATTTATTTTTTTCATAGTATTATAAATCTTTATTTATGAAAAATCAGTCAAAACGTAAGACTCATATTTATTTTCAGTATTGACTACGTCCTGGAAATGATTTTTGATTCTAGCTTAAAACTACCGATTAGACTCCTGCTTCCACATTAACAAACTTTCTGCTTGTGCACAATTCGAAGGTGCTTTATTATTTCACAAAATATAACGGGAAACACGTCCACGCGATCGAAAAGTGAATTTCGGAGTTCACAAAACTTTCGTCGTTCATGAATAAATCATATTTACCCGGTCGTTGCACTGATGAAATCAAGAGCTATAACAAAGTGTCTTTGTCGCATAGCCGCCCGCTCATACCGCAACAGATTTATTCATAGTCTACTTTTGATGTTACGTGAACTAAAAACTCGAACCTTGCCTGACTCGATATAAATACAAAAAAAAAAACTCTTAATTCACATTTGAATTCACCTGCACCACTTCCACATTGGAAGTGGTGCAGGAATAGCTTTTACAAGAAAAAATCCACGAAGAACTCAAAATATTCATACTATAAGCAAGCAGGTTTCAAGTTGTGCTGACTCGTGATGTGTTTTGAAGTTTTTTTAAAACTTACCTTCCAGGTTTCAAGATTTACCAAATTCTTCATTTATTCATTATGAAAAAAAACAACTGAGAGATTAGATTAATCATTAATCTATTGCGATTATTCTAAATACAAAAATTGATTGTTAAGCACAAAAGTTATAGGTAGATCATGCTCACCAACGACCCCTTATTTAGCTGAACAAGGCATGATGATGGCGATGATTGTTATTGCATGTACATTGCATGTAAAAGATCGAATAAAAAGGATTTCTTTGGCTTTTGCTTCGAATTTATTTTAAGAAAATGTTTTTTACACGCATTTTTTCATACTTGAAATATTACAAAACTTTTCGCAGAAGAGTGATCACCGAGAAGGCCGTTTTGATGACCTGTATAATTTTAAGATGTAAAATGTAATGGGGTATGAGAAAACAGGATCGAAATAAAATCAAATAATGAATTCCAAGTTACGTACAAATGTGAAGGTTTGGAGAGATATTGTTGCAAATTTTTTCGCTGTTAATAAAACGGGTCTCTGAGATTTGGCTATTATCATACAAACGAGCCTTCTCTCCTTTTCTGTCCAGTCATACCACGGAAGATCGTACGCTGCATGTGCTACCTTCATGCTCTATCATAACACTTTCATTCAATGCTTCGTTCTAGCCAATAAATATCAATTGCTAAGAACCAAAAAGGCGTAAGATCCGCAGCCGTATCTTAGTGAAATCATATGGGATACGCCTTTTTCCTCGTTGCATCCAAATTATTCTTACCTCATCCTGAAGAGAGTCCGGTGGCCAACACAATAAAAGCAATTGAAGTGTCACAGCCAACGCGCAAGCCGCACTCCTTGGACGTTCCTTTTCCTCTCCCTACAAATCAGAAATAACCTCCATAAGTTTTTATATTTTTTTCCTGTCTGAAGTAAATTAACGAAAAACGGTTTGATGAAGCAGTACTATCCATAATCGTCAAACAAAATGGGAGAAATGCTTAAAAGGATCTCCGGAGGCTTTCAAATAAAACGATTTACAATATTTATCGCAAACAATCTAATTGGTTCATGCAAAATTCTTTTATAAAGTTTCTTAAAAATTTATTGTAGACTAAAAAACAACTGCTTGGTCAATTCTCTTTGCGTTGGTGAATAAAATGCTTTTTCATGTAGTAACTCTTATGACAACGTACGAGCAAAGCACCAAAACTGTAGCCACAAATCGCTATAATTCCTTGCATCGTTTGAACGAGAATAACGGATGCAAAAATTTCCTCCAAATCATTCGAATACCTGATTGACGTTGTTCATTAATAACTGCGTTCACGCGATGACACTTTGGTTACAAAAAGTGCGAACTAAATATTACTCACTGCAGTATTTCCTTATGATAGGACACACTTTTGACGACATGTCGAAAAAAATTCTGTTTTCTTTTATTCCATTCGATTTCATTGAGCTCTAGATCTTTGCCAAGAGTAATGTCTTCATTTATTCGTTGAAAGAATTTTTGGCATAATCTCATATGAGCGCAAGCATGCAAAATGTAAAAAGAAAGTCCAGTGTCAATAGCGACGATTGCTAGTAGACTGTCGCAGGATGTTGGCACTTGAAGAGCGTACCAGATGTAAAATTGTTTCACGTTGTCGTGAAATATTCCGGCTGAGTAGGGTAACACGACACTTTGGATTACAGTGCCATTGGCATCTAAGACAAAATTTTCGAACAACGGTGTAATCAGACAAAAGGATATTCCGAGAAAACAATTTGCGGCAAAACCATAGGAAAGATACAATCCTCGTTTAGCGTAGCCCTCCACAATCACCGAATCCTCGTCGGTTTCTACGTATCTCCACAACCTTGCACATTTCTCTGTCAATCTGAAGAGTTCGTGACGTTTCGGTATCAAAATACAAGCTGTAAAACAATGTTCTGTCTTCAAAGTGGAACCATTGCTCGCGAACGCTATTCAATATAGTTATTATTATTTTTTTTTTGCACTCCAACTTCCAAGCATCAATGTGTGGAAATGTGTGCCTTTTATCGCGCAAATTATGTGGACATTTTCCTCGCCCAGAATAGTAATTCTTTCCGATGGGCTAATAGTATGCCAGCGAAAAAATAATGCCCAGAGTCCCGGTCCAAACACAAAAATTGATGCAAGAACGTTTAGAATACCAATCGATAAGTTCAATAGATTATAGCCTGATTTGAAGGGCAATAATCCGGAAAAGTTCAACAAAACCTCGTTGAAATGCGAATAATCACGAAAATTTCGTCGTTTCATTGTCAGATTATTTAGGATGTGATTCAATTGAGAAAGACTATGTGTCTTGTCCAGATGTTTGCATTGAAAATCTCACGTTATCGGGAAGAACAGTATTTCTGATACTGTACGTTTCCGCGATTGCGAATAATCCGCCCATGCGCAGATCGAAAATTATTTAACGAAACACTGTCGAATGTATGAAAAATTCATCAATACGGAAAGCCTGAGGTTTGAAACTTTATAAAAGTTTATCAGCAGTTCGAACGGTTAAATATCGGATAATTCTTCTTCAATATATTATGTGTTATGCGGTCGTTGGTCTCGCAGTAAGCCGAGTTGTTATATGAATTAAATACTATTCGTTGCATTACCATACGAGAATAAAACAGCTTCTGTTCGGACTCTCACACGTCTTTCTGTATGAAGTTTTGAATCGATTTTCGTTGATTTCTACTTTAAACATTAGTCACCCTTTTGCACGTAGTACGCTTGTTAAAAATTTTACCCACATATATGTACATTGTGCTCCAAGGCATTTGAGAACATTGCATTGAAGTTGCGAAGTTCTCAATAACGGAAATGTAGTACCGAAGTTGAAACAAGTTCTCGTCTACCATGGTGAGACCAGATGTTACAGAATTATTTTAAATTAATCTCCGCAGCTGTAGGTATATGTTGAAACTTTTTAAATTCAGTTTATACTTGACTGTACAATTGTTCAAATTTTAACATCGTCACTAGCTCTTTTACCATTCATTGAACACAAATAACGAATTTTCGAAATACGATGTTGATTTTCTATATGTATTCCTACAAATATGAAACCTCACAGGGATCGTAAAGAATTTTCGATGACTAATAAATCTTTCAACTTATAATTTATTATTTTTCACTGTACTCGAAATTACTCCAAAACCTGTCGCAGCAGAGTGACCATCGAGAAGGCAGTTTTAAGAACCTGTTAACATTAACCGAGGATGAAATTTGAGGCAAATAATGTGAAAAAAAAAAAAAAAAACATTACGTTGAAACGGATTCTGAACGTACCCACGTAAATGTTTCGAGTGACATAATTGCCATTTTTTTTGCTGTGATTATGACAGGTCTCTGCGATTTTGCTATAATCATGCAAATCAGTTTTCCTTCTTCTTTCGTCCAATCGTACCATGGAAGATTATACGCCGCATTACCCACCTTGAGGCCCTGTCATCATTAATAGTTTCGATGAGTGCAACTTTATTGATTCAAATTCACATTGAATAAAAAGAAAAAAATATAGAAAGCATATATAATTCGCTTCTGTATTGTCTGTTGGTGCATGTTGGATATGAACAGTTACGAGTTTTTTCGGTCTCGCAATCGATACTATTATTCACCTCAGTCTGAAGAATGTCCGGTGGCCAGCATAATAAAAGCAATTCTGTGATCACTGATAACAAACACGTTATGATCTTTGGACGTTCTGTTTCATCTCCCTGCGAATAGATATCAATTTTTTACTCCTGAACTGTTGCATTTTTTTCATTACTCGTAAGTATTTACTTAAAAGTACATTTATGCACATTAAATCAGGCGAAATTTGTTTCATCTAATCCTAGTGTAGTGAGACCATTTTTTCAAATATAATTTTCATTACTTTTTTCGTTTTATACATTTTACGTTGAATTCTTTGTTCTATATGAATGTTGATACGTCATAAATTATGTGACAACCTACGACTATGATACCGAAACAAAATCCGCAAATCGCTGTTAAGCTTGCTAGTATTTGAGCAAGGATGACTGATTGAAAAATATCTTCCACATCTTTAGTATATCTGTTAAACAACAAACGAAAAGGTGTTACTTCCAAATATAAACGTTTCGTCCAAAATTATACACTCCGAATATGCACTTACTGCAAAATCTCCGAGTGATATATCACACCTTTGACAACATGTTCACAAAATTTAGCTCTTCTCGTGTTCCAATCGTTTTCGCTATTCGTCAAATTTTCGTCGAGTCTGATATTATCCGTTATCTTCTCAAATACATTCTGGCACAATTGCATGTGAGCACAAGCTTGCAAAACATAAAATGGTATCGCTGTATCAAGGGCAATAATTGCTATAACACTGTCACAAGTCGTTGGAACTTGAAGTGCATGCCATATGTGAAATTGTTTCACGTCGTCGTGAAATATTCCGGCTGAGAAAGGTAACTTTTTGCTTTCCAAAACAGTACCGTTGGTGTCTAAGACAAAGCTCGTGAGTAATGGTGTAATGAGATAAAAAACAGTTCCAATGCAAATGTTTCCTGTTAACATGTACGTCAAATATAGTCCTCGTTTTCCATATTTGTCGATAATCGCGATATCTTTATCCGACTCAACGTATCTCCAAAGATTTGCACAATTTTCCGTCACCTCAAAAAGCTTTTCGCGCTTTGGAAACAATACCAGAACTGTAACACATTTGAGAGGACGCTCAATTATTTCATGTTACAATCGATAATCACTCAACTGGTATATTGAAAAATTGTGGAATTTCTTAAGAAATATCAATTAAATAATAAATGAATTTTAGATTATTTTTTGGCTGCTTAAGACTATATGCTGCTCAGCTCTATGGCAGTTGAAGAAATTCAATAAGTGCCTTTTATCGTGCAAATAATGAAGGCGTTTCCGTCAATCACAATGTCAAACCTATCTGTCGGTTTAATATTGTTCCAGTGAAATATGAGCGAGTAAAAACCCGGAACGAACAAAAAGCACGATGAGCCAATAGTCGCAAAAGCCAAAAATGAAGTTAATACATAATTTTTCGATTTAACGGGCAATAGACCACAGGCATTCAACAAAAACTTATTGAAATACGAATAATCGTTAAAATTTCGTCGCTTCATCGTGGAATTTTGTTGTTTTTTTTTTTGTCAAAATTAATTTGAATGAAAAAGCGAGCACTCCTGAGATTTTAAGTTTAAGTAGCCATCAAGAAAGAGATTTTCACAGGTTTTCATGTCGAGGTGGCATTTTCCGCGTATGCGTAGTTCGCAAAACATATTTTATTATTCAGTCTAATACCCTAAGATGCATGAAATATTCGCTGAACAAAAGCTGGACTATTCCCGGAAGTGATGAAAGTTTATCGGTGCTTTTCTTGGACGCTTCAACGTCGGGGAATACTTCGTTGGAAGATTATGTCTTGTCCAGTCACAGAAAGAGCTCTTCTGAAAGATACACTGTACGGAACGTAGGTTCTTGTTGAACTAGTAAACTGACGTAACGTATTCCTTTCAGTTGGACATACGAACTTCAATCAAAGTTCTTGAATGCTTTTTTGTGTAAACTCGAATTTGAAGTGGACATCATGTAACTCAGTCCAGTATTTTTAAATTTTATCTTTTATCTTCGTTAGCTGAAGTGTTCAGTGATTTTGCAACATGAAAAAAAAAAATTCAGGCTTCATTACACGGGCTACCTCCGCGTAAAATTTTGTTATTTTAGTCGTTTTATTTCATCACAACAATCCAATAATTCCGAAACCAGTGTGTTTGAATGATTTCACCATTGGGTATCCCAATGGCTTTACCATTCGCCGTGATCGAAAATATTATTATTTATTTGATGATACCATTAACGTGCAAGAAAGTAAAGTAAGTCAAATTAAGGAAATTTTGATAATTAGGCGGTGGTTGCACGATGAATTTTTCAAACAAATTTTCTATGGATCAATGGAGTTTGAAATTACACGACAATACTGCTGGTGCATAAAAATGTTGATGTATTTTAATTAAATGACATTCTATAATTTTTGCTTAATTCATTGTTTTGATGTTCAATTTTTCCTGCTACCTTTTAAAATTATCTTTAACTACCTGTCTAATTTTTCACACGGTTCGATATATCAGCTCGCTGTAAAGAATTGGAATTCCGACGATTCTGCCAGTTGAGAGTTGAGAAGTGAGCGTTACGTCAGTCGATACAGTAGCAAATGACGGTCGGTGAGGAGGATGCATAGATTATTTTGGTTCTCAATATAAGCGATGGTATACCGTTTAACCACTCGAGAATGCGTTGCTTGAAATTTGACATTAGGTGATAATGAGGTTTTCTTGGTTCGAAAAACCTTTCCTACGATTCTGCATGAAAATGCTACTCCAATTTACCAACGATGTTTCTTTCATCGATTGTACAAGTGAAAAATACGTGTACAATTTCGTTAGGGGATTTCACTGTGGTGCCAAACGATGGCGGTAGCGAACGTTCCCTTTCCGAGGGTGGAGTCGCGCAGGGGTGACTTTGGAACACCCCTAACGAATTCGTATGTATGTGTATACATGTAATATATGCGTATAAACTAGCTAGGACGGAAAAAGGTACAAACTTTAGAGCATGATACGTAAATTATCGGGAGTAACGCCCTTCTGTACTTCAGCTGTTGATATATACGTTATATAGGAGTTCCAGGGTGAGTGGACGCGTTTCTCGTACCCAGAACACGCCGTTCGATGCGGCAGAGGGATTGCGCTTCACGCTGCGTGGCGATGAAGTTCGTCCCTTGTCCGCACACGATCTGAAAAGCTCGACCGAGATTTTACGCTGTTAATTCGTCCATCTGCTTTCCTTTTAATTAATTTTCCGTTTTTCTTTTTTTTTTCTTGTGTTTATTGATTTCCAGTGATTTTCTTTTTTTTTTTTTTTTTTTCTTTTCATCGAATCGTCGCTCTCGACCCGGAAGTATCTTGTGACAGATGCGGAATCGTGACGGCGACGTGTATTGCGCGTGAATACCACAACCTTCGTGTTTTTTCGGAATCTCGTGGGCCAAGTGTGATGCGATGTTTCCCTTGAAAAATGCACAAGCGAGTGAGTACTTTTCACATATGGTTAAAAGATCGAATGAACGAAATGATTATATATATTTTTATAGACGTAAACGAAGTGTTATTAATCTAAAAACTCAAGAAATGAAAGAGTGAACATTTCAAACGATCGATATCTGAGCGACGAAACAGCAATTATGTGTCCACCTTGCTACCTTTTTGATTGTTTTTTTTTTTTTTTTCTTCAATAACACGTAGACACGAATTCTTCGATTATTCAGCTTTTCGCTTATGAATTTTGGAAAATATTATTCATCCGGTTTGCTCTGTGAAAACGCTTTTGAATATTCGTTATTCTTCAGGCAAATGACACAGGATTACGTTTTAAAATAGAAAAAAAAGCACAGCATTGACAACAAGAATATTCCTTTATTTTGAAATACAATAAAAAATGTTTTTCTCGTCAATGCATGTGTTGGATTCTCGAAAAAAATGCATATTTTTGCGAGAACACAGTAAAAATGGAAAACATGACGTTCAGTAAAATTGCCTAATGCCGTATTTTTCGTTCCAACGTGACTTTGTGTGCAAACACAAAACGAGCCATCTCATTTTGATGACATGAGAAATCTCATACTGTAAATGTACCTTCCTGCAAGAGCACACGGTATGAATATTAGCATGATAGATGTCCACTGAAATTAAATTTGTCCGTCACATAACTTTTGCAAAATCCTTAATAATTCCGTACACATGAAAGATTGCCATTAAAAACTCCACGTTTTCGTTATTCGAATAATCAGGAATTTATTAAACAATGTCTCATTTGTCGTGAATAAGAAAATCGAAAAATTCTTACAAAGTAGGAAATTTTTATAACTCAACGCGATATTTGGATTAAATTTTCTGCCCTTAGTTGAGCGTATTCAGGTGTATTCGTAGCGCATTTTCGTATTATCGCGATTATGTATTTTTATTTACAAAGATAAATGAAATATATTATTTAATAATCTCTATGATATTTCAATCATTTATGTCGTCAACGTAAATTACTTTTAGCTCATGAACGCTGTTGTAATAATGGAATATTTAATGGCTTTAGTCAATCATTGTTAGACGCACGATGTAATGAACAGTTAAGATCGATAGGGAAAACAGACGGCTTGAAAAACCAGCAGCATCTCCATGGAATATCTAGTATGCTATAGCTACGATATTCAAGTGCATATTATCGACTATGTATGATATCTCTACCCGGTTAAATGCGAAAAATATCTCGTCCGTTGCAAGATTCCTTACCACACCGGTTTAACATTTATTTCACGCAATTATCCATCATTATAAAATCGTAGTGAGGAAGATGAAGAGTACGTGTGTGAGGGAGGGAGATAAATAGAGAAAAAAAGAGAGAGAGAGAGAGAGAGAGAGGAAAAGAGCTAGGGATACATCGCGTGAAGGGTTCACTAAACGGGTTTCCCTCATTTTTCTTTTCCTCGCGTTTATTTCATTTTTCCTTTTTGCCACGAAGACATTTTCCCCCAGCTCACAAAACGGACTGAGAACGTACGTTTTTCTTATCGCTCCTCCTACTTAACAACTAAATATATACAGCTCGACAAAAAAATTTACGGAAGTAACGTTTGCATGCCGTATCTGAGGTAGCAAAGAAAATTTAGACCTAATTATCTTGCTACTTTCAATGCATCGGAGAAACCTTATTCGAGTCAACACTTCTTTAACGTTTTTTTAACGTTCCAGATATGGTCGTTTTCTACGATTTCCGATGAAATAATTCCTGCGAGTAATCTTCACGAAACTTTTTTCTGTTACTTCAGATTACAGATTTTTGTTTTACAAATAAATTCGTTTGCCATATAAAATGAGAGATTTTGCAATCAAGAATTGATGCGTTCATCAAAATTATACTCGATTGGTGTATCAGTGCGTTCATAAAAGAAAAACGACTTGCCTTCGTGCGTTTTCGAAGGCAAAGACCAGTAATTTAAAACACTTTAATGATTAAGAGAAAAGTTGAAACAAAAAATTCAAGGAATTAACGAGAACGAAATTTACATGGAATATAGAAAACAGTCAAATAACCGAAAATGGAGAAAGTTAAAAATCGGGGTGATAGAGATTCGACGACAAGCCAATGTAAGATCGATCTATCGCTATATAGATTGTCTTATAGTCGTACGATTCCATGACTCAATGCATTCGAATCGCACCACTCTTTTCTGCATTCAGTAGTGACTCCCATTACATATAAAATGCCCATATTTTCGATATCAACTCCGATGTCAAGCAATCGGTAATATTCAATATTGTCTACCACATAACGAGATAAACACGTTGGTAGTGAAAAATAAATTTTTTTCTGCGTGAGATTTGAGGAATCTTTTAAACAACATGGCTACTGTAGATTTAATTATCTTGCTGAACTAATTTGGCACTATGCGCCATATTCAATGTCTGAATTGGATCGAACTTTTCAAAATTCCCATTCGTTTAGAAAATTTGCATTGTTAATCTGTAAAATATATATAATTATTAATCTAAAATATCCTTCCGCGGATATACAAGAAAAAAAAGTAACTGAAAAAGTCCGATTGCTCTAGAAAAATATGATCAAGCAGGATTCCAGCTGAAATGTTGGTGAATTTTTTTCTCTTTCTTTTTAATTTAAAGCGACGGGGCTGGCTTTTAAATATCCCCAAGAGCCTGGAGGGTACATTGCTCAATCCTGTACTGCACCCTCTCCTGTCTGCCTCGCGTTTTCTGTGATAAATACACAGATGAATAGTGCCTTTCCCTCTCGTCGTTTCATTCGTTGTCTCTTTCTTTCCTATCTCAGTTACAATTCGCTGACATTGTGAATACCTAGATCCGGGGGCTTTTGGAAAACCCTCTATATATATATGGTGCTCGAGTCAGCCGTTCTTTCGTATCATGTGTATACGCATTTAATCCTTACTACGCGTATTTTCACGATGGATATACAATGAACCCATCAAATTGGTGTGTATTGTGTCGAAGTTCCGTAGTATTGCGAAATCATCTCACAGACAATAGACTCTGAAATTTCTTACTTTCCTACACTTGTGAATTGAACGACCAATGAAAAGTCGCCATACGAAATTTTTGTGTAAAATTTTTCTTTTTCAGATCATTTTTCTATCTTCTAAATCTTCGTTTCCATTCAAATTTTATAATCCGTAAGCTAAAATAATTTTTCTACCTGATATTTTGAACGAATACATTTCGTATCATTCATGTTTTTCACTTACTTATAATAAGCCATGAAACTATTATATTTGAAAATTTCTGAGAGCGATTTTCAATTTACATTCATCAAGTAATTTCATAGATGATGAGTTTCTTACATGAATTAATAATCTGAAGGAGGAATGAATAATGTTCGAAAGGAATTAGCCCCTAATAGTGGTACGTGCTGTCTTGACTTTGATGAACTACGCTCATATCCGCATACTTCGTGAGAATCGTAGCGCAATAACGGCTCATGCGCCGCTACGGGGAGTAATTTCTTTTTTCTCTCAAATTTTTTGCTATCTCTCGTTTACATGTGTTTCGAATCTGAGATTGGGTACACATACAGCGAATAATTTACCGCCACGAGAGCGAAAGATAATGAACATATATGTGTATACGTATATTACCTTTTTTCAACTTTCTCACACGCACGTCACGATTCAAGAATTGCTGGAGTTCATTGAATATAAGGACATTGTGAATCGTAAAATAGATGGCGAATTGCAAAAACTCTTTCATGAGTCATTTTAAAAATAATTAATATTTGCGAATCAAGATAACTTTTTTTAAAGGTATTAGCAAAGAGCCTCATTGGTGTTCAGCTATGAAATATCTCTTTTCCTTTTCACTGTCATTTTTTTAGGATTAGAGCAGTAAATGCACTTGCAGGATATTTTAATATTTTGTTTCCATTTTCAAAACTTTCGTTTCTTAGAATCAAAAAGGCGTGAGATCTGTTCACATTTGTTCATATACGTTCTTTGCAAGAATATGGTGACAGCTGAGATTTGAAATACGAATAACTCGGAATAGATTTACCGCTACAAACTTTTCGCAAAATTTTTTCTAGTTTGCGCACACACTGTCATTATCGTAGATATTTCAGTGTATATGTCCGTACGGAAAGAAGATTTACCCTGTGGGTCTCTCCTATTCCATTCAGCCAACGTCAATTTTTGTACAGAACATGTATATATGGATCAGCATCTGCAGTTGCGATCCGTTCATGAATGGCGAGCTTGCAAGAGCTTCAAAGAGATATACGCCCATCTCATACCTATGTGTATTTTCATGAGTATATGTTTTTAACATAGGTTTCTCTGTACTTTGATAAAGGCGAAAGGTTCGCTGCTCGTTTTCGTACTCGAAATTTCTACTTTATCGTGACTCCTCCTTTCAGACTTTTCATCGCCCCAAATGTAATCGAAATACACGCTAAATGCACTGCTGCACCAGATGTGATCTGACGTTTTGGTTTTTAGCTGTATCAATAATAATTATTGAATATCATTGAGTTACTGGATTTCAATGATACTATAATAATGAAATACTATAATAATGCATAATCTAATATTAATTCTCGCTTTGACCCAATGTTTCTCACAACATTTACGTTTTTTTTTTTTGAGATTTATTTATAGTCATTGCATACAATTTACAGCACAATGATATCTTGATTATTGGAAATAACCGTAAAAGCTGGTCTCAAGAATAATAACAGTATAAACGAAAGTGTGTGATGCAATGTATATGTACATGTACTACATGTCACTTTCCAGTATCAGACTATGAGACGACGCGTTTGCGTATTGTTTACGGTAGTTGAGCGCACCTGCCCAGCTGGCATAGTCATCGGTGCATAGAATTCTGTTGATCTTTTTTTTTCCTTTTCTTCCTCTTTCTCTACATCTCTTCTTCTCTCTATTTCTTCATTCTTTCAAAATAACGTTGCCTCACTGCGTTCGAGGATCTTGTTTTTAAACATCGATTCATTTTCATTCGTTCATATTTTTTCATGGATTTTATTACGTGAATTTTACTCTATAGTTTGCAGGCAGCCTTTTCATAATTTGGTAATTTTTCAAGTGCGCTGTCTGTTTCTATTCGTTGTTTCAATTTTTTTTACATCTATTCGCGCTAACGATTAATTTTTCAGATTGTCCTAGTCTCGTTCACGTATGCATTTCGGCTATCGTGAACACATTGTAGCAGACAAACATTTTCGAATGAGTTTGAAATTTCGTTACTTTAACAACGTGAATAATCAAATCTTAAATAGTCAAACGTTTCCGCAACCAATTGTTCCAAAACATCTGTTGAAACTCTCCAGATCTCAGCTTCCGACTTTTGTTATTGAACACTAGAATTATATCCCTTTCAGTTACGAGGTCGACTCGTTTGTTATTTCATCTCGTGCATCATTGTAATTCCCTTGCAGAATGGCGAAATTTCCGAAAAGCTGATTAATTGATGACAAAGTTCTGTTCGCCAAAGTCTACTCAAACATATTAGACTCAAACATGATCCTTCACCCGTTGCATCAGTTCTTCTGATCCAATTCTCAGGCAATAATGTCCCGAGGTGAAAATAAATAAAGTAAAACTGAAGGCTTTTAAAGAGCTGCTACAAGGAAAAGAAAGAAAAAAAAAAACTCAAAGCGGAATGAACCATTCTCTTCTTCGCGTACCTACGTACGTGCTCGAAAGTGCGCTACATACTTTAACCATAGCGCGCAGTGTACAACATTCCCGAACTCCCGGGGCGAAACCACCCATTTTCAAACGCCGGAGCATATACCGGCTCATTCCACGCTTACCACTTCTCCTGAAATACCGGATACAGCAATGCGCTCGCTCTGTTTTATATGTGCTAAACATATATATAGATTGATACGATATACACGGCTGTTGATGTACACAGAGATCATGGTGACAAAAGGACGTAAGTCGAGTCATTTTACGCGCTAATTTTCGCAATTCACGCTCTTTCGATTGACCGCAGCCTGTAAATATGTATATGTGCGTGCGTGCGCGCGTGTATGCATTCAGGTATGTATATACAAGTGCAAACGGGGCGCGAGCTACGACCGTCCCGCGATTGCGGCTTAACGCACTGCCGCATCCGGCGATCTTGCTAATTCCCGCCCGCGGAGTACAGCGCACCGCAAACCTAGCTCGAATGCTTGTGTCCGGTTCACTTACGTGTGAACGTGTATATATAAATATATACACACACACACATACTTAATATTTGCTTACACACCTAAAGGCAAAATACAGATGTACAATTAACCGGCGTTAGCGGGGTTGAATTATCTTCACAACTATGTATTTATCATCGTCATCTATTTTTATTTTCATAAAACTAGATTGCAGACGAACGCAAGAAGATGATAGATTGAACAATGATAACTACAATGCGGAAGGATTGCGCGTTACGGTAATCGTGGTTTCGATAATTATTGTGAAATTCGAGACAATTAGTTACCATTTTAATACCGTTGTCGAATAGTAAAATCAATGAAATCAACCATTTTTTCCAGTTACTGCCAAATTTACTTGAAATCAATTTTTTTTTATGAATCTTTTAAATCACGATATGAAAACGAGAACTCAATCACTGGTTGTCGTTGAAGAGAGGATGAATATGAAATTGGAACAGTGGATTGCGGATTTGGATTTTTGTATATTGTGTTAGGAATAGTCATCGTCAGTAATTCTTATTTTTATGAAGTATTATTTACGTAAAAATGTTCACTAAGATGTCATCATTTGTACTGATTTTATTATTAAAGAGTAAGGTGGATGTACTTTGAAGTTTGTTCTGTCTCTTTAACCTTACGCGTTAATTTTCTGTTTGCTTTCTCCATTCATTTTCTGCGTAATGAAATTACGTCAAAATTGGCACACTACATAGAATCTATGAAACACTAGTCATCAGACTCTCCCATCTCGTTCCAAGTATTATAGTAAGAAATTGTATAACTCAAGGTGGGGCAGCCAAAGTCGGCTTCCCTTTCACGCGAATCATCAAAACTGCTTTCCTCTACCGAGTTATCGTACGCTATCATGCGATCTACTGTTTTTTCGCTTTCAAAAAATTATTCCTCTGTTTAAGAATGTAGCGTGTTTGTTTCGTTTTTTTGATTCATTCTGATGGTGACGTAACACGAACTAAGAACGTTGAGAAATCTGTAAAAGGAAATGTTTCATTTTTTCGGTTTCAATCTTCGAGTACTCATTGACTTTTGATTTTCTGCAAGCCCATCCCATCGATTTGATCCCACTTTTTCTTTACTCCAAAGAAACTCCGATATTCTTAGAAAATTCTCAAATACTCCATCGCAATTGCACGAAGGATAAGGGAACTGAAAAATTCGGCCGATACAGCAGAAAGCTGTTTTTACTGTCCACTATTACTCAGTGATCAATGAGCAAACTCTGGTACTTTATTAAGGGTTCACCGGTCCGACTAATGACGACCGCTTACCGTAGGAACTAGCCAAACTCGCACATCGATCACGTACCAATAATTGTCATTAAACTGTGTTTATTGTGATAAATTTCATGTTTATCAAATAATATCTACAACTTGGAATAAACCAATGTTTCTAATAAATCTTCGGTCGTTGTTTGATCGTCGGTGACCAACTTTTTCAACGAAAACCTTGAACTACTCGTAGATGTGCGAAGTCGTAACACTTACTTTCCTCTACACATGTATAACTTCACGTCGGCGTACATGTAAAATCCATAAGCACATGTAGGTTTTATTTGAGCGATCGATTAATGGAATATTGATCGTAGTTCCCGTTGACAACGAGAACACAAATACATTTGAGGTCGATCATGTACACTTGTATACTCGCAGTAGTATAATATATTCTGATTGTTGAAAAATCCATGATCCTATGCGTGATGATTGTGAACGAAAAAAACATTCAATCACTCACCCACGGCAAGTGACCAGTGGATTGCGCGATAAATTGTTAAAAACTATGAATTCATTCCTCAGTCGGGGCGGACTAGAAAATTTATCATAACGTACGTTCACATTAAATATTAACGTGAAATATACGAGAAAATCTATGTCATCGAGGGGAATCGCCGATCGCGAAATTAAATCTAACAGTTGAAATATTTGAAATATAAAAAAGGAAAATTGATTGCAAAAATAGCTGGATTTCTTAAAAGGTCATCAAATGAATATAACTCGGAAATAAAATTTCCGAAATATTCTCCTATCTGTTATTTATAGAAAAGGAATTCGAGGCATCTCCTGTTCAAACAGTTGCCAATAATTCTTCTGTGAGCTCGACGAGTTTAATTTAGCACAGTCCGAATAATCGATTGTTTAATTCGATGCAGTCCAACCAAAGTATATATAAAACATTTATAGCTCTCCGTATATATATACAATAGTTCTGTGTATACATAACATTGTCAACGTGCAAAAGTCTAACACTGAGGCTTCCTATTCACGCAGAGATATAATCTTCGGTCTCTGCATTTTCTTTGGTGTATTGTACTCGTGTTACGTCGAACAAGTAGTCATCATAGCGAGTGGCAAACGACATTACGACGAGAGTCGTAAGAGACCTACAAGCAATTGTCAATTCCATTATGTATAGCGTATACAACCATGACCAAATTTTTTATGTTCTCTCCAGCATCGTGAGTCGTCGTTCCGCTCAACATTGACCAAGGAGAATAAACCTCACGTTCACTTACGACTTTAAAATTGATTCCTTGATGGAAAAAATATGTCATTGCTAATGCCTTGGTATCTGATTTGTGCACGACGTAAAAGATTATGCTTCCCGCGTACCGAAACAGCCACTCTAAGAAGTTTTACAAAACTGTGACACCGCGGGGTTTGATAAAATATTGAGTACGTACACAAGAACTTAATAAAACAATTTGCTATTATAATTGAGCACCGCAGCGTAAACTCAGCCAAGACCTTGACGGCCAATGTCCCATGTCTCGCGAATTACCCTATATTTTTCTTGCTTTGTTGGAAGTCAAGTGCATAAATATTCTTTTGAGACAGCTCTTTCGATGACCTCTTCTTACGGTCAAGAGGTCTTTTGTATGTTAACTGCGGTGCGTTTTGCTTAGCGGAACAGAAAAAATGCAGTCCTACATATCCCTATTCAGTAGCGGAAGGAAGAGAATGGAAGGGTGACGGAAGTAGACCGAAGGAAAAAAGGACGACTGGTGAACTCGCAAGGTTGAGAAGAATTAAGGTGCACGCGACTTAGCTGATGTGCGCAGTTAAGAATTCGAAAATAAAGACATTGGAAGAAAGTCTCTTGCGGCCCTTGAAACGAATTTTTTGGCAATGTATAAAGCGCAAAGTCTTTTAGCTCGTCTTTGCAATATTGGATTCGCTCCAAAAATGTGATCTCACGTAGGCGTGAGGTCCACCGAGGAAAGTTTCGCACATGACGACTACGACGACGACAACGACAAAGACAGGGATATCTGTAATATCGACCTGGTACTCGGTCGTCTCAAGGGTCCTAGTGAATTTCAATTCTTGCGAAATAATGAGGTCGAATATTTGCAAATACACTTGAATTTGTTGGAACAGGTTCCTTTAACGAAAGACGAAAAACTTAAGAAGTAGCTAGAGGCAGGATAATTGAGAGTGAGATCATGGATCATGGGCGTTGGTGACAAAGTGGGTTCCTTCGGGTAGAATGCGAAAGCTGCAGGGATCATATTTTCACAAACTATTGAGAATATATATATCAATATATGCGTATCAGGCTGTACAGATGCAATATATACCGTGTAGACGGTGCGAGCTCGCTACAAGGACGCTGCCGCTGGTATCGCGAAAGAATGCGAAATAATGGCTGAAGTAAAGGCGTGACGAGGAGACGCTTAACGGATAGAGGCAAAGGGGATGTAAAAAAAAAAAGCAGTAATAAGCTTACACACTTCGTATAAGTATAGTTAGCGTTTACGAAGGTATAAGAGCCTGGTAATATTACCAAGGACATATAAGATCGTGAGAATACCATTGTAGAAAACAAAGGGCCGTCGAGATTAAAGGGATAAGGAGAACAGGCTGACTCGACTGGCCTGGCATTCCTTATGTACATGGAGACTTTGCACTATATTATACTCTCTCGTTCACCTGCCGTGTTCTATCATATAGGTCTATACATACTTAAAAAAAAAAAAAAAGAAGTCTCGTTAAGTAAGTGGAAATTTTTTCGATCGAAACTCGTAAAACCATTTATTTTACGATATTACGGAATACTTTCCTTCTTTTTTTTCATGTAGTTTCTTATCTTCGAGTACTTTAGTCATTTTTCATTGTCATCATTAACACGAAATATATAGATACCAGACTGATCGTAGTCCTCGTATTTAGAACTTATTTTACTCGCGTCAAAATAGTTGCATATAATTTTCGTATTGCCCACAAGTACCACGAGTATCATCGTCGTCATAATCTCACTACATTCGTCAAATATTTTTTAAAAATCATTTCTGTTAAATGAATTGAATGCATTGCTTAATCAATACGTTCAATTGTTACCCTTTATGCATCAAATGTTACCCTTTCTTTAGTTAGTACAACGTTGAAAAACATACGCGTATGTTGGCTTCGGTTGATCAAAGGCGGTTGCAGGTGTCATGTGGCTTCTGTGGTGATGAGTCGAAAGAGTGGGACAGAGGGTGCCTATAATGACAGGAGTGTTTTCTGGGCTTGGGTTGCCTTATCGTGGTTTACTCTTGTCAATATCACCACCGTTCAGGCTTCTTTCTCGTGGCAAGCAGATACGCTAGAGTACACGGTTCGCTAAAGTGAGGTGCCTCTTGCTTGGTCGTCTCGAGGATATCCGCATTGTTTCGTGTCACCAAGCCAAGTCAGCTGACCTACATTGGGCCATGCTGCTGCTACTTCTGAATATCAGGCCACTCGATGCTCACCTTTAGAATAGCACTTGTCAAGTTTCGAACAATCCTGCCAGTGTTCATAATCCACGAGCAACGAACTTCAAACCTCGTGTTTTTCATTCCGCTATACATTGCTTAGTCTTCACATGGAAAGTTCCATCGCATGAGAAATCAAGGGAACTTTTTGGGCTACCAGGTCCCATAAATTCTTCATAGATATGATACAGATATATATGCACCTCACTTTCTTTGAAGATAATTTATTCGTGACTATGTAATTCCATCTATATTTCCAGCTTGCCAAGATTCTAATCAATTATTTACGTTGAGAAGTTTCAACAGGGTATAATAGATCGAAAAATATGGATATTTTTGAAAATTTTTTCTAAGTAAACAGTATATAAAACGTTGGTTTTATGTTTCACGACATGGAAACTATAACTTTGGAACAACAGAGTGAAAAAAATTTCAGTCATTCTGATGGCTTTTGGCGACGGCTCAGAAGAGCCATTATCGCGACTGAAAAAAAAAAAACGTCGCCGCAACATTGACGATATACCGATGGTACATGTCGTCTGAACTCTAAAGACCAAAATAATTTCAAAAGAATATATTGAAAGCTATCAATCAATTTGAATATTTTGCAAAGTAACAGAATTGCAAGTTTAAAAAAAAAGTCTGAAGGGTTCTTCACTCGAAGTCTCGTGTACAAAAAGTTTCATAAAATAACGTCGTACGTTTTTCATTTGCTGTCAGCGCGATCGAATGTAATATAATTGGGAGAAAGAACGCTGTCTAAGTTTAATTTTGAAAATTATTGTACCGAATGTTGGAAAATTGTGGTTTTTGGTTCGTAAAAAAAATCGTTTTTCCGCATTTTTTGTCTCTTTAGTTGTGAAAATGTTCACGGACACGCATCGACTATTTACCCTTCATGAATTCATTAAGTTTGATCATTCGCACAGTTGAATTCAGTTTTTTGGATATCATAATTAGATCGACGGGCTGCTATCTGCCTTGGTTTAACATATAAAGCTTATTATTTCAAAATAAAACATTTTAAATGCTCACCGAAATTCGATTATAATACAATGACCGAAGTATATTAAGCGTATCCGAGAAATATGCGGTTGAACAATTACCGTAATGAACAGTAATTTTTTCTGTGTCATCGCGAATTATTATTAATCATTTTTTTCCGTGTGCGTTTATCTCGTCCATCTGATGTTGCGTGTTAAGTATATTTAGATGGGAATCT
Organism: Campoplex capitator; assembly: GCA_037576405.1. Lineage (NCBI taxonomy): Eukaryota > Metazoa > Arthropoda > Insecta > Hymenoptera > Ichneumonidae > Campoplex > Campoplex capitator. Next base: position 10,057,198 of record JARBWI010000009.1, on the reverse strand, counting down.
GTGTCACCGAGAATTCCTCTTAATTATTATTCTTTTTTTTTTTTAATACAGTTTATCAGTTTTTCAGAGTCACAAGCATCCCTAAAAGTAATTACTTTCGAATACGTGGTTTGACAAATATGTGAATAGTCGTGGATGCTTTGATTCGAGGTCGACATCAATGAACGTTAATTCTTGCATTATCAACTTCTATAAAAGAATAGTGCAGTGTTCTCAGAGAAGAATATAATTCCGGAGCTTTTTATTCTTGAAATCGAATCAACATGAGAAGCTCATACAAATAACAATACGATGATACTGACAAACATTGACGCTAATTGGAGCGGACCACGCAATTTTCGTATATTGCTCTCGTGGCTCTCGCATTGCGCGATCCATCGAGTTCGCAGCACGTGTGAGTGACAATATATTCCCGCAAAAGAAGGAGATATATATATGCTCATTGTGGGAGGGGAAGGGCTGGAGCAAGAGAGATCACGAAACGAGAAAAGCCCGCGAGTCGAACGGGAAAGGGAAGAGACGTGTGTAATACAGGCCGCGAGCGCGAGCGAGCTTTCCTCGATTGGCTTGCTTCGTTGAACGTTCAGTCCGTTCGGACCACTTGCGCACATCGCGCGATCCGAATAACGTCGTGTGTTAAACAGTCGTCTATCTTCCAGTCCACAGGGAGACTTGTTAACCTCTCTGAATCGCTTGACAGAGAAAAAGAAAATATGGAGTCAACGCTTTTTTTCGACTGAAAAGTAAAAAAATAAAAACCAAAGAGAAATTAACATTTTTCAACGATTTCATGAAAAAAATTTAATTAAAGTATCGTTCGTTTCTCTTTCCCGTTTTATGAAAATGTTTGACGGACCATCGCGCGCGAAGAACAAACGCTGCTTCGTGGACCAGTGAGTTTTTTTTTTCGAGTGTATAAACATCGTTGGTACATCTATAGATATAGCTTTACACAGATATGATCTGGCGCATTTGAAATCGAATTCAGAGGATCATGACCCCTCTTTACCGTTTTATCTTCTTTTTTGTTTGTTCGTTATTATATTTTCATAAGTCGTCAAAAAAATAATCTCACATCCTCCTTTTTAGGAAGTTTTTTTTTTTTCATTTGTTATCAACGAAAGTATTCAAATTATCATAGGCCAGGGGTTATCGATTTTTCTGACACTCGAATAATATTTGTCGAAAACGATAGAACTAGAGAACAGAGTGCTGAACAAAATGAAATTTGATGTCGGTACGTTTGATATGTTCTGAGCATTTTAAATGTCATTTTCGGTTAGCTTGAAAACCTAATGACCCGGTCGTGCGAGTGATGCAAATGTAGAGCAGAAGTTGTAAAGTTTTCGAAAATAATTCTCTGATCGAATAAAAACATTCAAATATTGAAATAAATGAACCCAATGGAAACCCCGTTTGTGACAGATTTTTAACATCAATGATCAACTTTTGCCCAAATGGAAAAGTTTTTTTTGGAGTATTTATTAACGTCGAGTGAATCGACGAAATTTCTTCCGAAAATTCACTTTTAAAGAAGAGTAGTGACTTTGATTATCACCTAACCAAATTCACCCAGAATTTCCCATGGATTATTGTGTACAACAAGACACATTTGTGTATATCTATTGATGTAGAAAATCCTACCACGGCTTTCTGTCCGCAGCCAAATTAGACACGCGCTTATTCATCGTTGCCTCCGTCGTACTTGACACTGTATGCCATATATCCCACGGAATACATAGGTATATAGTGTTACCGGTACCTCGGCACGGAGACTATATGATGAAACTCCTGAGGTCCTACACGCGTGAGCGTGAAATTCCAAGTAACTCTCGTTACATTTTGATCCCAGGAGAGAAGTTTGTCTCATAAACCTTGCACCGGAGGAAGATCCTGGAGGATCCTTGTTGCGTTCTCAAATATCCACGATATTACAAGCTGTATTCAAGTCACGCGCGAACATGATTTCATCACACTTTCGGTGTGGTTAAGTTTATATTTTCTGCAATATGGTCCCGTTTATCGAATGTAATCAAAATTTTCACATAACAAACGGCAAAAAAAAACAATAATTTTACGCAATTTATCACATGATGCGGTGTTTCAAGAATTCACCGCAGTTATATTGGATCCTCGGGAAGTTATTTTCACTGAGAAAAGCTGAGAAGATTCAACGTTGATTATAAGTGACTTCGGTATAATCTTTCTGCGACGGTACAGATTCCTGACAATTAGACTTTTTGATTGAATTTCGCCGCTTCGAGGACATTTTATAATGATCATTGGCAATTTGCCTCGCGGGGTTTTTCTACCGATGAATATACGACATAATATAAAATATATTAGCATCTATGCGTTAACGAAAACAACGTTCGCTAGGTCGATGGTATGGCCTCGATAGTTCTTTTTATGGCACAAATGTTTGGATTTTCCTGATTTATGCTTCAGCGGTTGTATACTACAGAGTTTTTTTTTTACCATAGTTCTGAATATAATTTGGTGTTTTCGTATTATATTGTGATTATTTTTGGTGTCGGCCTTCAACTGTTTTTTTTTGCTCTTGTTTGAGGAACTTGTTTTCGCCGCGATTTTTAGTCACTTCTAAAAAAAAATATTTTTCAACAGAACACGCAACGCTGTTAGATACATATTTAAAAAAAATTTTATTATCATTGATTTGAAACGAGAAAACCTCGTCAACTTTTCGTATCACCATATCAGCTAAGTAAATATTCAAAAATGATAATTGCAATGAACTCACTAGTCACTTACGTACACGAAAAGTTGTAGTAAGTATCAACCGCTCAAGTTGCTCATTTGTTTTTGTAAAGTATAAAATAATAAACCGGTAAGTCTAGGATTACTCTTGAAGTTTGCGTTAAACTTCAATAGAGTTCTACCGAGTGAAATATCGACCAAGTTTTGCTATCAATTCTTGTGTCTTGTAAAGAGGTTGTTGACTAGAATGCTGTTTTTACAATTGATTTTTAGAATGAAAAAAATTTGAAGCTATTCGAGATTTTATACTTCTGTACACGTGTCATTTCATTATTTGAAATGATTTGTTTGTATGTTTTTCCTATTCTACAGGCCATTAAAAAATATATATTTTGTTTTTTCGACTCAATTTTGTTACCAGCCCGAAAAATAGTTGATTGGTTATCGAGGAATCGTGGTGGCCAATTTGAAATGCATATTGTCAAGAAAACCTCTCACGAAATCTTTTGTTTATATTTCAATGAAATACGCATGAGTGAATACGGTTACGAAATTTCCAAAAAAAATTCAACCTGTTTCAAATTTCATCTGTTCTGAAAGTCATCTTTGAAAAAAAAAAAAAAATTCTGAACAACAATCGACTTGAATTTTTCAATCGCGCCGCATTTGATATTTTATCAATCAGGCTTACCTTCAATGCGAAATCTTCAGCGTTGTAACGTGCTGTTATTTTCAATCGAATTCGCTTAGCTATTTGCGGGATCATAACGAGCGTAATATTTACTGATTTTTCAATAGGATTCACTGAACCATCTTGATGACATTAATTTATGAGGTCAGCATATGCCTCCGCATGGAAGATCATAAAAAATCCTTGCAGCGCGAAGACCACTTTTCGGAAAATAATAAAAAAAAAGGTTATATTATATCCGGTGAATTCACCTGTACATTATCTATGCGTATAGGTAGGTAAGGATTTAGAATATCATGCACCATACAAAAGTAGAAGATGATTCATCCTCAACACTGACAAATCTAGTAAACCAACAGAACCCAAACTATCACTGGATACAAAATAAACGAAAATTGATGACGAACGGAAGAGTTTCAGCAGTTTTTTTTTTTTTTTCAACTAATATCGTTATCGTCGATCTAGTACAGCCAGCGACAACATTTCTGAAAAGAGAAGTAATGAAAATCTTTTACTTCTATTCTTTTAGCTTAAAGCACACACACACACGCACACACACAAGAAACGAGTCTCGATTCGTTTTCCAATTAGCAGCAAGATTCACAACAAACATCTTGTCAATGGAGAGAAAATTTAAAGAAAATGAATATTCATTTGTTCACTGAACGAGTGTTCGGAAAATTTGTTACGCCTCTTGAGGCTCGACATTGATTTTTCATATTCTAAAGGCAATTTTACAACGTTTTTTTTACCGTTCCCATCGTTAATACGAGAAACAAAGAATTGCTATTGAAACATTTTGAATATTTATATAAAAAGAGGCAATTTACATTTTTTTCTTTCTGTTCACGTTGGAAGAGCGTTATCGATTGATCTTTATATTAATCATTTATGTAGACGTGTATTTATATATATGATGTCTGTATCCATAAATATAGATATATATCCACAATATCAATGCATACAAATTATACATACCTTGGTACAGAAACGACGTGCCATGCCATTTTTCCTGTTTTATTACACAACACGATTTACAAATATGACAATATTGTATGGCAGCGTCTCAAACATACACTTCAGGTATAATAATAACAACACCAACGATAATACATTTAAAAACGTATTATTAGGCATTTCCGTGCAGTTGCATATATACAAGTCTCTACCGCGTCTCTTGACAATTAACAAAACGTTTTCTTACTAATACTCTTATTCATCGGCTCTTTATATGCGATTTCAACAAGTTGCTTTAAACTGATGCCGTTGTGGTGAAACTTGGCTCGCAAGGTGAACGGTTAATTTCCCTCGACTATATACTCCGTCGCGACCTTTTCCGCCGCAATCTGAAACCAATGCGTAACTACTTTCCGGCCTTAACCTTCGAGCTCTCAACGTTTGAATAAACAATTTTAATCAACGGAATGAACGAGCTATTTCTATTAATGACTGAGCATTCGTAATCAATAGTAAACTTCGTAAAGGTGGAAATGGGTCGAAAATAAAATCCATGCGCGTCGGACAGGATCAATATTTTCCCGGATAATCTACGAAAAAAAAATAGATCATTAGTAAATTATTTGTCGAACGATTTTGTCGCAAAAAATTTACAGGTGTGTTTAGAGCTTTGATCTGTTCAAAGTTTTAAATTACTTGAAATATTCATTGGGTTGAATTAATTTTTTCGAATGAATTATTCGGTGACGTTCATTTCATGTGACGCTTTTTACCGTAAAATGTTTGCATGGAGAATAAAAATATCTCATGTCGGATTTTTTTCAAACGTCAAAAAATATATTTACATGTCTCCTTCTATGCTATCCGTGAAAGATTCACCAGAGTATATTTCGTTACGTCTGGATGCCATCCTGTGATCGTCGTCTCTGTGCCAAAAATAATTTACTTACGAGTTACTCTTGTTTGAAGAATTAAAGTTCTATATTAAAATTTTCTTTGCACGTGGTAAAAAACACAGCAATACATAGAATAGTGCGTTCGCATTAAAAGATTGTTGTCATATAAATGGCATTCCAAGACTCCATTTCATTATGATGAAAGCCCAAGCCGAAACATTTGCAAATGCCTATTGTAATGTTTTCATAGAATTCATTTTTCGCATCACCACAATATATATATACTTTTCAAGACATTGCTCTTTGATTATGCATCCCCAGCTAAAAGCGTAATATCAAAAGTATGTGTAATCGAGCAGTTTTGTTTTTCGAACGTTTATTAATTGCATCGAGTGTATGAGTTTTGTTTCATCTTGTCAAACTTGATTGACCTTAATGAAAGGCGGCGATAACCTCGGTGAAGCTCGATCTTGCATAAATTAAATGTTTAGGGATAAGACGGGTAAACGTAGACGAGAGAATGATCGATCGGTCACAATCGCACAAATAATTCGTTCTGAGAATTATTCGAACGTGAGCGTGATAAAAAAAAACGTATGTGACGGTGTGATAAAACGAGACAGCGAAATCGCTGGAAATCAATAATTCATTAACTTTTATTTTTTTGCCAATATAACAAATGTATTATTTTTTTTATTTATTTTTTTTTATTCTATAGATTATTCAAGTGATGATAAATCGAGTCAGTTCACGGGTTAGTGACGATAAGAGTATTTAATTAGCTCTTATTCTGTAAATTAATTAGGGATTACCGTGAAATGGTAAACATTGAGAAGGAAGTAATGTTCCAGCAGTCGCGGATATAAAACTTTTCCCATTGTGTGCATTAGACCATGTGTTAAAATATTTCCACTCCACACTGAAGGATTCGTTGAGTGCGGATTGAACATTCTACTAGATCGTGAAATCGATCAGTGCCGCATTGCTATATATATATGCTCACGTATGTACGACAAACATCCCGAACTTTAATTAGGATAACTCGAGGACTCAAGATCTTGCTCTTGTAATTAGGAATGGAAGCTTGAATAAATGAATTACCATATATACGTCGAGGTACTCGTCGTACGTAGCAATTATTTCTAACTTATATGCACAGGGTTGGAATGTATAAAACCGAAGAGAAAAAATATCAAAGGGTGCATTCAGTCTTAAAAAGGTAAAGAATAAGATTCGTTGAGAAATTTTTATTATTGCGAAATTAATGAAATAATCGGATGAATAACGTTTTTCCTAAAAACGTATACTTAGAGAAATATTTATTTTATTTTTCTATCGAAAAAGTGAAACACGACATCACATGGTATTGGTTTAAAGAGACTTTTTTTTTCTAATGTTGGAAAAAAACGAGTGCACCTTCGCGAAATATCTACCGAATGAAAAAATCGAGCTCGATATACAAACTGCATACTAACATATTTCAGAGGATTTTTGAAAAATTGATTTTCGAATCAATTTGGTGATTTTCTTCATTAAAACCAATTACACGGAAAAACGAAGGCCTAAAAAACCTGATATTACCAGCTAAATCAAAATTGTATATATATGTAATGGCCATAAATATTTTAAACCAATCGACTGAGAGAGATTTTGAGCGGGTGTTCCTTCACGCATTAATGTCGTGGCGATTTTTTAAACGGAGCTGTTAGAAACACTGTTCAAACCGTAATGTTCTAGCCACGAAAGAAGGCCATTCAATTAGTTTAGTGGGTAATAAAAAAAAAAATTTCCATAACTTTTTTATCTCTCCAAGTTCATGCGTTATCTTTAGTGATTTTTAAATTCTCTGTTTTGTCTGTCTCCATTAAAAGCGTGCGTTAACTAACTTTCCAAAAATGTATTGGTGACAGGTAAAAATAAAGCTAGCATTGAAGTTGCTGATCGGCTGTTTTTCGAAAAATTTCTTTTGGCATTTACATATTTGTACTGTCTACTACAGTCGCAAACCCGGCAGTGAGCCCGGATCAGGGATTGTGCAGAAAAGGCAACGATTCTGAAGATTACGTAAATTTAATACGCCCTTAGCACCTCGAACGATCAATACATCACATGATTTTCAACTAAACTGATCAAAACCTCGCCCGTGAACAATGCCAAGTATTGCGCGTCGCGTTTGCGATAATTTCACAATGCACATAGATATATATGTATTGCTCCTATAAACCACAAGTGTATAGAATCCATTATTGGATGAAAAAACGTAGAAATATATGCGTGTGTGTAGGAAGAATTCTATAGTATATATCGATCGATCCAACTGTCAACGTTTATCATTTTTTTACAGCGCTATAAGTGAGCTCTATGTTTATCAGAATTTTCACATTAAGGCTACATGTCCGAAAAGATATTGAATAACAAGAAATCGCAGTGACGTTAGTTTTTTTGAAAACCAATATAATAGAGAGGCTTGATAGTGATGTTCACATAAATTGGGAAACGAAAGTGATGATTAAAACTGGATATACCTGAAAAATTCAGTACCTATCCATCCCGATCAAAGGCGTAAGAAACAAAATTCTCTCTTGCGATTAGACTAGAACTTAATTATATTATTCAGAACTTTGCCTCGGTTAAAAGCTTCAAAGTTGTCACTTTTATAAGAGTTGTGATGTACAATGTATGTATCGAGAATGTAAATATCGCGCAAGAACCAGCGTGACACGGTGTGATACGCCTATACATAGGAAATTCGATAAGAGAAAAATGCTGGAGAAAAAGACTGGCTTTAACACTCTGTTCATGATTCTGATGCTACCAACACCCTCGTGGGAGTTCTGGCCTCGAGGATAAAAATTCCCTTATCTGAAGTGCCCTGCGCCGCCTACCATAGACCATTTTTCGTTTTATCCTCTGTCCCTTTATTTATTTTTTATTTTTTTCATTGCTCACACTTTACTCACTTCCGTTTCGACGAAGTTTTTTTTGCTGTGCGTTTGAAAATTTGAGGCTTCAAGTGTTGATAAACTTACGCGTTGTAAAGTCATGAATTATACAAATTATCGAGAAAATTTTCTGTAAACCTTTTTATGTATTGATTGAACTGACCATGCTGCGAATTGCTCTGCACTTTTTACTTGATTGTTCATCGATTTATTCTGAAAGCATGAACAGATACTCACAAGTGCTTTCACACACGCAATTCATTGATACTCTGTACGAGCAAATACGTAAAAGCTGGTTTTACCCTTCAGTGAAAAGGTTTATCACACTTTCAAATAAAACGAGAACACTAACATTTATACTACCAGACAAAAAAACTACTCAGACTTAGAGAAGGGTGCTTACCTCATTCGCGCAACATCAAATATTTTTCAACGGGAAGCTGCATCTTTGATTACCAAGTGGAGAGAGATGAGTGTTTTCCTGTTATCTTGTGAATCTACCCAGATGCACAATCGGTTTTCACGGTTTGTGCCTTTGAAGTGAAGTTACCACCCTCCACGTAGATATACTCGAAGCCGGAATAAAACTGTGTTGCAATTTATTCGAAATGCAGGCTACATGCGTGAAAGTTTGATAATTAACAGGGGAAAAAAGAAATCTCATAAAGAAGAAAGCTGCTTCTCTAGTAGGCAGTTCGTATGGACATGCTTTGCTTCTTTTTAATCTTGTAAAATGAGGGCTTCTCTTCAGCAGGACATACTGGATGTACTGAAGCGAAAATCTGCTAAGAGTCAAAAAGTGCTCTTTCCCGATGTAATTAGAGCCAAGTTGAGGCCGAAGGTTAAGCACCTCTCTCTCTCTTTATCTCTCTTCCTTTCTCACACTCTCCGTCTCTCCTTCTCGTCACCCTTTGTATATAGCATGCAACATCCTCATGCCAGTGATAAATTATCGTCTGGCACTTTATTCAATGTGGACACGTTCATATCTATATATGCATACATTTCCAAGGAGTTGTAGATATTCGCGTGACAGCGAGGAGTACTTGGTCAAATTTTTTTCATAACGTCCTTTTAGCTTGACAAGAATAAATATATAATATGCCGCATTCTGAGTTACCATGCATAACCTTGCTGGAACCATCATCATTTTTACATTTTTTTTTCTAGGCTAATTAACCGATTTCTTGGAACTGGAAAAAAATGATGAAAATTGAAACATGAGTCAACACTTGTTTTGCTGAATGTTGATCTTTTAAAATAATTATGAGAGGAAACGATTTTTATTTTATTTTATACCATGAATATTAAGAGCTAGGGAAAATCATAAACAATCCTACTGAAAGTGAAAATACTGCTGTTACTATCCCTCATCCTGACCTCCAGAGGTGGCTCTTTTTTTTATCGTAACGAGGGCATACTTTTATCGCCCATTCTGACGTATCTGAACACGTATCCGAACAAGTATTATGCATGCAGATACCAAACCTCCGACGCCGAGGACAAAACCAATACAGTCTGACAGAGTCGTTTCCGGGTTCGAATTATCTCGACGCTGAAATCTCATTGGAATTACGTAGATGTGTAGTAAATACATCGATAGACTCCATTCATTCGCATTTGAAAATTTTGTTGCCTATTAGAGATCGAATCGTCGATTTAGTCGCAAACGAATCCCATACAATTTACATAATCTTTCAGCATCCCTGATTGAAATAAATCGGAAAATTAAGCAGATTAGTAAGCGTTAATGTTTTCATTATTAACATGGTAACATTCATTTTGAAAATGAAAAAGTAATTTGAACACAAAAACAATAACAGTGACGACGAGTTTTATTTCAATCTTAAAAATACTTATTCAAAAATAATGACTCGTTGAGGTGAACTTATTTTTTTTTTTTTAATTTCTAAATAGCAATGAAAATCGAAATTTCTTTGGTTTCAGTTTGGATGAGAATGGAGGACCATCCGGTATACTACTTTCTCTCAAGGTAAGAATGATTATTAGATCACTGTTAAATTTCTTATTCATTATTAAGTAATTTGTTTCTCAATCGATAATACACTGGCAATCACCAGCAATGATAGAAATTGAGTCACTGACCCAGAAGTTATAACATTCACAAATAGATTTGAGACAAGAGAGAAAAATCAAGAGTAAAATTATTTCCGAATTCCAGCAGCGAATATTTTTGATATTCTTGTTCTCTTTGGCACGAGATCAAATTACGTTCTTCGAGACGCAGTCGTAGCTGAGCCAATAGTTTTCACGTGAGAATGATACTATCTTGGAATTTTTACCGCTCATCACGAAATAAAAAAGATGACGATAGAAAATCCGACACCGGAAAAAGATCAATTTAACCGCCATCACAAAGTCGAAATTTTATGAAATAGTTGACTTTTTAGCAATTTGTATCGTTGGTTTCTATGTAATATTCAGTATTATTCGAAGCCAATTTCAATTTGGAATTGTTATTTCAAAAATGGCTTAAAGTTGCGTGTTCATTTTTATTAATTCCACGTTTTGTGAAAAATCAATACCATCCACTTCAATGTTTGCGGACATAAAATTGTGTCAGAACTCAATGCAACAACGGCTTTGCGATCTTAAGGTTTCCACCAACGCGTTTGTGTAGTCACTTAATGCATCGTTGACTCCAAACTGAATAAATGGAAATCTGACATGTACAAAAACGGAAAATCTTATACATAGCACAAATAATTTAACAAACGTAAAGTAAAAATGCATTGAGATTCATAGGACTCTCAGTAACTTGAAGGGAATATCGGAATGGGGCATTAATAATCCATGTAATACAGAATAATAGATGTTTGATATGAACTGTGCCATAATTACATCAGATACTTATAAAAATGCAATAGCAACGATAGAAACGGAGAGTCACCGAGCGTTGAAAAAGCTTGATAAAATGTGATCAAGAAATTATTTTTTATAGCCATGATATTCGAGACGTAATGTTATCCCTAATGCAGCTAATTTCCTCACATTTTTACCGATCTCACAACGTACTTTATTCGCATTTTCATGCATGATGCACTGTTTTATTCTCAATCAAATACAACAAGTTCGGCTTTTTTCTTTGATCGTGAAATTATTGACATCTTAGTTTACAGTTAAGACTATCAATTATGGTTATAACTTTTTATCAACAAAATCTAGGATGATTTATGAACAGTTGTGGAGGGTTCCGCTAATACGACTCTCTGCGAAAGGAATACCTTAAAAACATTTACAAAAGAATACCGCCAATATATTTATCTCAATGTATTGTTACATAATCGTGAAAAGTACGAGCTGCAGTCGACTTTCCCATTTGTCAATTTGACAAAACGCAAAAAAAGAGAGGATATGCAAAATGAGCGAGAGAGTAAATATTTCAAGTGTCGAAGTGGAAGGTGGTAAATTCGACCTCTGAGAACGGGCTGAGTGGGTATAAGGGAAAAGTTTGTGCATGAGTGCATGGTACCAAGGAAATTCGACTGTAATCAATTGCGTGCACTTGACAGTTCTTTTAACGACGTATGCCGTATTTCTATGAACGAAATCACAGATTCCTTTTCAACAGATTAAAACAGAGGTAAATTTTTGACGTTGTTTCAGAATCACCATCTAGGGATGTCATTATGAGAGGTGAGTTTTAATCCACAATTATTGAGTCATTATATTTATAACAAAATCCCATTTCGTTGAAACATTGACATCGACATAAATCAGCGTTTTATATAACACTACTGCGATGAATGTTAATGATGTTCGTAAATGTTGAAACCGCATAAATAATCACAAAACATTTGGAAATATGTGATGGCAGTTTGATATATCGATGAGGTGAAGTAAATTCTTAGTTGAAAAGAAAAAAAAAAGCGATAAAACCGAAACGTTATGATAAATCCATGAAAAAACATTGAATCAATCAACAAGCGTCCGTCCACCTCCATGATTCATTCATGAACCGTCAGATAGATAGATGGAGAGCACAGTCGGTTGAAGAACACACACTTCAGCCGTTTGCTCAACATTCTTTTTTTAGGAAAACTGAGCGCGTCGGACTTGGAACGTGGACTCGTTAAGCCGTACTCTGTTCCTTCCGTGTATACAAGAAAAAAGTCTGGCTGCTCCCGAGGTAAAAATCCTCCTGCTCCACGATAATGATACTGCAAAAAAAATGAAAACACCAACTAGCTTTGGCTCCTTGCAATTAGTAGCTTATCATTCGTAGAAAAAATAAAAATAAAAAAACGCCACCACAAGCTTGTCGACAGTCATTTTAGTCACGTCTTAGTCGATTTGGCAACATCTGAATAGTGGCTATACAACAATCACGGTTAGTTAATCCGCAGTACATAGAATTTTAATGAATCTTTCAGTCACATTACGGTCATGTATTACCACTTGTAAAATACGCATAATGGTAGCCATTTAGTTTTCAGTACGTACGTCATTTTTATATAAATCATTTTGTAACTCATATTGCTAGCTGTGCACTCTTTAAAATATATAGCGTTGATTAGTCAATTAAAATAATTAACCCTTCCAGACAAGCTTTTTCATTCAACTAAAAATCAAAGAAGCCACGAAAGAGTTTAGCTTAGCAATTATTTCAAGTGCTTGTTCAAGCCCATTTTTTTATTATTAAAGCATGCATTAAGCATTGCAATTACAGCTAAAATTGTCATGGAATTGAAAAAAAAAAACGTAAATACATAATTGATATAGAATATATCCCAGTATTTTGGAATAAAATAAATTAACACGAATACGAAATCTTAGAAGTTTTTTTTCCATTGATATAAGATCACCATCCGCACATTTCGAAACAGCAGTACCACGCCGAGTCCTGCAAAACTTCGAGTACAACGTTACATGCGATATGTACCTTTTTCAAGAAATATTCCTTTCACTATCTCGTCATTCATATCTTAAGAGGGTTTCCATTTCTTTGCAGTTCCCTTTCCTCTCACATACAGAAAACTCCATCTCATTTCCGTTGCTTGCAAGCTTACCTGTTTCCATGTTCACTATATGCATAACTGCATAAAAGCGCGATATTCGTCGTATACAAATATCCGCATCCGAGTATATAGCCAGTCGTTCGCTATACACGAAAAAGTGTATACACTTTTCACATGCTACAGAGCATTCTGTGCATAATTAAAAATGAGTATTTCTTTTATTCATTCTTTACAAATTTAGTACTAAGCATCTTTCTTTAATGGTTAATTATTGGCATTTAGTCACGGAATAAAATAATTTGTATTCCAAAGTGCTTGAAACCCACCTCGATACTTTCGAACCCCATTTACGAATCCTGTATTTATGTGATTTAAATAATTTAAGGCAACTCTACAATTGAATCTTAATGTGATGCTAAGGTATACGAAAATAAATAGAATTAACTTTCTGCGGTTGTGAGGCGAATTCCACCCAGCAAAACACTTCGTGCCTCGGCGCACTATGACCGCGAAGGGTTAAGATCGTCCTTTTTTTTCTTCATGAATCCTCTTGGCATGAAACTTCCCATGTGTAGTTTTGTACAGGTCTGCTTGTCTTCCGCTTTACTCTGAGTGTTGAATTTTTATTTTTGGTTTTTTTTTTCCTTTACTCTCTCATTCTTCTCGTAATTTTCTTGCTCTCTTCTAGTCACAACTCGAAATAACTTTGTTAAGCGAAAATGCATTTTCCTGCATCCATAAACCCACATTCTCGTACGACAATATCCAATGACAAACATAGATCACGGTTTTGAAGTATACTCACAAATATTTTCTTTCTCTCTCTCTCTCTGCTTTTATTTTTTTATTATCTCGACTTGATTTTTTCACTTTAGTTTACTCTGTTCACTCGTTCCACTCCAAATATGCAAACCTATTCTTATGTAACTCTATATGAGGTATTCCACGTCAAACCGGCGGACTTTTTCCCTGACCCTCGCCGATTTGGTTAATTATTTTTTATATGATTATTTGAAGTCAGAAGAACGCCCTGGAATTTTTTCAGATTTTTCTGGAGAACCATTTTTGAAAAAAAATCCAAAAAAGTCCAAAAAAAGCCCCTTTTTAAAAATCTGAAAAAATTCCTAAAAATCGCTGATTATATGCCAAACACTTTAAGCTACCGCCCGTAGTGGAAGTACGATTTTTTCTGTGTGTTAATCGGCTAATAACGTTGAAAAAATTCAAAAAATGCCGAAAAACACTTACTCTGGCCCAATAGTTGCATATTTGGGTACCTAAAACCAATTTTCGTCACAATTTTCGAACAATCGAATAAAAAAATGGACCTTGATATATTTGATATAGTGAGCTAGTAGTTACGAATTCCCAATATAATAAGATTTTACGTACAATATTTGGAGCTGTTACAAGGGTCATTGAAGGATCTTTTTCTAGTGTTGGAAAAAAATAGATTCACATATCATTTGATAAAATTGAATAAAACTATTGAATTAATACCTCAACTTTTTGCCTGGCTTAATTTTTTTTGTTTTGTACTGGTCTGAAATATTCCAAAAAAATTTTTGGATACGAAAATATTCAACTATTGGGCCAGAGTAAGTGTTTTTCGCCATTTTTTTAATTTTTTCAACGTTATTAGCCGATTAACACGCAGAAAAAACTGTACTTCCACTACGGGCAGTAGCTTAAAGTGTTTGGCATATAATCAGCGATTTTTAGGATTTTTTTCAGATTTTTAAAAAGGGGCTTTTTTTTGGACTTTTTTGGATTTTTTTTTATTTTTTTTTTCAAAAATGGTTCTTCAGAAAAATCTGAAAAAATTCCAGAGTGTCTTTCAGACTTTATATAATCATATAAAAAATAATTAACCAAATCGGCGAGGGTCAGGGAAAAAGTCCGCCGGTTTGACGTGGAATACCTCATATATATCATCGTGCGTGAGTATGCATAACGATCCAATGAGCTTTTTCATGCTCTGGGATGTTTAAATGATGAGTGAAACTGTTCGTCTGAACGACATGTTATATTTAGTCGACCTGTCACTTTCTGAATTTTTTTTTTCCACATTCGTTCTTTTTTGTTACACGCATTATTCTTGTTTAGTTGAAAATTTATTTCGTAGTCTTGTGATCTTCTTTCCGAGTTATTTTTGTACAATTGTGATGGTAAACTGAGTGAATTGGGATCCATGCATCAGGCTACATACATTAGTGAAACACAAGAATTTGATGATTTCATATTTATTCAAACCAAGACTTCAAGTTTTACTTCACTTATATGAGAAACCTATTTTTATTAATTTTTTTTTTCCACTGTCACGAGAAGTTTATAAATTTGATGGATGCGAATAATTATACAGTTATATGAATATATCGAGCAAACGTTGATCAACAACTTTAATTTTACCGTATTTTGCGGATCATTTATTTGATTCAAATCGCCCTGTACTCTCACTATCAAAAGTTTCCGGGATTAGATTTGAAAAGGAGTATGCAACAACTTCTTGAACTTATTGACAACATACATAGCTTCATCCAAATGATAAAACTCTACATGACTGTGTCAATCACCGCTACATTTTGACCGACAAAAATTGTATGCAATATTCATATTGAATATAAATTGCAAATATTTCTATTTTGGTTCACAAATCCCAGTAATATATACCGTTACGTGAGCATCAATCTCGCTAATTGGTTGACCTAATTATTTCGTAACATTCGTGATGAGCTTTGCTAATTTCAAGAGACAATACGTGTCTGGAAAACAAAATACGCTTTACGCTGATTACACAAAAAACGAAATTTTATTGAAACCTTAAAACTTTTGGTTGAATACGTACAACAAAATATTTCGACCACGCAATAAAATATTTTATCGTCTCAACAAAAATTCGTTTCAGTATTAAAAAGCTTTGTTGTAATATTTAAAATGTTGTTGCCGAAACAACAAATTTTTGTTGGATACACGCTACAAAATATTTCAATATTTCAACAAAATTCCGTTTCCAGTGAGCATAAACACTGTCGAGTTTATTATCATTTAGCGCGTAAGATACTTATACATAAAATAGCTTACATATATTAATTTATCCTTTCAATAAGTATATTCGCTCCGTGCAACCTGTAAGCAGTAGTTGTGAGAATTTTTAACACTCTCGTAACGCTCGCTACAGCTTTATTTTATGTGAATATTTTACAACAATCGATATCACACATCAGGTTATATGCAAAATACTTAATTCCGAATGTTGCTATGTTCGAAGTAGTTACTTTAGAACCCAACGGTACGAATAATAATAATAAACTATATGAAAGATCTGTTTTTCACTGTTGTTTTTTTCGTTGGGTATTGGTTTTAAAAAAATCTGTTTCAAAAATAGTCTCGGTTTTTCAATTTTTCAAAGTGTTTATATCGACGTTCATTAATTTCTCCATGATTCAGGTAACTCGCGTAATCATTTTATTCACAAGTTTTTGCTTACTTTTCGGTTCTCCATCCTTACGAAGCCGAAGACTGAATCTTCACGGATTAAACTATTCAACTGATGCTCATACAAATGACAAGCTTATTCAATAAAAAATCTAAAATGCCATCACTGCGCCACAAAATACACTGAACTCAAGAGGAAGACGAAAAAAATGTCACTGACAAAACTCGTATTAAATTCGGAACATAAGCGATGTCATTTGGCAATAATGAAATACAGTTCGACCTCCGAATAAGAAACCAAAAGCCCCCAAGGGGAAAAGTTTTTCTTATATTTCGCATACCCCCACCAGGCGCGCGCTCCTCGCTCACTACCTCAGTCTGTCTCTCTCACTTATTTCCGCATGCGATCCTCTCACAATCAATAGGAAACACTCACACACGCACACACACATACACTCACGCACGCATGCACACATCAATTTACACTACACGTTCACTCTATTTTGCCCGAGTAATCTCTCCCAGGCTGGTTTCTTAACCAGAGGTTCGCGCACAAAATTCTCGAGCTCGGAGTTCGAATCGGAGTGGGGGAAGTGCTCGAGTGAGAAACTGGGAAAAGTTTCTTATTGCCGAGTTTCTTATTTGGAGGTTGGACTGTAGTCAAATCAGCTAACCGATAGCGCAAACGATGTGATATAGAACTCATCATAAAATATTTACAGTACGTGACAATTGTTGAATTCCGGCTTCTATATTTGTTCCAATATCGCAGAAATAACAATCTTCGTTTAGCAGGTTTCTCATTATTTTTCTCTTATTCTTTCTCAGTTCGGTACATTTTGTGACAGAGCATAGTGTCAATTTTTGCTCAGAAAACTTTTAAAAAATGCACGCGCTTAAAACATTACGTAAAAAATATTTGAGGAGAAAATTAGCTGGTTAGTATTAAAAGTTAGGGGGAGCTAGTGTCCAGTGCGTAAGGGCTTGGGCTCGCACCTCACTATTCCCAGATTTGAATCCCTGCCAAAGAACCACTGAAAATTTGACATTTGCTTCGACTGTTTTTACTGGAATCCCCGGTGGTCCAGGACTTGGGCACGTAAAATCCTTTGATTTTCGACATAGATACATTTGTTTATAACGTACGAACAGATTTCAGAGCAATATGTTTGCTGTATTAAAATACATCAGGATAATTTTTTTATTTTTATTATTCGACTGAAGTATCGAAACAAAAAAAAAGTGAACTAGGGAAAAAAACAAAAAGGTTGCCTCCAATCGTTATTTTCTAATGAGAGGTATAGGTTCATTCAAACATTATTTATAATAAAATCCACAAAAAACGCGTAGTTCCTTCCGTTCGGTCGTTCACTATACCGACACAATAATGAACCCTTTTTCCTAATAGAAATAGTAATTCAAAGCAGACCATTTGTTTCAATGCTTTCATTTCATTCTTTCAAGTTAAAATTTTTTGAATTTTCACACTACATTTTTGTTTGATGCTATGTTTTTAGATTAAATTGATTAAAGTAGAATTCTTGCAATAGCGAATGACGAAAGTAGAAAAAAAAGAAAAGACCTTGCGAAAAGTGTACGAAATGACCATCACGCCCCGATGCATAGAGCGAGTATGCATCAACTATCAGAATAACGACATTGCCACTTCAGATTAACGTCTGAAAAAAAAAGAATCGATAAGCGAAAACAAAGACCGAAGATTGTATGGAATCTTGCAAATAATTTTTTCAGGCGTTACCGTAGTCGCGGGGGTGAGGTCGGGTCGTGGAACTCTCCTGCGTACCCTCGTCCTCGTTTTTCTCGCGACCTTCCTCTGGCTTCAACTCCACGTTATAAGTCTCACCGGAAGAAACTCGTCGAGTCAAGCGTCTGCGAATGAGTCTCTCTTTGCTCTCGTGCCTCAGGAACTTCACAGGTAACTCAATTTCCATATTGTTATTATATCGCCCTGTGAATGAGAAACATCAATCATCGATCAATTATCTCCATTGATTCGTATCAAGGTAACTAGCTTTTTCCGATGTGTTTCAATCGGTTTATATTTTGTATACGATTTGTATACAAATTTTAACATCGATCTTGTTCTCATTCAAAACTTAAGCAAAAAAGAGAATATTCGAATAATTCTTTTGACCATTTCTCGTTCAGATTCCTCAAAGAGCGAAGAAATTCCTCGGTAGTGTCGAACGGTACGTCCGGCACCCTAACGGATCTTGAAATAATTGAAATAAGAAAAAACATCAGTCGCCTTAATTCGGAGCAAAAGGTCTATAACGACGATGCATTCGGTCCTCTGTCGTCGGATGCACCGGTGATCGTTGTGCAGGTCCACTCGAGACTTACTTATCTGAGACATGTAATCGTATCGCTGGCACAGGCGAGAGGAATCGAGCAAGCTTTACTCATATTTAGCCACGACGTATGGCATCCTGACATCAATGATCTCGTTCAGAGCGTCGACTTTTGTCGGGTCATGCAAATATTTTATCCGCACAGTATACAGACACATCCCTACACTTTTCCTGGCGAGGATCCGAACGATTGTCCGCGCAATATAGACAAACAACAGTAAGTATTATGATGCACATACAGAATTAAATATGAAATACATGAAAATATATCGGATGGACTCTAAGAAAGACGCAAAACGTAAAAAAAAATGTATACCTGTCCTTCCATTTTTTAAGGGAATAAGATGGACGAGGGTTTTTTTAATTTTCTTGTTTTTACGCACCGATAGAGCGGCCAATCTAAAGTGCATCAATGCCCAGCATCCAGATCTGTACGGCCATTACAGAGAAGCGAAATTTACTCAGCCGAAGCATCATTGGTGGTGGAAGGCAAATCGTGTATTTGACCAGTTGATCGTAACGCGAAATCATACGGGTATGGTGCTTTTTCTAGAAGAGGATCACTACGTGGCTGAGGATTTTCTTCATGTTCTAAGGCTCATGGAACGCACTGCAAAGCACAGTTGTCAACGTTGCAATGTATTGTCACTTGGGACATATCTCAAAACGTATAATTATTACTCGGATACTAAAAAGGTGAGAATAATTCAATATCAAGATCTGAAAGCAAACAATTCATGAATATCAAACAATTTTAGTCAGAAAATTGGAAAATAAACGTTGAAATTCACAATATTATAAAATTCAAACGTTTCACATTTGAAATTCAAAAAAAAAACTTCTGCAAGAAAAACCTTCTGTAGCAAGGAAAAAAACGATCCTAACGAATCACAAAGTTTAATATGTCTTATAAAAGATGCATAGCCTTGCCTCGTGGCGTTCTACAAACAGTGCGACAAGGCGAACGAATAAAATTAGTCCAGTCTCGCGGAAAATAGAGGGAGAGCGAGAGAGAAAGAGAGAGAGAAAAGAAATGAGAGATAAAGAGAGATGAGCTCTCGAGATTTTTTATGCCTCATTCTTTTCTGGGATTTCGCGCATAAGGAAATCGCACAAGACGAGTTTCACGAATGAATCATTTTGTATTCCCTTAATCAGCTATTCTCCACAGTTTGCTACAAAAACAATAATAGAAACACAGCATTTGCAATTTCGCATAAATCATCGTCATCATTCATTCACATATTAAAAGAAAAAGAAAACAATATTAACAATAAAAATCATCGACACAATGTTTCACGCACTTATCACTTCGAGCAGTATCTCGGGGTCAACGGTGCTCTGCAAAAGGAGCTTTTACGAGGTCTGACGAGGCACGATGGATCAACCCAACAGGGTAGCGTTTCGACTTACCAGAACACCCAGACTGTTCAAGCATCACCTTCATGGGCTTTTCAACTTTTACCAAGCCTCTACAGTCACTATCAGAAGGTCTTACAGAACGAGGAAAAACAATTCCCACGAGACTCATAGATTAGCTGATATTATTTTTATG
This sequence comes from Campoplex capitator, assembly GCA_037576405.1. NCBI lineage: Eukaryota > Metazoa > Arthropoda > Insecta > Hymenoptera > Ichneumonidae > Campoplex > Campoplex capitator. The sequence goes on along the minus strand of JARBWI010000009.1, from coordinate 10,036,653 downwards.
TTCCTCCTAAGTATTCTTCTATGTAGATACACGTATCGGAATTGGACATGTTATATTACTTTTTGCAATTGTTGTTTGATCACTCTTGAAAACGTTCCTTGAATCAATCGTTTGAACTTCAAAATGTTCAACGCAAGAACGAATTTTTTTTCGTTTCGATCGCAATCATTTTTTCAATGCCATCATCAGTTTCTGTGTTTCATTTTTCAATGAAAAAAAAATTTGTTTCCCATTGATATGCAAGAATAATCATGGAATAATTGAAATAATTAATCGACATGTCCAAAACTTGTACTAATGCATTCATTGAGGTATTTCGTTTTCAACTATTATGATACGATTCTCATCTTTTAGGAAGTCACCTGTTGTCTTTATAAAAAGTTCCCCATTCCCATTCTATTACAAAAATTTCCTGCTGCCAAAAAAGTTGCTACGATCTCAATATTTCGAATTTTAACTGGGGTTAACGAGAGATATTCCGAAGCAAACCGAGACATTATTCCTTTTTGAATTCCAAGTATGTTCCTAAAACATTGAGAATTATGAATGAAATTAATATTAGTTGAAAGAGAAATATTGTGTTTGACCACATCTATGATACTATTAATATATCGCTCTGTTCGATTGACCGCTATTTCCTTGCAAGAAATCACCCTATTAAATGAAAAAAAAAGATTGCATCCTGGAAATGAAGAGTCCTGATGAAAATTAAACGAGCTCAAGTCGAGTCTTCCCGTAGTTGGCTGAAAAAAATCTCCTCAATCTGTAAAGGCTGTTTCCACTTTCATTGGCGTGATGATCATTTTTGCACCATGATTCGTCTCATTGCAACTCATTTTTCATACATATGTATCATTTTTTTATCGCTGGAATCGTATAGTTTTATTTTAGCATGCTTCCGTCGCACGTTTCTACTGTATCAATGGCCAAAAATGAAATAATTTTTTCAACTTTACTACTTCGAATCTGTCAAAACGATTACCTACAAATTTCAACTCATGTAACTTCGGTAAAAGTTCGAAGTTACGAAAGAATCAGTGTTTGCTGTTGTGTACTCGATTTATTTCATTTTTAGGCTATCACGCATGCACAGAACATTCCAGGAAAATATTTGACCGAATCCATTCTGAAAGAGTGTTAATTATTACAGCATATAGCAGGTTGTGGACCTACAATCCATCTCCCAATGTACAATCATTAATATCTTAGTAATGCTGTTCATACTTCAACATATCAAATAGTTTATACGAGGTGCTGATCCACGGCTGATCATCCGCATGAATTATAATTAAAAATCCAAACTCGAGTGGAACAATCTACTACACTATTCCATAAAAATTTTCTCCTGATCAGTGATTATTTAATGAAATTGATGAAGTCACGCGTTATTATCGTGTATGCTCTTAAAACGGTTGAAGACAGAGTGAAAGTGTGTGCGACCAAACTTGTTGCGCACAAAATTTCCCACGAACAAGTCATCGATCGAGCTTTTCTATATTTAGAACTTTAGTTTGCATACGAATGAAGAAACAAACGCAAGACACTCACTAACCAGGCCTCGTTTTTCAAGTCTTCTTTATGACAAGAGTGCCGAAAATTCGAAAGCGAAGTCGCCTACTTTTTTTATAAACAATTTTATTCTTTTTAAGATTGGTTCAATTTAGTACCGATCGTTATGACAACAGGCTCGGAAAAAGAGTATGACTTCGTTAACTTTATTAATTAACGACTCATCAGGAGGTGATTCGATGAAAAAATGACAATAAGATTCGCGAATCGATGTTCAATCCAAGTTTTCGATTTATACGGATTACCATCAATCGTGAATCAGCTTGTATAGCGCGAGAAAGCATGTCAAATTTGTTTATTATCATTGATTTAACGAGTTTTATTGCATCGACAGGCCGAAGTCATACCATGGATATCCAGCAAACACAATATGGGCATGGCTTTCAATCGTATTACGTGGAACAAATTGAGAAAATGTGCTTCGCAATTTTGCTCATACGACGATTACAACTGGGACTGGAGCCTCCAACATGTAGCCCAAACTTGTCTTCCACCGAGCAAAGGTGCGGGTGCTGCACCTCGTCTCGATTCCGGTCTTGTTACGATGATGATGAGAGCACCGAGAGTTTTTCACATTGGAGAATGGTAAAAGTTTTTTTTGTTTTTTTTTTCTCAACTTGAACGTTCATTGCTATTCGATGAAAAGATTTTCCATGCTAAGAATATGAAGACGATCGACAAGGATCCAGAAAAAAAATGATTCATGTTTTTTAATTTCGGCTCTGACGTTTTAAACATTTATTTCAATTCGTTTTCAGCGGTGTGCATCATAAAAAAAATAATTGTGAATCAACAGCTGTTATCGCAAAAGTGCAAAATGTATTAAAAACTGCACGACCTCATCTATTTCCGACGCAGTTGACGCTCACGATAGCCGGAATAGCAAAAAAGACGAAACTCCGGAAAGGCAACGGGGGCTGGGGCGACATTCGCGATCACGAGCTTTGCTCAAACATCACGATTAATCCCGATTTCGCGTTGCCTTAAAAAAATTAATAAATTTGCAAAACAAATTTCTCTTCCGAATAGGAATCAGAAAGAGAGACAAAGAGTGAGAGGTACAGAAATAGAGAGAGAGAGAGAGAAAATAGATAGAAACTGTGAAAGATTTCGTGATAATTCGTATGATAATGATTATAAACGAAAGACTATTTAGAATTATATATTACAAAAGTTAAATAGCTTGGATCGCGTGAAAAAAAAAAAAAATCCGAGAAAAAAGGCGTTATAATCGTATTATAAAATATATCTCGTTGGTGCATTATTTGCTAACGTTAATTTTCGGGGTTTTGTTTTTGAGAAAAAAAAAGAAGAATTTAAGGATGTTCGCAAGTAGTTGAGAGCTGAGCCTAAGTTGTATATCTAAAAAAAAAAAAAGGAAAAGAAAAACCCATAACGATATTGCCCGCATTCGTTAAACATAACGGAGGAGAGTAATCAAGTCGTGTACAAGGAAAAAGAAAAATCCTTTTAACGAATCGCTGGGCGATTCTGTGACTGCTGCTAAGAACCAAAGGTTCAACGAGACTCATTTGTTATTTAATTATCGTAATTATTATATTCGTAGAGTAATGCAGAACGCCATAACGGGGATAACAATGACAAAAACATTTTGTGAAAATGTCTGTTTCGTTTATTGATCTCGATAAGGCGGACGCACACGAGCGAGTTACAAGTTACAAGTTAATCGTTGCAACTGCTCGAAGTGTTATGAAAAAAAAAAAAGAAAAATGAAAAAAAAAACGAGTTCGGACTCTGATCTCGCGAGAACTAATTATAACTCATAGTTTTATGAATATGCTCAACATAAAAACTTTTTTAAGAGTCACTAAAAAAATAAACATTTTTTTCACGCGGAATCGAAGACCGTGGAGTCTGGAAGACGATCCAATTTCCAAGATTTTTTTTCGAATTGTAGATTTATCCATAATTATTAATATTAATTTAAGAACAAATTTTGGATTTTAGAACAACAAAATCTCTGAACGATCGTGATTTAAACTTTTTTTTTTTATCGAATCTCGCTTTGCGGTGAAAAGAACTAAGCGCCTCCCTCCCTTCCTTTGCTCCTTCAGAGTCGTTGAAACGGTGCGAAAGATTCAATACAAAATTATGGAAAAAACAAGCTTGATCGAACAAAAAATAACAACGCGCACATATTAATCTAGCAATACTGTATAACGTTATTAAACGAATTAATGGGGTGACAAAAAAATGGTATCTAATCGTCCGAGCACTCGTGATACGCGATCTCCAGAACAAAAAGAACATTAACCATTTTTTTTGTCACACTTAAAGATTTATGGCCGTCCCAAATTTTATAATATTGTTTTCTTTTTTGGAAAGCATTCCAAATAAATTGACGAACAATAAAAATTGATACAAACTTCTGTCATTTGAGTTGAATGCAGTTTCTATGATGAATATTATTGAAAACGACATTTTTTATGTGTGAAACCACATTCTCCAAAGTTAAGGAAATCCAATGAAGACTTGAAATTGTGAGAATACAGAACGCTTGTATTTGGAGCGATAAAGCAACGAAGTAAATGATAAATTCTCTTATAACTATATTATGAGCCACAAAAACTTTTGGAAGATTGCAAAAAAATATGGATCTTTCGCATGAGTTTTATTTTTCCAACTTTCATAAAAACATCATCATCGGAACGCGTGCATAATTACGATCAATTTCTGTTTTCTTCGTTCGTCAATTTATCTGCCATGACCAGAACAGAATATGTCAACCAATTCATATATTCTTGTGAAAAAATTCAAGTGTAAAGTGCTCGACTGGTGCATTAAGAAACCTCGTGCATTACGGAAAAAAATTAAGCATTGACCTTTTTTTTGTATAATATATAAATGAATTCATGAAAAATACCGAGTTTGCAATGTAAAAAAGGAAATAGTCACAATTACGAGAAAAATTTGCGTACATTTTTGTTCGTTTTTTGTACTTTTCCGTATTGTCACGTGTGGAAAAGTTATAGACTTGGAAACGATAATCGAGAGAACAGATGGAAATCGCTAAGGAGACTTTTGATTGCAAATTATTGAGAATGAACAGTAAACTTTTGTAAAAAAAAAAAAAATGAACGGCTTATAAAATCGAAAGGAATAGAGTTAGGGAGAAAAAATAATAATATCAACTATTAACCAAAGGCTTGGTATATACATGTATCATAGCTGAAAGTTGAAAAAATATTCCAAGAAAAGAGAGAACCAGAGAGAACGTTTACGCAAGTTCGTAAATCGCTTCGTTTGCGTGTAACGAGCAACAGCAATCTCTTATCTGTGGTATTCGATTCCAATAACGAAATAAGTGTTTTGTATCGAAATAAAATGGATGTTCCTTGAACAAATAAAACAGACGTGTATTTTTTCATGAAATTTTACCTTTTATAAAAGGACTCTAAAATACAACGCAGAAAGAAGCAAATAATTTTTACGAAATTCTTCTTCCTACGATGGAAGTACTGAATACATTATTGGATAAAAACCAATCAAGGATATCGCAGATAATTAATACTTTTGTAAAAAAAAAACATCCAACGGCTCTTCTACAAGCCAATCTGCTTGTGTATTACCGGTACGTAATCATCGTATTTGGCGTTGAAAAAGTTTCCGGCGATTGGACCCTCGAGATCATACTTCCGTGCAAATTGTCTGATCGAGAATCTGTTTCGAGCTTTATCTCTAAAAAAAAATTAAAAAAACATTGTTATAATTTTATCAGCAATAAGTAGATGAAGAAAAAAATGTTCGTTCCGTTGGATGCTGAATAGTCATTTTCAGTTTTCTTACAATTTAATTTTTTTCGTTGGCAAGATAAAAACCGCTTAATAATTATGATTTGAAACGTCGGTTTCGACTGTTTGTCGGTATTCATTGTGACTCACCTTGTACCGAGACGCCGCTCGGTGAATGTGATCGCACCTTGATTCTGTTTATAGAGTAGGAAAATGTAACGATGAGTACCAGTGCCATTGGGTGGTGCTGGACCAACATACTCGGCAAGTACTTCACCCTTGGCGACTTTATCCTCGGGGATATTGCCGACTAACCAATGTTTCCATTCTCGGTTGTAACTTTTTATCGGTACGTCGGGATCTGAAATGTTTAAAAATCTTTAATCACCATCAACTTCTTTCCTATTTCATTTGTGATAACAGATAACGAATTTGATATTATACATCTTGAAATTCCTTTCGAAATAATTTGGCTTTTGGTTCACTGTCACTTTTACTTCCATTCACAACTTCAAATCAAATTTGTTATTTAGTGAAATGTTGATGAAGAATGAGAGGTCCGATTGGAAAGGCGTATTCGATTTGAATTCATAAGTTTGGGAGAAAGCTTAATGCTGTTGAGTATCGAATTGAGAAAGTGAACTGAGTGTTGAAACGACACTTTCCTTTTAACTCTTGTTGTATATCTTCGTGAAAAAAATGTTGACAGTTGAACCTTTGAAACCTTTGGGGTTTCGCGATGAGTTATTGCCGTTTGTTGAAATTTTGTTTATGGCTTATATTTTTGACATCCATCAATAAATTAATTTTCTTCATTCAACATCATAGAAAAAAATGATGACAAAATAAAATTCTAAACATTATTCTTGACTTTATGTAACGTTTCAATAAAACTCAAATAACATTTAATGTTTAATACATGAATGTTTCTGAACTCTCTGGCTAACAGCAATGTCCACTGATTTATTCTGAATGCAAAGAAAAAACTTGGAAGCTACAAGTGAGATGTGAGAGGAGAATCGGAATTTCTCATCTGTTTACATTTTTTAGCGAAATGCTATGTTTTTACAAAAGTTTCAAGTATTTCAAATATTAATTATTCATTGATAACAGCAGATTTTAGTGACCCATTCATACCTTTGTCTGGGAACTCTTTTTGTGCGCAGAAAAGCAAGAATAAAAAAAAGAGCATTCGTGACAGTTTATTATTTAATTATTCAATAGTTACTAAACGCATATTGGATGATAAAAAAAAAAAAGTAAAATTGTCGTTCGTAATGAATGATACAATGTACGTAAGTTTAAACAATGGTTTTTCCCCACACAAGTGTTTACCGTACAAGCAACGTATGGTTAGCAGTAGATTTGAAAACAGGTTTTGTAAGTGGTGAAAGTTGGAGTTTGCCGAGTCCCTGAGTTGCGTTAATAATACACATAGCTGAAACTGCCGGTGACGATAATATGAAAAGAATGAAATGTATCCTGAGACATGAAGCAGTGCAATTTTCGCCATTTTCATATTAACACCATGTGAATCACGAGATCGTTTATAAGCGGATTAATTAGAATAAATTAGGAAAAAGGTTTGATAACGAGTGAAGGTGTATAATAATGAAATAATTAAATCAATTCACCTGTGAGAACGAGGGTATAAAGAACTCCACCTTCGTGTTTGTAATGAACTTCCGGTATATCTTTAGTTACCGTCGGTGTGAATTCATTCCCCAATTCAACTGCATTGCCGCCGTACTTTACCTGATTAGGAGTGTGAAAAAAAAGCAATCTATTAAAATTCATTCACATATACATATGCACATACCTGGAATTTGTTAAATAGCATTTTAATTAATTTCTGAATTATTTGTATTCGTCGAACAGGCGATATAAACAAAATACCTCAATTTCTTCAGTTGGTGCTGTTATTTTAATGTCTTTATCGATGTTTGCTTCCTTGAATGCGGACTCGACGTTAGCATATACGAGGCCAATGCCACACAAAAAAATACCTGCGGGTACAGTAATCGAATTTATATTTTTTAGTCTAATTAGAGCAGAAAAAGTTATTCCCTCTAATACCTCGATTTGTTTTTTTTTTTTTTTCGTCTTTATAATAACTACGAATATTTTACCTGCGAGAAAACACTTCATCTTAACTCGGATCCTGCACAGGTACAACTAACACTCGATGTTGCCAGTTGACTTTTATATGTTCCCCCGTTCTGGAGCTCAGGCGCTTTATCCCAGCGCACGATCCCGCAAGGCCAACCAGCTTGGTAGTTTTGGAATCTGGTAGATGTACAAAGTGCAAAAGGTTCATTGAAATGAGGATGAATTCAACATCTCAGATACTATACTTTCTTTCAGACTCGTCATTGGAAACGCATACAGATTTTCATCATTTCTTTTTAAATCGTCTAATCTTTGAGATTCCATTTTATTGAAACTTGAAGAAAAAAAATTTCATACAAAAAGAAAACGATCAAATGTCATTGAAAAATATCGAGTAAAAAATATTTATGACAAATACGAAGACGATAAAAGTCTCGAGTAATAATGAATTGAGGGTAAAATTAATAGTAATGGAGACAGCAAAATTAGTTGAGAAAATACCAAAGCAGTAATGCTTGAAGTCGTTAGAAAAAAAAAAACGAAAGCTTCTTAAAAAATATTACAAAACCGAAAGAGTTTGACTCTGTAACATGAAATTAGTTCACGGCCCTCTTGGCTCAAACTCGAACGCTTTAATTCAGTGCCATTCTAGTTTTGATGAAAACTTGTCTTACCATTATAGAGATAAGCTATACCTTTTCTGGAGACTTAAAAATCATATCGAAATTCATATCCAGATTTCCAGAAGGTGAAAAAGCAAAAATTTCACGATGCGGTGAATTCAAATCTATTCCGCGGTGACGATTATATTGCTGCCACAAGAGAGCAGCACTGTTGAGAATGTGCGTTCTAAAATTTCTATTTTATCGACTGTTTTTAACTTTCAATGTTAGACATGCAGCTCAATCGTTATAAAAGAGTTATTCGAATTTTTTTTTTTAGATTCATTAAAGTTTTAGACTAAGACTTTAGACTTTTACTTAGACTTAGAATTAGAAGAAAATGACTTTCTAATGAGTAAACCAGTTCAGACAACATATCGAAATAAGGCATAATGAAACGATAAGAAAAATTTATTGCCAAATTCTGGTAATAAATGATACATTTTTCTGAAATAATTGTTTGAAAACCTCTCGATAATAAGCGGAAGTTTGAAGTCCTATAAAACGTTTGAAATCTGACAGGAACAAGGACACATGAATGAGTTTGTAAATTTTCATGCCCCAAGTTGTTTGTAAAGAATGGGAACGTAATCATCATAAGCAGCTTGGTACATATTGCCAGCAATTGGGTCGCCAAGCTTGTATTTTGCAGCAAATTTTCTGATGGCGAATTTTGCACGACCTTCGTCGCTTCTGTTGGTCAGACGTTTTTCGTCAAAAGTAATTTTTCCGGGCTGCTTGTATAACAGGAAGACATAACGATGAAGACCAGTATCTGGTGGTGGACCGGAACCGACGTAGTCAGAAAGAACATCTCCATCGGCAACTTTATCACCAGGAATGTTTCCCACGAGCCAGTGATGCCATTCCCGATAAGTTGGCTCTTTTCGACTTGGAGCATCAGGATCTAAATTGAAAAACCAAAAATCAATAAACAAAAAAAATGAAGCAGTCATCACAAAAATCCTGAATTATGGATAAAAAACTATTACGAATTAATAATATTTACAAGGGAAACCGATGATCTTAAATTGGTTTTGAAATAAAAAAAGCAAACCGTAGAAACGATTTGCATTGTTAATATAAAATACATATTAAAAGTGAAACAAAAAGATGTTGGTATAAAACAATTTCTCATTCATCACCACCACTTTTAATTTATTTGTAGATTCCACTGTTTATCATCACAGCATAAAATGCTAGTCTTTGATGTGTAATTATAAAAATGATTGCTCGATCTCTCATGTCAATTAAAAACCCTTTTCTTCTCTTTTCAAAGAACAAAGCAATGGTCATTCTCATGTTATATTCCGGTTCAACAGTTGTTGATGTTTTTTTTTTTCAGTCTTGTGTCGGGAGTTAGCTATTTTTATCATTGTTGAAACCTATCAAATTAGTAGGGATCTATGTGTTAACAGCTCGCAAACAAATAACAATTTCAATCGAGTCATCCAATATAATTCACTAAATTTTCCAAGGAATCAATGACATCTTACAAATAGGAGAAAATAAACTTATCATAATTTGAACAATTGAGTGTATGAAACGAATTTTTATTAATAAAAACAAGAACAATATTTTATAAGCAGAATTTCAAATTTTCTATTCAGGCTTTTTCTAGCATTACCCAAAAATTCATTGAACACTAATTTTATTTTTTCTAATGCTGTGTTCATATTATAGACATAATCATTTCATCAAATGAACAAAATGACGTTTTAATATGAACATTTTTGTTTTTAGAAATGAGTGTAGAAATTGGAAGCTTTCAATAAGGAGTAACTTCCTTATCATTCATTTTTATAGTTTTTTTGTTACTTGATTATCTTTTTGAAAATTGATAGAGATTCAAAAAAATTCCAAGAAATAAAACATTTTATCAACTAAATAGAATGAAATGAGTATTCACAATAAATTTGATTTATTGAAAAAGAATTATAATATAAATTTTAATGATTAAAACTTATCTCACCAGTCATGCAGAGAGTATAGAAAGAAGCGGAATCTGCGCTCCACTTGACGGTAGGTTTATCCTTGACTTGCGTAGGAGTGAATTCCTTGCCGATTTCAACAGTAAGATCACCAGGATAAGTGACTTTGAGTACATCCTTAGGAAGATTATCAATGACATCAGGAACAATGCCGTGCGTTTTGAGTGCTTCAGTCATTGTTGATAGAAATCGAGTTCCAATTCCAACGAATGATCTAGCACCGACTACAGCTGCTGCAGCAATAAGCAATAAAACGTTGGATTAGACTTTTGGCTGGTTATAAAACGATCGCGTGGTCGAAAATTGGAAAAAATATTATGCAAACGTGACACGATAATCAAGGGGTACAAGAGTACGCTAATGCTAATGGAGAGAAAAAATCACTCATCATTTTCATTTTATAAAACTGCTAAGTCACGGTATTTATCAAACCATTATCACAGTCTTCCTGATATAACGAAATTTGAACCGGCGAACTGATAAAAATTTCACTCTTTGGACACTATAAAATTGTAGTTACGTTATTCAAGCCAGTAATATATTTTGGTAGCGATTACGTCTGTTTCAATTTTTTATAATCTGCTAGTAAGTATATGGAATGCATATGCACTGTCTGAAGTCGAATTAGCCCGTATTTTTACTATAGTCAATTGTTTAATGCACTTAATTACTTGCGCTGAGGCAAAGAAATGACATGATGTTTTTCACGTACGGAAGCGAACGATTTTGCAATACTCTTGTGCGCTGCACAATGAGCCGATTAACGTTCCGATGGTAGGAAGTAGGAATGGTTAATGGTAGCAAGTGGAAGCCGGTTACTGGACTGCCAACGATTCAATTTATAGTGATTTTTATTTACGCCGTTGTTGATTACACAAGTTTGAGGTTAGGTTTGTCGTGCTTATTAAGAATTTCAGTATTTTTTTTATCAGCCAATTCCGGTAAAAGAATGACAGAAATGCATAAATTTCTTAAGATAATTAGGTTATTGAAGAATGGATATGATTGAAGGCCTGCTAGCGTTGTTTAAGAAATCTCGTTCCGGCGTTCTGGTCTGGAGAATTTTTTTAAGAACCTGACCTGCCCCGAACACGCAGTTTGCCCGGCAGTTTTGAATGTATCTAAAGATTTTTTATATACACTGGAAATGGGTCGCAGGAAAAGCACTCAACAAATTTTTTAAAAATCCTGGAATTCATTTTTCGCAAATCGTCATAACGTTGTTTTAGAATATATTCATAGACTTGAGAAATAACACGACTTGTTATTGTCTTGTGATGAAATGACAGTTCAGAGAAAATCATCGTGACGAATGTTTGAGGCATGCACAGTGTTGAATCAATATATGAGAGCAATTATGAGTAGTAGCTAGACATTTTTGATCAATCAAACATGAGTGTCGTTAAATGTTCAGGGTAGCGCAGGGATCGTTGAAAGGAAAAGCCATGATTTATAGTTTGTTTTCATTTTGCGACATATTATATTATACATTAAGATGAATATAACATGGTATAATTTTTACAATATAACATTTATGAACTTTGCACATTTGTAAGTGGACATTCGACTATATTTCGCTTCAATAAACATATTCATTTGTATCTTTTTTTTCTGCAATTCACCTATCGTACGTAACACGTGGCGTCAAGAGAGTGCTTCGATTTGATTATCATTTTATCTTTTTGTTTGTTTGTTTTCTTTGTACATCGGAGGATTATTGAGGATATCGATATTACAATCGCATAGTCTTGCGTAATAGAATCGCGCGCGCCTTCAACGACGAAATAACGATACATTATGTGTTTCTTTTTTCATTCAACATAAAAAAATTATGTCATAAAAATAATTTCATTCGCTTTTTTGTATTTCATTTATTTATTTATTTATTTCATTTTTTCTTCTTTTATATCGTGATTAGAATCGCGAAATGAACATTGAGAATACTTTTAATTCGAAAGAATTCTTAGGAGCCGCCGTGAAATATGTCCTAGTGTCGTGTCTGTACAAATGGGATGCCCGCCCGAGATTACAATAAAGCATTATATAATTATTTGTGACACATTAAAACATCTCTTATAGCGGCCCCAAAAAAGGCCCTTGCCGTCCCTAGGATTGGGCACGGGCTATTGCATTATCGACTATTTTGTCGTTGCTCGATGCGGTAAGGCTTCCCATACATACATGTATATAATCCCTATGTCTGTACATATACATATGTATCATAATACCTCCACCTCCTCTTTATCTCTCACTATCCCATTGAACGTTTATTTACAGGCTCTGAATTTAATTTACATTTATCGCGGGACACGCCACGGCAAGCTGAATAATAGCATTTTTTGTATTTTTCTTCCTATTTTCTTTCTTTCTTCTTTCGTCGTTAATTTACAATTTTTTCATACCATCGTCGTCGTTGTCGTCGTCGTCAATAAGCGCTTTTAGTTTCCTTGTACTAGAAAATTGGTATAGATTACTTAAACGTGTATCTCTCGATTTCGAGAACTGACTACAATTATTTACAAGACAACTCGAAGAGTCCTCTCGACGTTCCCCTACCTCTTGTGTCTGAGTGAGTGGAAATGAGGGAACCTCCGAAAATGCGAACCTCTCGAGATTGTCGGTTTATCGATGTTTCGAAGATGTCGAAGAAGAGAATTGAACAAAAAAATTATATATATATATATATTTGAGGAGAAAAAAAAACAACAAATTTCGACCTCTTCGATAAATCGTTTCACCGGCTTTGCACTCTTTAGTATTTCGGAGCAGCTGGTTCGTGTTCTCGATGGAGAGAAGACAGAACCAGCTTCTAACGCCTCTTGGCGTAGAAAATTTATTTCTAATTATTTTCTATTTCTAAAATACACCCCCCTGGCCTAATCCCAGTCGAATAAGCCCTAATTCGTGATAAATTATTATGTATACATTTTTAGACTTTTTTTTTTTAGTTTGTTGCGTTATCAGCGGTGACGCTACAACTCAGAAACCGAGCCTCTTGAGGTTTGCTCTTGCGGTAAGACCGTTCAGACGTGATTTTTCGCCTTGCCAGCTCTTACTCTTGTTGCGAAATTGTCGCAAGTCAGCCTCGTGATCAGGATGTTTCATAGGTCTGTAACCCTGCGGAGAACAAAGCTCCTTTTGTGTACGATAGAACTCCTCGTAACCACCGTGTAAGAGATATACCTCGGGATAATGTAACGCCGGATAATGCTCTTTGTTTCGTTGTCTGTCGATATTGCGCAGAAAACGTGATAAATTTGGTCCACGTTCCCACGAGAATTCACAATGAAATACGAGAATACTGCGTTTATTTGATGCTGGTTCAATCGCCGGCGTTTGCGTTATGGGATTAAGTAGTATTTGCTCGATAAGATCTTTGCTGTAGAGATTAAGGGCTCCATCGATATGGCCACCTTCGTATTCGTAAGGATAACGACAATCGACGATCGTGAAAGAATCAATTCTGTCTTTAAATTCACCGTTCATCAAAGCTCCAAGAGTCTCCGGTGTTATTGATTTAAGATCCTCGTGGTGTCCATCAGCGAGCGGTAATATACATGTTTTACTGAAATCACCCGTCAAATCGTTGTCCGTCGTGCTACGGTGTATGGCGGATTTAATGTGAGCATGAGCTTCCGTTTCCGAGTAACTTCTTTGTAAACCTGGTTTTATGCTTGGTATGGCTTCTGGTATTTGTTGTAAACTTGAGGATTTTTTGGATCTTTTGACTAGTACGGGGCTCGAGTCGGTCGGTGGGTCAGGCCTTTTGAATGCTTTTGTCGGCGGTGAACACGAGGGTGAGTAGAAGCTTGCTTCACGTGGATTATTGTCATTGTAGGACAATTTGGCGGTGGACGAAGTTGCGTTCGGCGAACGAAAGAGACAAGATCGTACTTTTGAGACCGATGGCGGTGTGACAATTGGGCTCGAGGTAGATTTGTCCGTTCTGTCGTTTTGTAACGACAGAGATCTTCGTAATATCGTCGGTTTGGTTCTCGCGAATTCCGGGGTCGTTGCCGCGTCGCATTCCATTGGTTTTTCCGACGATGCAACGATATGCCCGGACAATAAATTTGATATCCCATTTGGCAATAATTGTGTACTCTCGACGAGACTGTCCATGTCGATCAGCTCGTTGAAACCATCGTCCATGCTTTCGTAGTCCGAGGATAAACTACGAAAAAAGGACAATGGCTTTTTTGGTGTTTTCGGTGATGAGCGTAACGGTGATTGTACGGGACTACGGGACTCGATCGACATTTTACGAGGCGCAACACCCAGCGGCTCAGCGAATCTGAATCCATCACGGCTCTTCAGGATCGTCGTCTCTTCACGATCTGGATAACTTGCACCGTAACCACTGTCTTGGCTGTTTGGATCGTAATCCTCCAATGGACATCTCGATACTTTCGATGTTTTTAAACCACATATCTGTAAAAAAAAAAAAAACCGTTCATATTAAATAAAGTTTCATAAAATTAGTCGCATTATCCGGTACAAAAAAAAAAAAAAATCGAAAATTCGCGATTCTCTTTTTTCAACATTTTAAACGATTGCCATTCCATCAACAATCAACGAGAAAGCAAGGTATTGGTACAAGTTCCCAAAAATCTGAATGGGAGAACAGAGAACATCGGAGTCACGTTAGGGTATTCAAAATGTGACATTAAAAAAATACTCGATGCGGAAACGACGATGCTTTTTATTCGATGACGCGATGATATTAACGCGACGCTTTTCAGATTTTAGATCGTCTTCCTAATCTTTGATCGTTATGCAAATTTCAAAAAAGACTCTGGCCAGCCTCGAAAACCGGTCGATTCATATTTTTTTCCACGATATTCTTGTTCGAAAATTGAAACGCATCGCGCATGCGCACGCGCAATGAACAGATGCAAACAACGCGGGACATGTGCTCCGATTTTACAGCACTCGGAAACAGGAAAAGGCTGCGTTTAGATATGTATATATGAATTACTCAACGGGCATATATATTAACTGCGTAAATATACGAAATTAAATTTTTGATGTGTTTCGTGAATTGATAGTAAAAGATGTAATTTTTATCATAAAAAACAATGTGAATCGAATCAACCGAAGTAAACACAATTTTTTCACACACGGAAATATCTGTTTATAAAATTTTTCATAAAATTATTGAAAATTCATGGGGAATGTGATTTTTGTATTTTTTTTCGGAAATTAGTAAGATTTTTTATCTAAAATGTTTTTGAATCGATTTTTATTCGAAATATTCAATGAATTCTTACCTTCTGAGGGCTGGAACTGTGGGTAAGAGGGCTTGAACTGCCGTTTTCCTTGTCGACGGACGGCGATGTAGTATCCGGGCTTGATAGGCGTCGCGACGCCATCCCGAGAAGCCGCCGTGCCCTCGGTTTCTTATTTTTTATCGAACCCTCGGGCGTACTTCGTATTTTAAAGGCATTTTTGAAGAGCCTGAAAAAGGACCAAGCAAAAAACAACGTTAGACGATCTGTCAACGAGTGAAAAATTTTGTGAAATAATAATAATGATAATAATAATATGAAAACAAAACACAAGGAAACCATAAACACGAAATAGAATGTCTGGCGTCTCGTGCATTTCCGTACATAACCTCAAAGACTAAAAACAAAATACTTCGCGCCCAAACCAAGCTGACCCAATTTTATTCATTTTCCCTCTAAATATATCTTACACGAAGTATATTCGAAAAAATAATCAAATGCGCTAGAGAAAACAACGCTTCAATTACGAGAATGAAAACTCCCAAACAAAGATAGACGGCTGGTGCGAGAAGGAGCGTAAATGTCGCGCTCCGGAAAAACTTGTGCGTGTCAAATTTCAATCAAAAGTTCTAGACAGATTAAAGAACTCTACTTAAAAAAAAAAACTTTTTTCTTTTTGTTCCTACCGATAGTCTGATACTCTCTCGCAAGGACTAGCCTCATGTGTTGTTCATTTTAATTCAGGAAACACGATTTTTAAATAAAAGTCTTTCGACCGATATCCTTCAATGACACGACGGAATCCTTCCCTCGCGAAGGTTGGCGCGCAACTGAGGCAATTGAGCTTACTAGGGGTGGGGGAACGAGCCGCTGATCTATTAGTTCTCACTCGAACCGATAGGAGAGCCACTTGACCCGCCAAATTTTCGATATGCATTTTGGACAAAAAAAAATGTTTACTGTAGTATTGTTTTTCATAAAAAAAAAAAATATTTAAAAAAATCAAAACATTTAAAAAATATTTTAATTATTTATGTAATAAAATATAAATAACACTCATATATTATTTTCGATTATTTTTCAAATTTTAATATTTTTCCCTATAAGTGCTTGTGATGTATTCCAAAGTCGACTGTATTGAGTGTTCTTGAATGATCGAACAAATAAGTTACCGAAACCCTGAATAAAACTTTCGAACAAGTATCGAATCTCAGAATTTTTAATGTACACTAAATCTGCTGAATTTTATTTTCCTTTTCATATAACTTCGTCTCCGCAATTACAAATAATTGGCAATCAAATTTATAAAGATTAATTCCTACGACTTCATTAATAACGAACATGAATAACCAGAATTTTCGAACCTGTGCAAATTCCAATGAAATTTGACCGTTTAATTGACAACTGGCAAGATGAATCTCAAATTTTGTACCAACTTCGAAAAATTCGTTGAGAAATAAAAAATTTCTCGAATAATCCAAATTCATCAACGATCGTCGTACGAAACATGATATGTTGAGCTACTGAAGCTGCTGTATATCTAATCGTTGCAACGATATTTTGCTCATATGATAAAGAGTTTTTATTTTCTTCGAATTCCGAAGCCTCGAATAACAGTTTTTTTTTTTCCCCGAATACAATTAAGTCTCGTGAACACTCTGATTAAATGCGAAATAAATTGTTTTTCAATAGCAATATTCATAGCCATAGAACTGTAAAACATTGAGTATAAATGGAGACGAAGTAATTGTAAATTTAAAGGGATTATTTTGTACGAGTATTGCATACCTTGTACATTGCAACACATCACAAGAGTCCGTAACGCTTTCCCACAGCATTATAAGCTATTTGGCCAGTTTGAAGATTCTCGAAGAAATGAGTAATCACTTTGAAACTGGCACTGATTATCCGATCGTCGAATGATCGAAGCGATAACTGAATTCGA
This sequence comes from Campoplex capitator, assembly GCA_037576405.1. Lineage (NCBI taxonomy): Eukaryota > Metazoa > Arthropoda > Insecta > Hymenoptera > Ichneumonidae > Campoplex > Campoplex capitator. The sequence continues at coordinate 10,019,397 of JARBWI010000009.1, read as the reverse complement.
ACAATTTTTAATTCGTCAATAAAGTCTTTTTATTTATATAAGTCTGTAACTGTTTCTCACTCTCCGTTAAACTTAAAGATACGAAGTGTACACGATGAAGTTTGGAGAGTAATTGAACGGAGGAATTAGAGATACACGATTGCGAAAGTCTCGTTTTATTCGATAACCGAGCCACGACGAGTTTCACGTCGAGTTCTCGATTGACTAACCGCGGGCACAGACCTCGGAATGCTGCTCCGCAAGGGGGTGAATGCCCATATATACCACGAGGAGTGAAATATGGTGGGGCGTAGGGCGAACCAATCGGGAGTCAGTTCGAGTCCCGCCGAAAGTCCCAAAGGGCGCAGCACTCGCGGGCGCGCGCGCTCAATGATCGCCACCAACACTTTTGCCAAGTGCATTGCTCATGAGCGCCACCAGAGTTTGCTTCGTTGGGACTTGGCTGCGCGATGGTCAGTAACGCATGTCTGTATATATATATATATAACTATATAACTGTCTCTCTTGCTTCGTGTTTCTTTCCTGTATTTGGCTCCACTCTGGGGGGGCCCTTGGTTATATGCGATTTAAGCGTTGAAAGAGGGGACCATTCCCCTGGACTCCTTATGCGCGCACCCTTTGATCGATACCGATCGCCCCACCACCATTTTTACCCCACCACCATCCCTAACCTACTTGAATACTGGAGCTCTGTCCCTCCATACCTTTTCTCATACTCTGTGCAATTTTGAAGAATCTTGCGGGGGACAGAGAGAGAGAGAAAGGGTTCAACAGAACGTTTTTTTTTAAATTTGGTCCGATTTTGTCGATCCTGTCGAAAGAATAACAAAAAAGGATGAAAAAGATAAATTGATTTGAATCGATTATCTTTATCCAAGTTTGAATGAACTTATTGATTCTAATTAACGTTCAAGCAGTGTCCTCTGCGACTACTGAAAATCGAACGGTATTGAAAATTTTTATTTCTGTAAGTGTTCGATTGTTCATTTACGATTGAAAAGATGAAAACCAATAATATCTGAGTGAATGATTGGCTAGTATTTATGAGAATTTGGTATATTTAATTATAATATTCTTGATGATATTTGAAACTTTTGAGACTCGAATATTTGAAATAAATTTCATTATTTGAAAATAATAAATAAGAAATTCAATTTAATATATAAACGGATTATATTGCCCAAGAACAAGAACATCGAATTCTTACAAAACAATTACGCGCGTACTTGAACGAGCGATCATTTCCGGCACTTTATTTTTCCAACAATATTGTTGGGCTTTGAAAAACGGTAAGTAATTGCGCAATCTGATGGTGTTCGTCAACACTTGTGTTTATAAATAGTAGCTTGCTGCTACGATTCTGATATTATCATTGGTAAACTGTCAGCCAAGATCAAGCTTGATGAAATTATGCAACTGCAATTAATCATTATATGTTACGAGTCCACGATCAGTTTCAATCGCATCCGTTATTATTTTTCGGTCAAAATGAATCATCATTGTTGGCATTTTTTCACAGCTAAGTTTTCGTTATTGATTTTATCCCCATTCGACCACGGACACGTTGAATTACTTTTCGAATACGTTCATTTTGGTAATTGGGAACATTTCGATTGTCGGAATCGCTCTCGCGTAACTCATTTTTATTCATCTTCCGTATTTTTCAGAGTATATGTGTTTAATTTTTCGTGGCTCTATAGGCCGCGGTCATATATATGCGCTTTGAGATGCAGCGCGGCGCGCTCACAGGTACGTCGCTCGATCCGCTTTTTCTCTCCGTCCATTCTTATATTTCTTATTCACCGGTTAGCTTCATTCTCGGGATCACAATGCTTCACCTGATCGCGGGAGACCCGGCCACCCTCACATTCTTCGAGGATTTTCACACGGCAGGTACATGACACGCGGGGGTGAGAGAGGGAGAGTTTGCCTTTCCTAAAACCCATGTACTCTACTGTTATACATAGACTTATGCGTGCATACATATATACACAAGATTTCTACACGGTACACAAAAGTTCAGTGCATGCCATCTATCTGTGGTTACTTTTACGTATATTTGATGTTTCTAACGACGAGCGAGGTGTCCCATAATAGAGGCTCGTTTATGTATTCCTTGAAATACTATTTTCAAAAATCCCACTTCATGTTTTCGCCAAACAAATCCGACACAGAGGCGTTGCTTTGGATTTTTGTTCATTCTTTTCTTATTCACGAACACTTTTTTCGATTTTTCGATACCATGCGCGTATTCCAGAAGGGACTTTGTTCGAGTTAACGTTTTTATGAACTTTATTTTATAACGATAGGTTAGTCGGAAAATGATTCAAATATTACATCGAATGTTTAATGTTTTTTGAGAGAAGTAACCTAATTTCTCAATGTCATGTCATATTGCATGGTGCATAAAAAAAATTAATATCTTTTGGGATCTTAATCGATAAATATCGTTCGAAACAGTTTGATTGATAAAATGATGCAGATTTTTCACGGAAATCGTGCGGGGCGTTAACATTTTTAAACGATTTACATATAGGGAGATTCGCAGGGATAAAAAAAAAAAAAAAAAAAAAAAAAAAAACAGTTGCGAGCCCATTAGAAGCGTCTTAGACACCGTTATGCAAATGTACAAGAATTATGAGTCCTGACCCTTTTTTTTTTTGAAGATGTTCCAGTACTCCTGCTTAGGAACTTGTAATTACAATATGGAACATGGCGAATGTATGCTGGAGAAAAAAAGGTTGACGAACGATCGTTAACGGTCCAACGGGATTTAATTTCTTTTTTAATGAATTCTGATTATTTCGAGTATGTAAAAATATGTGTCCAAAAATGTAGGGAAAAATCGTCAGAATGATTTGTGCTCATCGAAGATTATACATTTGTGTATAACACTTGAAAAAATGTCGAGACGTGCAAAAAGAAAAACTTTTTTCCGGTCGGGATGTCAAATTTAAAAAAAGTATCTTATTCTTCCAGGACGACTGTTCAAATATCGATCACTGAAAGACGAGAATACATAGGGAACGTTGAAAGTTCAAACTAATATTTGCGAGATTCTTCTTCACACGACTATAACAAATGCCTTCATCGTTACTACAGCGGGCAATGCACATTTTGCGTAAATGCACACGCGCAAACTGAATTCGATGCGAGTTTGATCTATTTTTAAATCCCTCACCTTCAAGATTTTTTTTCAAGGAAGTGCTGCATAGACAGTTGAAAATAAAAGTCTACTGATCCGGTGATATAAAAAAGAAACTATAAAAAGTTGACGAAAGCTCGGTCGGTCACGAGTCACAGCAAATCGCAGCTCTTATCGTCGCATTTAACCTTCTAATCGTATCACACTGTATTACACATTTTTGAGAATTGATCGTAAGCATTTATACTGAAAGATTTTCAATCATTTTTAAGTGAACTAACTTCATTTTATGTTATCATTTTAATTTTATATAAATGTTATAAATATAAATTTTATAAAATGTTTAATAAAATTGTTGAATGTATTAAGATGATGAAAAAAAAAAATACAGATGTGATGTGGCCATTGTGAAGTTAATCAAATCAAAGTTTTTTTAATTATCTGCACGTGCATTTATGAACGTGTATATATAAAAGTACATTGGCACTTTCCAAGAATAAAGAGACAGGTAAGCAGGTAGAGTAAAAAAAAAAAAAAAAAAAAAGTCAAGTAAAATTCCACGATGCTCCTATTTCGATGAGCTAGCGGTTTCGTCGATATAAAAGAAGAAAACTCGTGTTGTGTGTCGTTGAGAAGTTTCGAAATTTCATCACTATGTCTGCAATAAGCGCTGTGATCGTTGACCCGGAAAAATACTCTGGCAAACTTTTCTTTCGTTGAATAAATAGCTAATACTCTCTCATACATATTCGAAAAAGAAAAACTACTCATAAATCTGTGGGACGGAATCGGTCACACTAAATTCATTTCAATACCCTACAAAAAGGAGGCTTTTCGTTCATTTTTTTCATCTGGTTTCTTCAACCCCACGTAGCCCAAATATCTTAGCAACGTACGTTCCAAATTTATGGACTAACATTCATCATACAAATACAAAATTGAAAAAAAAAATCTCAGTTTTCTAAAGAATGGTATTTGAAGTAAGAATTTACTTGCATATTTTTTTTTGTCAGGCGACATTACTTTCCAGTCGTATTCGACATTATAAATCCACAATTCTCTTTTTAAAAATTATGTGATTCTCACTTTGAATGACAATTAAACGATACGAATCATTGCTATAACATTCGAAATGTCGATTCAAACATTTTCTGTCAATTCAAGATTCCTTTCTGTTTCAATTGACCGATTTACTAAATAAATAAAAACCTTCAGCTATATTATCACAGCACAACCAGCGAGACATAGTATTTTCCGAGACTCGATCTTGTTTTTTTTTGTATCAATTTTATATGTTCATAAAAAAGTTTTCGATAAAAGTTGTGACACCCGGCAAAATTTTTACCTCGTTCGAAAGGCTGAATAAATATGAAGACATGATAATCTCATAATTGATCGGTAAACATCGAGGGATTAACCTCGACTTGCGCGAATACCTGTGAATTCTTTGCATGAGTTACATACACATACTCGTATCTTCATCCGTATATACACATATATATAGATATATATTTTCGTTGGTCCTTTTGGGTGCAAGAATACCCGAAAGTGCCACTCGAACTCGAGACGCAGGTAAAGCGAACTGAACCGTTATTGTACCCTGGAGCCCCCCTGATATATATGTATATAGATATATTTTTCCATCGATCTCATCGATACATGGATGGAAAGGCGATAAATCTAGAATTGAACGACCATTCCAATTTGAATTAGAGAATTTTGGTGATTTTGATTTGATGAGTGAGATGCTAAAAAGCACTGAATGTGACGAACCAATAGTAATGGGTACGCAGCTCGTGCATGGCTTTCTTGAACTGAATGATAGAGGAAAGTTTAGTCAGAAGTCGACTCGCACATTGATGGCTAGACAAGAGGCAGCTTGTAGAACGAGTGTCGAATGGAAGTTGATTGAATGAGGAAAATACCATGAAAATTATAGATAGTACTTCTCTGGATTGCAATTTGCATCGTTGGGATGCAACAAAATTGTTTTTTCTCATTGTCAGTACTGGAGATAAGTGGAAAAATAATTTGGAGTTGTAGGCAAGAAAAACAAAAATCAATGGTACTTTGTTGAAACCCAAAAACTGAAATTGCGTATACTAAATTCAGGTGTATACTAAAGTATGACGATGTATCGCCATATGATTCTCGTCGGCTTTCGATGAAACTCCCTGGTATTAATGAATTCAATATTTTATATCCTGAGAAAAACACTATTTCGGATTGAATTGATTTAAATTCAGGAAACTGCCAAATTTGAATTTCTCAATTCATTCATTAGAGCGTATCTACCATATAAGAATCCAGCATTTGCGTCTGTCGATCATCGGACATGATAAGCCAGAAGATCAACTTCCATAGAATATTCGAGATTACTTGATAGGAATTCGATGAAAAAAAATAAAATAAAATGTAAGCAGCTGACCACCGGCCAATTGTGATTAGATCGTCGTGTTTTTCAATCATCAGCTGCACACACTAGTAATCTCGTGAGAATCACGAGAAAAATTTCTCAATAATACGTGTCGATGAAACTTTTTTTCTTTCTTAACCGTCCAAAAGAGAAAAATCTGTTTGCGTGCGGAAAAAATGGGGGGGACCTTAGTGATAAATGCCGATAAACTTGCCATGGCGATTCATCGTTCTTCGCAGAGAACCGAGAAAATCGCTTTTGCACGGTGATGAGAGAGACCGACTATAATTCAAGATATTTAGTTAGCTTCATCTGCTTCAGCGATCCATTCCGTATATTCCAATACTGAGCATGAAAAAGGCGTATATAAGATAGTTTTACGTATAACGAGATGTGAGATACATTTTTTTCAATTATAGGAATTTACCTATCTGCAATATATGTGAGACGTTATAAATTAAATCGATTTACAATTGACTCCTCTAACTTCGATTGATTATCTCTACAGTCAATGGTCATAGCGTAAACGATGTAGAAAATGTACATTTTTGAAACAAGTTTTTCAACCGTTCGCGAGACTCTCACAATTTCGATTTTACTTTCACAACTTTTTAAACAAATGGTTAACATAATTGTTGTAGCAACAAACTGCATTGAATTACTATAATACCGCGAGCGATTTTCGGGACTAGACAGAAATAATATAAACAACGGTAGACCGAGTCCCTCGATTCGAGGCACAAGCATGAGTCGTATTAGCGTGAAATGCCATACACATATAGATATATGAATGTGAATATAGACAGTGGCCCTTTTCACCTGGGAAATCTTCATGGGGGTTGAGAATCACGTATCGGAAGTCCCGTGTGAATCTCCAGGGGTGCTGAAGATAGCTTGGGGTGGTTTCGGAGACGCGAAAAACTGCGGCTTCCCAAGGGGGGAGGAGTTCGTTCTCGAGATCATAGGAAATACGTCTAACCAATCGTGTATTGATGTATAGAATAAAAATAAAAATAAAAAAAATTGGGCATAATGCATTTTTCTGTACGTACAGATATATGTATGTATATCTATATATTTCCTAGGGGGAATAACCATTGCGGTAGGTCAAGCGTGTGAATGCGGATGTGAAAATCGGAGGGAGATGAAGCTTCTTCCGATCGACTCTGGGTTTCTATAAGGCGTATATCCTCACGTCACCCTTCACGCTTTTCTATATATCTAAGGATATATATCAGGCGTATAATGTACTTTTACCCACACATGCGAATAAATCTGTGTATAAAAAGCCGTTTGGGGCAAAGGTAGTTGCAGGAGGATTTGAACAGATTCGTTTCAACCGGTAAACTTTTGTAAAAGAAAAGGACAGATTTTAATTAGCGTTAAGCGCTAATAACGTTTCACGAAAGCTAATGGAGCACAAAATTATTCTTAGAGAATTTTTCAATGAAAATTAAGTTATTATACCAACTTCGATTTTTCATTTGAGATATTTTGTCCTAAAGAACTTTTCTTATGTAATTTTCATTATTTTAATCGAATCACAATATCCAATGAATTTGTGTAAATGTTAAGACCATCTGTTTGAATATTGATAAAACGTTATTCAAGAACCGGAGAATCGAGCAAGGAGGAACATGATGATTTGACCTAATACGAAAAGCAACAGGTGTAAACGGAGAACGAAACATTAAGATATGTGGAGATTGATTTACCTAATTATTTGGGAATTTTCCAAAGTATACATTTTGCGAAACAACAAAATTCTCAAGGTGACTAGATCTCCCTTTGGAAAATGTCTTATGACAGGTATACGGTGCGAAGAGATGTTGGATAAATTGCAGTAGTAGAGTTACCGGCAAGGGTAGAGGCAATGACTATTGAATATGAGCAACGATGCGTCACGGTTTAAAATCGAACAGTATATACAGGACACCCCATAAAACCGATCACTTTTTCATCTCGAAGCACGTGCGGTGATTTGACTCCTCTAGATAGCGACCTTTGCGAGGTTTTTTTTTCTGATCTCGAATCCCATTAATCTCGATTGATGCGAAAGGGTTAAATCTTGCAGTTATTAACAGTTCAGGTACGACAAAATTTACTCCAGATTTTTCATGGTAATGAGTTCTACAATGGAATAATAACGCTCAACTCAGTAAACATCTAAATCCTTCTCATATTATTCAAAAGAATCGTGTACTCGCTACGAAAGAGATACAAACAGACCGAATAGATCCTTTTGTTTCCAATAACAAAGCCGAGGCCATTCTACTGGGAATACCGAAATATCTTTACAAAATCTTTCAACAACAATCATACCGTAAAACTATCTTTTTTTCGTTATACCAGAGGCTGATTCATAAATAAAAATCGTTTATGGATCCGAGCCATTTTCTTTCCCCGTTTATAAATTCAGATCTCTTGAAATGGTCAAATACGATGTTTACGATCCGCAAATTTTTGTAACGTTGAAGTTTGCAGTGTGACTATGCAGTCGATTACTGCATGGATCTCTCCAATTTCCAATATCTCTCGAGTACCAATACTTTTGAAATTACTCACTCCGAAACCGACAATATTATTACTAAGGCGCACATCAAGTGTGTTCTGTACTTAATGCCTTCGAGACTTTTTATTGAAATTCTTTCTTGACCTCGAGGAAATAGTCATCGAAAACAGAGTACTTTACTTATGGTATTAAGAACAGAATACACTTGATGTATGTTAGGAGTAACACACTTAGTTTCAGAGCGTTCTATCATTGGAACCCTACAAAAGGCTGAGCAGGAGTTCCACAATTTTTAGTCCGTTACTGTATATCAGCATTCGGGGCAATGAAACATCGAATAAATCGAATAATAGTTATGCCAGCATTTTGAAAAAATGTACTATCATCCCAAAACTGCAAAAGTTAATAGAAAATTTTACTATGAAATTCTCGTTCGAAAAAGAACTCCACGATAATAGAACATCATTTTTGTGAATTCACAAATTAGTTCTGCTTGGAAAGAATCAAGACTGTGGAAAAGTCATTTCACGTAAACAGATTTCTATTTTATAAAACTATGAGAGTAATATTCAGATATAAATATAAAAACGAATGTATACGGAATGAATCCAGATGCGAGCGATATTCTATTCCATGCGCATATAAGAACCTCACAAAATCTACATAGTAATAAAAGATGAATATACATAGAGCGAAAAAGGAATGGGGTAGCACACGCAACCACTTACGTAATACCTGTCACACGGTTTTCAATTTTTAATATCAAGCATGTAGTACACATATAGAGAATGAATAATAGGCATTCGGGGCAATGAAAAATTGAATAAATTTCATCACATTATAACGATACAAATTTTTTTCCTATTCCACATTCTCTCAAGCTATAACTATTACCTTTCTTATCGACATCAATTGAGTCTTGTCACGAGCTCTGAATCTTCGATAATATAGCGAATCAAGGAATTTACTGATGCGTCACGAGAGAATCAAGATACCGTTTAGCTATTAAGAGTAAATAGTTCAACGTAACAAACTACTTGGATGCCGAGGAGAATCGCTTTCCTCCCCCTATATCTTAACTTATATGTTGTACCTTACATATGTATGCCTTCGGTTGATCCCGCAGCTTCACCAACGTACTTATTGACTTATGTCCTCAGAAGCGAAGCAAAATCGTACGTGCAGTTGGAATCTCAGCTGTCGCTTGACTTAATCGTGCAAGCGAATATACGAGGAGAATCCCCTCACGAGTAGTGTGTAAGGTTAATACTGTGTAAGTCTCATATAGGATATCGTCTCGTCCCAAATACGTGTACGATATATTCTTGTGTAAGATTTTTCTTTGACGAGACAGACGAGGGGGCCTATACGTACGGGACCAAAAAAGCTTCCCCTCTGGCCGCATCGAGGGGTGATTTCTTCGCACATGGATTGTTCCACGTAACTCACCTCTCGAGAGGGTGTGTATAACTCCTACAATGCTTTGGCTCGAGCCAACGCAAAAGCAACAGCCAGACCGAACCGAGCTTCTCAATGTATATAAAGCCAGAAGCCGAAATACCCCCCATCGAATCTTACGCGACTAAAGTACGAATTATTGCGTCGTCTGGGCATTCGGTATGGTCCGACAAATGGTTCGTGTGCAATAAAGATCGAGAGTCTGCAAAGACGTGGGGCACGGGCCAGGAGATGATTCTTATATGAAAGTCATCTGTATAAAGTACTTCTACACCTTTATACCGTTCGAGTATATAGTCCTCGATTTAAATAGGCGTTAATATAAAAAAAGAGATATATATGATTGCGGTTGAAAACAGTTTCGACTCAATTGAATCATTCGATGTTTATTTTTTAATCGATTCATCAATATTTTTAACATACTGATATACTCGAGTTCATAATTTATTAATTATTACGTCGATCAATGATAAAATCACCTTCAACAGTTACGAGCAACGTCGAAGAATGGTCGATTTATATTTGACAAACACAGCACAGTGTTTTATCTCTTGATGAATTTCAGACTCGGTTTTCTTCCTTGAAAAACTCATATCTTCGATAAAGCCTTTTTTTTTTTTTTTTTTTTTTTTATAATTGCATATGATTTTCTGCATGAACAAAACGTTTGATGTAACCTCGTTATTGCTTGATTATAAATTTCAAGTACAATACAGTACATCGATGAATCGCTCAAATGTTGCTCATATATGACCTAAAGACGATTGCGAAAAGAAAATAAATTGCGTGAATCAGTGAGTACGATTGAGGGGGTACGTATATAAGGGAAGGAAGAGGTCTCAGCTGCTTTGGCTGCCGTGAAAAGTTGGCGTAAGGGTCTCCGACCCCCTCAACACACAGCTGCCTGTGCACCGTACAAACTTATATAGTACAGTAGATCGGGAATAGCTAAATATATATATTTATAAATACATATATATACACACATATGGATCGCTTGGAGCGAGCCGTAAGCCCGCAACATATGACCAATTTCTTATGTTAAGTCTAACGAACCTAGTTATCAATTTCAATAGAAATACTCTTTTTGACTCGAAGAAAAAATGAGTTGAAAAAAAAATCTTTATAATTCAGAAACGACAGAAATAACTCGATGTCTCCGAGATACACCTGTGTGCATAGGGATCCCGGAATGCGTCCATTTAGAATTATTTTTTAATTCACTCCCGAGTTTGTTTTCTTAGCTTCTGTTTACTCCGCCAGAACAAGTGTTGAGACAATTACGTGGATAACTAAATATGAAATATTTTCCTGGTTAGTACACTGTAAATGTGAAAAACGAATAATCGAAATTTTTATTCTCGAATCACTATCAAATTTGCATTTCACATATTTAAAGTAGCGAAAGAGACATTTTCGATCAAACTGATGACATCCAGCGGTCACGCTGAGCCCTTTACTCACATTTCTATTAAAACAACGAATTACTTGAAAATTTCGAGTCACATAAGTATTTGAAAATTTCGTTGTCTATTTCCTTCAAATGTATTTTTTTTCTATGATCAAAGAGTGGAAATTTTATTATCTTTTCATATCTCTTTCTTTATTGATTTTTGTATAATAAACTATCGTTGTGCTGATAGTTTTCACGAAATAAAATTACTTAAATGTCTCAACTGATTGAACAAAATTATTTTCGAGTCGCTTCGAGTGAGAAAATCTCTCAGGTGCAAAAAGTTGTGAACAAACGCGAGAATCGAGCAAAATCTGCAATAATTCTGAAAAATAATTCCAGTACGGATAAATTGCATAGTGAAAATGACTAGTAATAGTTTTCTTTTTTTCATTGTAAATGAGTTCGGAACGTTACGTGGTGTTGCGGTGAACAGGTCCTGATTTACGGAAGAGGATGTCCGCCGTCTGTACAGTCGGACATTCCCTGAAGCCATCGAGTGTGTGTATCGCACCCTCGCTGTTGGTCGGGTCTTTGATTTTCGTCAGAAAGAGTGCAGATGGCATATAACGATTGAGCGGGGAGAAGAGATCGGCGCGTGCCATCATGCATACGTATATAAAATAAATATGTATGCGTGTATGCGTAACGTTGAATTCACACGTAACGCACTATTATAGTATAAAACTATTCGATCGTGAAGCCAAAGTGTGTTAGTGCTCGATGCGTTCACACGGATGGGCGAGCACGCGCTACCGGTGAGGTGCGTTTCCCTCAAGTTTACAGGTACGGTTTCAACACATGCGTAGATCGTAGTTGTGTATATAGGTAAGGAATAGAGCAATTTGGTGTATTCTCGAGGGATGCGTATGTCATATGTTAGTATATGAGTTTTATCATCAGGAGCAGAAAAGTTCTAATAAGAAATCGTATAAGAAGATTTTATTATCAAATAGTTATGTATAAAATGATAAATAAGTTAAAATCGTAATTTTTTTGCTGTGAGAAATATCAATCGTAGAAACCTAATTTCGAAGATTCACTACTTTATTCGAAACGATTAGAGGAAAAATCTTGAAACCATAAAATGGTGGTGAGATTGCAATTGATGCAACTACAAAATAGTTATGCCAGCATTTTGAAAAAATGTACTATCATCTCAAAGCTGCAAAAGTTAATAGAAAATTTTACTACGAAATTCTCGTTCGAAAAAGAACCCCACGATAATAGAACATCATTTTTGTGAATTCACAAATTAGTTCTGCTTGGAAAGAATCAAGACTGTGGAAAAGTCATTTCACGTAAACAGATTTCTATTTTATAAAACTATGAGAGTAATATTCAGATATAAATATAAAAACGAGTGTATACGGAATGAATCCAGATGCGAGCGATATTCTATTCCATGCGCATATAAGAACCTCACAAAATCTACATCGTAATAAAGGATGAATATACATAGAGCGAAAAGGGAATGGGGTAGCACACGCAACCACTTACGTAATACCTGTCACACGGTTTTCAATTTTTAATATCAAGCATGTAGTACACATATAGAGAATGAATAATAGGCGGTATCAGAAAATTTCTATGCATATCGATCGATCGCTCGGATGCGTTCATGCGAATAAATTCGAACACATAAGTGCATTTGATCGGAGTTCACGCACGCGAGAATAATTTCCCGTCTGGATATATAAATATATACAGATATAACGAAATATTAGTACAAATACAGGAGGCGCACGAACGTAAAAAGCCAACGGGCCCTTTAAATCCTCTACTCCATAGGGTGCGGAGGGAGCCAATCTGAGATCGGATTTACATTGAATTTGGAGGATTCAGCTATTTATTCGGATATGTATTGATCCCCATGTTTTTATTTTTTTTTCCCCGTAAACAGGAGGGCTTGCTCCATACTTTTCTATAACCACGATATAGATAATTTCATCAGGGGATTTTTACGAAGGATTTACACCAGTGCTAAAGAAATAAATAATCAATGAAATAATTTACTAAACGTTCTGCAACATTATCAGAAAATTAATTGGATTTATTTTTCAATTCCAATTTTTTTTTGTTTTCTGACGAAAATGAATTCATTGTCAATGTACAATCTGGATATTGCCATTCAACTTCTTATCGATGCAATTTTTTGACTTTGCCATCGTAAATATCATTTTTGTAAATCATTTTTTCGAGATTGCGACTAAAGTATGTAATGAAATCGCGAAATGGGATCATGGCGGTGTGGAATATGTCAGTACAGCTGTCGATGAGAGTCACTGTACATACATTCACACATGCGCATATATATATGAAAGCAAACGACGATGACCCCGTAACCGTAAAAGTCTTAAACCGAGAAGAGAGAGGAGTGAGAGAGAGGAGACACCTTTGGTGGCGCAATGCAGCTCCTTAAACGGGATCATCATCTGTTCCTTCATGAATCCACACCCTTGCGACGACTCTCTACTCTATGAGGGTACTCGCCTCTCTCCACATTCTCTCTTTCCTCGCGCGTCCTGGACCGTTTTTGCCATTCTTTTCGACACAACCACCGGCAACGAGAAGACGAAGATGAAGGAGTCAGAGCAACGCTGGTCGCAGATGCAGCGATGAGACCGAGACGGCGAATGAGAAATCAGCGATTTTATTATTGCGAGTGTATATGTGTATCGCGTATACATCGATGTATACGCGATCAAGCTTTGCACATGGATAAATAAATTAAATTGATAGTAAGAAAAACTGAATTTGATGCAACTTTTGATGCTCAATGATATATTTCTCAAAATCAATCTCTTTTTCTATTGTCAAAAGATCAAATTTCACTCATAATTATATTAAAATTTTAAACGATAAAACGACATGAAACATTCGATTGTGCAGAGTACGCTGCTTCTTTGATTGTCAGTAATCGATATATATGTACGTACACGTGTAAAGAGGGTTTCTCTGCACCACAAATTGTTGACGTCATCGATCCGAGTGCAAGTATTTTTATTTCTTTGATATTAAACCCCTCAGCACTTTCTCAATTCTGAGACGAAAATGACGACGTGAGTAGATGGATGGGTGGCTGTAGATACATGGACTCCACCGTCTATCTCTCTCTTTCTCATTCAGACGCATACGAAGGTATAAGAAACGATACGACCCCGGGGTCACCGAGTTCATAAAACTCCACCTTTCCCTCGTCACACGTATATATATATACGTATAAGAAGACGAACGGAAAATCTTTCGGCAGATGCGATTGGTTTTTCCGGGATCAGATCGATTATACACGGACATTGCTGATCGATTAATCGCGATGATAGTGATTTTTCACTGTGCCCTCCCCTGACATGACGGATTTCGTGTTCCGTAATTCTATTTTTTCTTTCCCCCCCCCCCCCCCCCCCCATTCGCTACTCTCTATCTCTCTTGGTCTCTCGAGCGATAACTGAAAAATGCGTCTGTGGTTTCCTTTTCCTTTTCTTTTTTCGCGAAGAAGAAAGATGGGATGCTGGCAGTTGGCACGTGACATGTCTGCGTGCTACGAGGCTCGTCGATGTACGCGAGTCTGAGAAGTGAAAAGGAGCGACAAAGATAAAGGAAAACGAGTAAGGAGGATAAAAAAAAACGAGTCTTCAGCAGAGAAAAAGATTTTTTTAGCAGTTGAGGAGAAGGGGGTGAAAAAAAAACCGATAGGGTTCCTAGGGGATGAAACGGGTATGGGTTAGCGGAGAAACAAAAATACATCAGCCCAGGATCACTTTAGCAAAAGAATCATTTCGTTGAAACTTTTAAAAATAATTCTGTGTATTTTCATCCTATTTGTAAATCAGTTTTTGGCTCAATTGATCGTATGAATTTATATTCTCAACTTTATATATTTATCAAAAAAAGGTTCATCGATTAGCGTGTAAAGGAATTATGAAATCGACCCTTTGGGTTACTAAAACAGGTCAAATAGCATTTGACAATGCTGTTAAATTCGAGAACGATAAAAAGAAATGATCGCGTCAAGTTGTTTATGCCTTGATCTCTGTGGCTGTAAAATTCTATTGAAAAAGATCGATGATATAAAATTGGAAAAAAAAAAAAAAAAACACCATGTTTTCACCGTTACTTTCTACGAGTTTTACGATTTTTTTTTTTTTTTTACGATGTTTTCCCCGGATCGATTTCCTTTATAGGGCGTTTTTTTTTTTCTTCAAACCAGAAGCGATTTGGAAACAAGGAAAGTGGAGAGAAGAGTAGATCGGGATGGGTCGGTGTAGCTGGATCTCTGAACTACTCTTATGCCCACCCTCCTGTGTATCTAGTTTCGAATTAAAGTTCATTCACACACGTGGCTCGTTTTATGTACCGAAATTCGATTTTAGCAGACAGAAAGGACTAAGAGATACGAATCGACGCACAAAATTATAGGACTTGAGTCCTTTTATAAGAAGCCTAATGATACGTATACATATTTTATAATTCTGCTCTGGATGTACGACCCTGTTTGAACCGGTGTTAAAGCCTCTTGATTGTTCATTGTCCTATTCTCTTGGGTTTTCGTGCATGACTGCTTGAGTTACGGAATATCTTCGTTTTTACTTTTCTATATGTACAACATTCATGTCGTGCACACGTGTATAAATATGAAAGAGCACATGGGTAAGTAGACACGCGCGAGCACGTTAAAAGTACCAAAGTTTCTGGGTTATGACTTTTCACCCGATGTATGCACACAATCGTGACAAAATATTGTTACGATGTCCCGAAAGGATTGCGAACTCGTTTCTTAATCCGTTGGCAAGGGACTCTGAAAATAACATACCTGCGTTCATATATTGACATTATTAGCATTGAAAAAGATATAACCGAGCTAGATAATTCAAATTTTACAGTTTTTTTTTTTTTTTTTCCCCTAATTTATATATATAGATATATTTTTTTTTATCACGAAACAAAGCAACGATAGAGATGAATACCGAATTTTTGAAGAAGAAGCGAATCGATAAGCAAATTCCTATTAATCAGAAATTAAATAAATCATTGAAGCATTGAGCTGACGCCGAATCGAATCTAATACGGATTGTGTGGGTATGAAGAAAATCGTAGAAAAAATCATTAAGAATAATTAATTAAAATGAAGTGTGTGTGTCCTCGTGATTCTAGTTTGGGATGAGATTTTCGACATTTGGGGTAAGATCTCGGTCAAGATGCATATTACAAATGGATCGACGTTTAAGAGCCCAGATGCACTTATTTTGTTGACCCAGTATGTTTTTATAAGAGGAAGTACGACGGGAAATGAAAAATCGTGGTCAAGAACGAGTGAGGAGAGTTTACCCCGGAGACACGTTTTTCTAACGTATATGGGAGAGGATCTCCCGCGCATCTGCGCGCGTCGATTCTCTTTCCGGATCCCCTCAATTTTATTCTTCCGTGGATATATTCACGGACACATATATATGTATGTATGTTCCCGCGCGCCATTTCCTTCCTCACTTCCTTGCCACCCCAATTTTTTTTTCTTCGTCTCATTCACTTCGGATCCTCTCCCGCGGTTTCGTGCACCGGTCCTTGACACGACCTCGATCTAATCCTGGGAAAAGAGCAGCTCTCTTACCGTCATTCCCCTCTCGCCTCGCTTTACCTCTTGAGACATCAAATTAGGCTCCTCCGTCATCGAGAAATTCGCCTCGAACGTACGATAAATTTGTCCCAAGAAACCCATTTGCCCAATTCAGGGAGATAAGTTTCGATAGAATTTTCAAACCGCCCTCCGAGAAGGGGGGTTCAAAAAGAAAAAAACAAGTCGTAATTTAAAAATAATCGACCAACGCGCAGAAAGGGTGTATTCCGATAATTCGTAGAGATTCGATACGGAGGTTGCCACGAATTTTCCACTGCCATTATATCATCGAGATAACCGAAACGAATTCTCACCTTCCGGAAAACTCTCTCGATAAAGAAAGACAATTCGTTGAAGAGAGACTATACACATGACACTTATCGATCAGAAATCATTTCCTATCGGTGTTGATCGCGTGGTAATTGGTTGTTTCTAAAAATGTACAGCGTAGAGGCGATTGCTACGAACATGGGATTAAAATTTATCACGTGATCGAATCGAACGTTAATTCTGTTCTTTTTTATGCAGGCATTTCACGTTCACGTTAATTGATAATCCAACAATCAGACGTTCCAACTACGAAGCAACGCGCGTCAATCAATGGAATCAAGATATATATATGCTGCATTCGAGTAACAGAAAAATCCATCTTTTATTTACGTTTCATTGAATCCAATTTTGCTCCTGAACGCCTCTAATTGCGTAACTGTCCGTGTGCCTCAAAAATGGACATTAACTCATCTACTTTACGACCGAGACTTCCACTCAATCGTGACCTTCGTTTAAGGATTTTTAACCGCATTTTGTGGCTCCTCCAAACTCGAGTGTACGAAATACGCTAATGAATTACGATTATATTTCACTGTGGGTTGTCGCAGCTTTCACATGGCGATCATAGACGAGAGCGGTTGACGGGCATCAAGTAAATTATGTACGCTGAGCCGTTCTATCCTGTGGGGCGAAAAATAACCACTGATCCGGTCTCGACTTAGGGACTGGATTGATGTATACGTATACGTATACGCCAAAAGGTAAAAGCATCTGTCCCTAGTGAGAGAAGAGACAGAAACATCGATATATCGATCGCCGCATCTTCCGAAATTCAAAGACGATTACAACTGAATACGTTTCGGAAGAATGCAAAAGAAATTCAAAAATCAAACGAAACAACTAATATTTGAAGAAAAAAAAAAAACAAAAAAAAAATGACCAACTGTGTGAAACACCATTGATTGGAGTAAAAATAGCAATGAAGCTCTCCAGCGAAACTTCACAAATAAGAAACTCTTTGGATCGAAAAATTTAATGGAAAATGAGCTAATAAAGATCATCCTCGATCCAACTGTTTTATTCCAAGAGACATCGGTACAGATAGTCGCAGACAAATTTAAACTTGAAGGTATAGTTTCCATTGAGCAAACTCGTACGGCGTCAACTTTTATTTCATGATTGGTACAGCTGGGGAAATCCCAAAGATTTTACATTTCAATATTGTACAGTGCAATTCGAGTAGGACGGGTACAGACAGATGGTTTTCACAAGATTAACCTGTTCAGGGGAAAAGTAACCGCGATCTCGTGGTCGTCACGAATACTACGTATATTTTGTCCTTACGTAGGGCGTAGCTACGAGACGACCCAAATGAGCCACGTATTTAGTTTTCAATGTGTACGATGTTGTGAGTCAGGAGAACCGACGATTTCGTTAATCCGATGCCTGAGCTTAAATTTTATTGAGGGTGGGAGTAAAATTTTCGAACCCAAGATTCTCTCTCTCTCTCTCTCTCGCTTTCTCTTTCTCTCTCTGTCACGCTGTATAGCCAACACTGTGTTTTGGTAAGGGTCTTTTTGATGAATTCATTTGTACCACACTTCAACACAGTACAGTCAAAATATCATGACACCTACTACCTTCTATATCGGACGTTTCAGGTCAAATCAGCAAGTCTACCGAGCCATAAAGTTTTACAATTTATTTAAATGTTTCGATGTTTCGATGCTTTCATGTTTGAATAGTATTTTAATTTTTCAGAAACACGATATTTGTCATTGGTGGAAGTAATGATTCATGGCGTTCCTACTGCCGCGTGTTTACTTTGTATGTTTTACTCTCGAAATTAGAAAAGAGTGTTTCTCATACTTTGAGCATTCGAAAAAAAAAAAAAATCGAATTGAAATTTCAAGACTGAAAACTTCTTCGAATAATATTGATCATTTGAAGTAAAAAACTGATGGAAATTTCGAATTTCTTCGATCAGTTTTACGAAATTCAAAAATGAAAGCCTAGGAATAGCCGTTAATAGTCCTCAGTTTAACAGAGCCAAAAACAGTTGTATGAGGGTAAAATCGCACGTATATCTAAAAATACATTAATATAGTCGACAAAATACGAGCAAACATTTTGAGTTAAGCAGTAAATCAATTATTCTTGAAAAAGAAAAGTTTCCAGGCACTATCATCATGGACGAGGCCGTACAAAAACAGGGATTAACCGTGGAGAATAATAATTACAACTACTCCTTAAATCAACTAAATGGATGCCTTGTTTCCAAAGCGTTCGATTGTTCTCCGGCTTTTCAAATTTTACTCGGTATTGAAAATCCGTTTATACCTTTTATGAGCCTGGTCAGGTCAGGGGCTCAATTTTTGGCAATCGCGTCAAGAATACATACTTGAATCATAAAAGTTCACGTTTTCCCTACCAAGTGGCCAGTTAACCGCGTTGACGATCGGTTATATTTTTCTCATCCATTCTATTATTAAGCCATGATTTCTCGATGCATAAGGACCACCGAATAAA